>JAJMYN010000037.1:0-398511 GCA_023087525.1 Lasiodiplodia sp. KE8368
CCTAACCCTAACCCTAACCCTAACCCTAACCCTAACCCTAACCCTAACCCTAACCCTAACCCTAACCCTAACCCTAATAACCCTAACTAACCCTAAGTTTTCTTTTTAGATTAGTTATATTTCTAGAGTATTTACCTCTAGAGATTCTTTTTAGAAGGATTATCTTTCTAGATTTATATTTCTAGAAGAGGCTAACTCTTAAACGTTTAGTACTTCTAAGAAAC
Organism: Lasiodiplodia sp. KE8368; assembly: GCA_023087525.1. Classification (NCBI taxonomy): domain Eukaryota; kingdom Fungi; phylum Ascomycota; class Dothideomycetes; order Botryosphaeriales; family Botryosphaeriaceae; genus Lasiodiplodia; species Lasiodiplodia sp. KE8368. The sequence continues at coordinate 225 of JAJMYN010000037.1, forward strand.
TAGGTTCTAAAAGTATTATACTTCTAGAAACTAGTTTCTAGAGGTTCGTAGTTTCTAGAAGTCTTTAAAGCCTAAAAGATTTCTTCTAAGATTAAAGATTTCTCGCTTAGCTTTAGATAATTAAAACTAGAAGACGGGTTATCGTAAGTTCTAATTAGAGTTAGTTAAGTTTAATATTTTCTTTCTTATTTTATTTTAGAAGCGTCGAAGATAGTTCTAGTCGGTTAAAGATATAGTCGTATCGCTAGCTAAGAGCGTTAGCTTTTTTATTCTCGGTTTCTTTTTAGTAGATAATTTTAAAGTTAAAGAAGACGAGTTATTCCGCCCATCTAATCTATCTTCGATTAAGAATTTTTATAGTTATAAAGACGCCTAGGTTTTAGTAGTTTAAGTATATCGTTATTTCGAAATTTACTTCTTTAAGATAGTATCTCCATTTCTTAAAGACGATAATAATAGCGAGAAGCTTCTTATTATAGATGTCGTAATTAAGTTCTACCGGAAATATTTTTCTAAAGTAAAAAGCTACGAAGTAGAGTCGTTCTTAGTCGTCTAGCTAGCTAAGATAGACTTTAATAGCGTAGTTAAATATATCTATTTCTAGATAGATAGACTTATCTAGATCGAAGAGAGCGAGAACTAGTACTTTCGTAAACGCTTTTTTAAGTAGCTCGAAGGCTTCTTACTATATTTTTTACTAATTAAAGCGGGTGTCTTTTTAGATAAGGCGGATTAGAGGTTTAGCTAACTTAGCGTAGTCTTTAATAAATTAGCGATAGAAGTTAGCGAAATTTAAGAAGAATTAAACCTCTCGAAAGTTCTTAGATACGGGCTAGCTAAGAATAAATTTTACTTTCTTAGAGTCTATTATAACCTCGCTAGGTTAAATAATAAATTCTAGAAATTCTACTTCTTAGATGTAGAAGGCGTATTTCTCGAGTTTAACTTATAGCTTTCTTTTCTATAATTTTTTTAGTATCTTTACTACGTATTTCTAATATTTCTCTAGGGTTTCGAAGTAAATTAGAATATTATCTAGATATACTATATAGAAGACGTCTAGATATTCTTAAAGAGTATTATTAATTATAGTCTAAAAGATTATAGAGGCGTTAATAAGCCCGAAAGATATAACGAGATATTTAAATAGTTTAAAGCGACTTCGCTAAACGGTCTTTTATTCTTCGTCTTTCTTAATTTAGATTAAGTAGTAGCCGTCTTAGAGGTCGAGCTTAGTAAAATACTTAGCTTTTCTTAGTTAGTCTCGTAGTTTATTAATTTTAGATAAGAAATAGCGGTTCTTAATAGTAATATCGTTTAGAACTTAGTAGTCTACGTATAGTCGTAGCTTTTCTTCTAGTTTTAGTACGAATAGAATAGAAGAGGCTATTAATAACTAGAATAGTCGAATATATTCTTTTTATAAATAGGTTTTAATATATTTCTTAAGTATTTATAGTTCTTTTTTAGAGAGAAAGTATAAGAAGTCGAACTTAGATAATATTTTTAGTATTAGAAGTATTTTATAGTTCTATAGTTAGTATTCTAGTAGAGCGTCTTTCTATTTCTTCGTAAAGATATCGAATTTTCTATATTATAGAGATACGTTATCTAGGAGGTTTTCTATATTAGTAGTATTAACTTATCGTAGATCGTATTTTATACGTTCTCGAAGTTCTTAAGGTTTCTAAAGTCTATAGATTCGTTTTCTAGAAAGATAGGCGATTTTATAGACCTACTAGACCTCTAGAAGTTACTAAGTCTTAATTTTAATTTCTTAGAGAATAGTACGCATCTAGAAGATTCTAATAGAAATATCTTCTTTTACTTTCTTTCTAAGGGCCTTTTTAGAGATTTTACTAACTTATACTAGCTTACTCTAGATTACTTAGAGTTATACTAACGCTACTATAATACTAAATAACTACCGCGTTTTATTCTTTTCTCTAGACCTAAATTTTACTTCTTCGAATTTCTAGTCGATATATAGTTTCTACTTCTAGAGCTAGAGGCGTTTTAGAATAATATTATATTTAAAGGTTTTTATAATGTCTAAGTATATTCTTTCTCGGTATTTTTCTTTAGCTAGTACAAGTTCTTAGATTTCTATAAGTATTAATTCTTCTTTATATATACTAGATAAACTATCTACGATAATAAGTTCGTAGGGGTATTTCTTTTCTTAGAACTTAATATTATATTTTTCTACGAAGTAAGAGTTAATATAATTATCTTTATTAGCTAAATTAATTAAAACGCGGGCTTAGCGTCTATTAGCGAGTATATTAATAATAAAATACTTAGTATACTCGGCTAGAAGTTCTTCGTCGTTCGTAGTATACGTATAAGAGAGTTTTTTTTTTTAGTATTATCGATCGTTATTATGGTTATCTAAAGAAGCGTTAGAGGCTACGCCTCTACCTACTTCTAAATTAAAGGCTTTTTTAGTTTTTTACCTCTAGCTAGTATCTATAGATCTCTTTTAGCCTACGATAGCTTTCGTATTCGTCGTTAGTATAATCGATCTAATACTACTTATTATAGAATTTCTTTACTTCTATTACTTATATAGCTAAGGTTTAGCGTATTATCTTATTACTACCCTTATATTAGTAGGCGTAGTATTTCTTCTTATCGTAGCGTAGATATAGATCTTTCTTATAGCGTTAGTCTTTTTTTTCTTAGAATAGAGACCCGTTACGTCTAATACTATTAAGGTCTATAGATTCGCTAGAGCTCGTTATATTCTAGATTTAGCTAAAGTTAGCTATAAAACGGTTTAACTAGATCGCTTTTCTACGACGGTTATATAGTCGAGTATCGAGTTAGATAGCGATGCGGACTACCTTCTAGTATAAATTAGATAACTTAGTTCTAGCGAACTCGTCCTTAATATAGTTCTTTAGTCCCTCGTAATATAATATTTTAAGAACGTTGTCGGGCTATTAAAGTTAGAAGGTATAGAGTTAAAACTAGATAGTATAGATTATAGTAGAGCTAGTTTATTTAAGCGTCTAAATTTAGTATACTATATTCTAGTATTAGTCTTTATTCTCGAACGTTTCCCGAAGAGTTTTAGTAAAGTTATTATAGCTATAGAAAAGTCGTATAGTCTTCTCGTACTAGTCTATTTTTTCGAAGTCGTTCTAATATAGTTTAAACCACTAAGCGGTACTTCCGCGGAGATACGACCTAGTAAAGAAGATTTTTTAGATGTCGTTCTAAAAAGCCGTATCGAATAAGTAGAAGTAGATATATAGTTATTATAAAAATTTATTTAGTTTTTCTTAGATACTGTCGAAGACGTTAGACTTCTTAACTTTAAACTTTAGATTTTATATCTATACGAAAGTAAGTAGGACGGAAGTAGTTTCCGTAGCGAGAGGTTACTCTTAGAGTCTTATAGTATAGTTAACTAAAAAGGTCTATTCTCTAATAAAGTATTCTAGTAGGACTAGAGTATAGTCTTTAAAGACGTCGAAAGAAATTTAGAATTAGCTAATATCGCGGGTTAGAAAGATAATCCCGATAGCGTAGACCTTTAATATAGTTATACGGGTTTCTATATTAAATTTTCTAGAAATTATTAGATAGATGTTTTAGAGCTACTTCTTTACGTTAGAGAGAAAGACGCGGATTATAGTCTAAGTTATTATAGTTACTTTTCTTCGGAGATCTTACCTTCGGTATCTATAAAAGATGGTTAAAGTATTACGCTAAAACTAGAAAGAAGATAAGATAAAAAGTATAGACGGTCGTATAGCGTCGATAGATTTACTACTACTATCTAGAATATTACTAGATACTATACTTAGAGAATAGTAGCCGTAGTTAGATAGAAAAGATAATAAAAGAAGTATAAGATAATAATTAGAATTAACTATAAAGATTCTATCTACTATAAGTAAGTATATTCTATATACTATAATTAGCCGCTAGTTAGCTAGACTATAGTATTAGTATAGATAGTAAAGTAGTTAGTAGCTAAAAAAAATCTACTTCGTAGGATTAAACTATTAGCTATCTAAATAGATTAGATGCGTTTAGAGTTTTAGTATAAGATAATTCGGTCCGTCTATAAGTTCTACTACGCCGTTTAACCCGCATTCTAATTCCGTAATAAGACTTAGTTAGATTAAAATAGCTAGTTTCTTTTTTAAGATATATATATATATAGATAGATTATAGCCGTTATTATCTTAAGATTAGCTTACTAAAGCTTTTATCTATTAAAATAGCTACTAAAGTAGAGCCGTAGTATAAAAAAAAAAATCTATTCGATATAAATCGTTCTTTCTAAATTCTAAAAGCGTATCTACTAATAGAGAGTCTCGAACTATATAAAATTAATATACTTATAGTAAATCTAGTTTATAGCTTAATCTTCTTAAAAAAACTCTATAGAGCTTTAGAGTCGTTATTAGTTTATATTTTTAATAAGTAAGAACTTTAATGAGTCTTAACGCGATAGTTATTAAAGATATTACGCGAGCTCGCGTACTAAACTTACGCTACTATATTAGAAAATTAATACTATAATAAAATACTTCGTAAATCTATAAAACCTCGACGAGATTTTAAAGATTAGTAAGTAGAGATCTTCGACGAGCTCTAGCGCGATAACCGTTAGAGATATTACGTAAGCTTGCGTACTAAACCCGCGTCGATTTATTTATAAATCGGCGCTATTCGATCTCTTTCTAAAAATCTATAAAACTTCGATTCGACCTTAAAACTCCGGAGACGAAGCCGTTAAGATCGAACTTAAATAGTAGTACTATCGTAGTTTCTTTAAATATAAAGACTCGAGTTAAGAGCGATAAGTTAGTTTTATACTAAAATAGTAAAGTAAGAATATATAAAATTTTATTAGTAAAAACTAAGATAGACTTAAAATTAATATAGCTATACGATAAAAATAGTAGCGCTATTTCTTTTATAACTTAACTAATAATTTATTTTAGCTTAGTAGAATAATAGATTAAGATAAGCTAGTCTATTTTAAGATAATACTTAAGCGTATTAAAAGACTAAGAGTAAGTCTTATTTAGTATCTACTAACTTAATCTTTTTAAAAGAAATTTCTTTATATAATTATATCTAAAGCTATAGATAGATATTATTTATTCGGTAAATTATATAATTTTAGTAAAAGCTATAGGCTAGTATTAGATCTCGGATTTCCACCGTTATTTATTTACTACTTATAGTAGGTCGCTCTAACGGGTCTTATATTTCTATTTCTATATATAAGAATAAAAACTAAGATATATAAATAGTCTAGTATGTATAAAGTCTTTATATAGAAACCTTATAGCCCCCGTACTTATATAAAGCGACTTTCTCGTAAATCTAGTATCTAACAACTCTAAATCGCAATAAATTTACTAAGAAGCTTACGAAGAAAAATTAAAACACAGCTCCCTAGCTAAAAATAAGAATAAAAAAGATTGATTATATTACATCTTTATAGTTTTAAGCCTTAATTTTCAAACTGAATCCGCCTTCTTGAGTTATTCCCCGAGAACGACGAATGCGCCAGTTACACGCCCTCAAATAAGCAGCCTACCACTATAAAAAGTTCAACTTTATCGAGCTCGGCAGTATCGTGCAGGATTTCTTTCTTTTCGCTCCACGACACTAATGAGTCCTTTTTGCCAGCGTATACTGCTCTATCATACTGCTGGGGCGACCAAAACGTCACGCGGAGCATGCTGTTGGATGGGATTCCTGTGCAGGTAGGGGAGAATCTTGAGCAAGCGATGCGGCAGCTGAGGCACAAGGATAAGAGCCGCATGCTCTGGGTTGACGCTCTTTGCATTCATCAGAAAGATGATCAAGAGAAGACAGAGCAAGTAGGGAAAATGCGGGAAATATATCAACGTGCGGCGGATGTGATTGCGTGGCTTGGACCGAAGCAAAGCAGCACCGAATTAGCAATGGACTGGATTTCCCGAGTCAGCGATCCGACCGCGAATCTTGAGTACCCGCTCGACTACATGCACCATGACCTCAAGACAGCGCTTATCCAATTCTTCGATCTTCCGTACTGGAGCCGAATATGGGTCGTCCAGGAATTGTTCAACTCAAAGGAGCTTCTATATCAATGCGGCAACATGACTTTGACCAGAAACCAGCTACGCGAGGCAGTCAACTTTCTACGAGATCTCAAGAAAGAATTCTGGGACCTGTGCCGTAACCCGGAACGGATCGTCGATCTGTGCGCATGTAGGGAAAAACCGACATTGTTATATCTCCTCCGGTCTTTCCGGAGCTTTTCCGCCAGCCTTCCACAGGATAAAGTGTTCGCGTTGCTTGGCTTGGCTCGAGACACAAATGGGGTGACCCCAAATTACTCCTTTCCGTGTCAAATTGTTTATACCTCTCTTGCACGCAACTTGATCGACGCTGGGTATATCGATATCCTGTCCCTCTGCGAGACTCGCAGACCACAGCGAGATGATTTGCTTGTACCCTCTTGGGTTCCAGACTGGTCCTGGAAGAGCCCTCGCAATCCTCTGCAGCAGCGCCATTTAGACCGAGGAACGACACCACTCTCTGCGCGCCTGGAGCCTACATACAATACTTGCGGTGCATGGAGACAGTCAGTCGCGATCGATGAGAGGAAGTTACAACAGGCAAATGCTGCGTTATGCGACACAGTCCTTCGCCTACAAGTTGTGATCATCGGCCAGGTACAGCGTCAAGGAAGCTGCTGGGATTGTCATGCCGGGAAATGGCTCTACAGTATTCTGGAGCTGATAGACGACGTCGACGAATACAGCAACACCGAGGAACGATTTAAGACTGCACTACGGACTGCAGTTGCTGATCAACAGCTCAGAGAGCTAAGCAAGGACGACTTAAAGCTGCGCATGGAGACGGATCTGCTGCGTGATGTCTACATGGCTCTCCAAGCTAGAAGCCTTCCGGATATTGACGATGAGGAATTCTGGGATCTAAACATTGCACAGTTCTACGTACAAATGTGGTGTTTGGCTTGGGAGCGACGGCCGTTCACCATGTTGAACTATATAGGACTCGGACCAACTGAAGCAATAGCCGGGGATTTTGTATGTATTGTTTATGGTTCTGATGTTCCTTATATTGTCCGGCGCAGAAGGAATGGGACTTTTCGGCTCATTGGCGAGGCTTATGTGGATGGAATCATGGATGGTGAAGTGATGGCTGGCCTTGTAACCAAAGAGGTAATTGAAATTTTCTAGTTCTTGTTTCAGAGCTGCTCGTAGTATTGCTGCGGCTGGAAGAGGTGCAAGCTCTCGCGTAGGACTCTCCGACCACAAGTACGTTCCGTGACTGGCAATCTCATGTGACTCCCTCAGTTAACCATCCAAACAAGTTAGAAAAGCCAGCCGGTGCTGTACGTATAGAACACCTACTACAAAGACTGCTTCCTTTATGCGAAACCTTTTCTGTGGGATGAGCTTCGGTGGCTTGGCAGTTTCAGGCATTAATTTTTAGCCACCTCCTCCCCGACCGCCACCCCACTTGAAGGTCCACCTTGGAGCAGGGACCCGAATAGTTAGGATTAGTTTTTCTAGCGATCGCCTCTTAATGCTAGACGCCAGCAGCGCACTAAGAGTGTGGCGCCTCGCCCTGACACTATCACACTGCTTGAAAGCAGCACACTATAGTCAAACTGTGGGTTCGTGTTGTTATATAAGAGAGGAGGTCGCTGATCTACTTCATTACTAAGCTGCCGTGATATCTGCAACAAAAGTTTGATGCTGCTTCTGGCCCCCAAGGGCTCACGTGGATCTCATGACTCTCATAGGTCCTTGTCGCGCCAAGGCTTTGTGACCCACTTTGCCCTTTATCCTGTCTTCCCCGCACTGTGAAGTCTGCGCCGTAACAAAATCCATTTCAATCATCCCACCCGTAGTGAGAAATGAACACTCACTCCATCTCACCCCCCGATAATGCACAGGCGCCGGAACTTTGGGAAGGGTTGGACCGACCCTTGTATTGCTTTGGAGAGAAGCAAACATACCCGGATGAATGCCGGTACTGCGCAGACCTGCAAAGCCAGGGAAGGATTTCGAGTCTCGGTCCCAAAGACCCAGGGGCATTGAAAGAGCTTTGCTACCTCACATTCCACGCCATTCCTTCTAATTCGTCCCATGATTCCGACTTCTTTCGCGAGCGAATCGATGCTGATGGTCTATGCTCGTTCTGTGACCATCTGCGTCTGAAAGCTTGGAATTGGGATAGAATCTCCAGGATCGAGGTGGAACTGGACCCTCTTCCTGAAATCGAAGCCCGAAAGTCAACGTGTGGATTCTGTTCTCTCGTTGCGAAGATTACGGCCCGTGCGGAACGTTCTGAGTTCGCGACTCGTCATAAAGATCCTGGAGACGTTTTTCGTGTTTGTCTGCAAACAAGCCGATATGGTATGTTTGGCCCGCAGGCGTTTGGCCCATTTGCCTTGCATATTCGACAAGGTCAATACGGACGACTCCAGACTATTAATATAGGCAGTAAAAGGCTGGCTTCTAATCAAGCGCGCAGTCTTTTAGAGTTCGTCCCTGAGATTATCCGCTGGGAAAGAGTTCGAGCTCCATTACTGGAAGCGGTTGATGCACCTGAGCCATTAGACCCACCCCCAACTGGATTCAGACTCATCGACGTGGAAAATTGCTGCGTTGTCAAACCACCAAGGACCTTTGAGTACGTTGCTTTAAGCTATGTTTGGGGAGATGCGACATTGAACAGCCAATTCTTACACCTCTCGTTGACCAACTCCCAAAGCTTGGAGGAAAAGTACAGTCTCCAGGGCCCAGCAGTTCCCGCTACCGTTCAAGATGCTATGGTCGCGTGTCGCGGGCTCGGGAAGCGATATTTATGGGTCGATCGGTTTTGCATTCCGCAAGATGAACACAACAATCCCACCAAGAAATTCCAGATCAACGCCATGGACCGCATATACAGTCATGCCGTTGTTACCTTGGTAGCACTGGAAGGCGATTCCTACTCTGGATTACCAGGAGTTTCCAAGCTGAGATGCAAGCCTCGATTCAAAACACAATTCTCAGGTCGCGAATTCTGGGAAACCAACACAAATACATGGCGGTTTGGAGACGAAGTCTATTTGTCCAAGTGGAGCAGTCGCGGATGGACGTTTCAAGAAGAGGCCTGTTCTCCAAACCTCCTCTTTTTTACAGAAGACGGGCTTGTAGGAGAGTATTCTCGAACGCGCATGTTCTTCGAGAGCGAACCCCCAGCAAAGATGCCCATAGCCGATTATGCATACAGGCTTTGGGAACTTGAAGACAAATACGATTTTTGTCAATTTGGCATTCACGAAGTATCAAGGAGAGAGTTTGGTAAAGACTCCGATATTCTCAATGCCATCACCGGCGTCCTGAATGCACATGGGGAACACCGGTTTGGCCTTCCCTTGAAAGGTTTCAATGCTTCCCTGAGCTGGACGGCCATTTGGCCACTTGACCGCAGAGAATCCACGAATGAGGACATTTTTCCAACTTGGTCTTGGGCCTCAGTTCGCGGAAGGATTGTTCCGGACGGCTCGGAAGTAGTAAAGATTCCCCTAGCAACATTTGGGTTTCTGAAAGAAGACCAGTCAACATGTGGATTTTGTTGGCCGAGAGATTTTGAATTGGACAACTCTGGAAAAGACATCCTCGCAGCCGTGATTGCATGGCAGACGGGATGTCTCAAAACACCTTTACCTGCGATTTTACTACCTACCGAAGGACCACAATCATTTGGAGCCTTTGTACACGAGTTTGAACGAAGCTATCCTACCTTCATGGACCTTTGGAAAGCAATGCACGGAATGAAACAAAACGACTTGCCATTGGAAAACTTCCGCGACGAGTTCCCCACTGCTCAAATTGAAATGGCCTTGAAACCAGGACGCGTACTAGCATCGGCACAAATGACGACATCATCTGTTGTGTTCAAGTCAGTATACGATCCCAAATCTCCCGATCTCCCCTTTGGAAAAATCCAGATCTTCTATGGGGAATCTCATGTCGGTCGTATCAGTTTGGACACGGTACAGGATGTAGCGCGTCTAGTCCTGGTAGACGACACAATGCTGGGAAAGGGGCGTTGGCCGGCCATATTGAGTGAGCAACATTTCCGGTCGAACACAGATCCATGTGATGTCAACTTTCTCGCCTTGTATATTTCTGCAGGGTGGGGTCCTCCAGAAAGAACGCCCACTGCTGTCACTGAAAGATTCACATTCGATGATGGTTGTCGCCCGTGCACGAATTTGCGTATTACGACCTTGGCGGTTGAGAAGAACGGGGGGATTCTACGTCGAATAGGGGTTGCTTATTTTCGGTTGGACAATTGGTTGAAACTACCGCGCGAATTCAACGCTGTGGTGTTGGAGTAGTGGACATTTAATTCACCCTGACGACCAATCACTTTGAATGGACTGCCTTGCCCACCGAGGACCAGCTCGAATTACGGTTCCGCATGCTCTACATGACGCTTTGGCCACGGATCCACGGAGGACGCGGGAGCTGGCAGCGCCCCCGCGATGCGCACCAAACGCGGACCTGTACCGGCTTGCGGTTTCCATAGCCGCAGCTGCAGCTCTTCTTGATGCGTGCGCAGCTGATGCAGGCTTAAAAAAGGTTGAGGAATTCTTTAAACCAACAGGTAGGCAAAATTGCACAGATATTTCAAAACAAAGAGTTTTATGATTTTGATAGTTGTGCGCAGTTACTGTAAATACATTCTCTAGGTGGGCTTCGCTGTTGCAACCCCAAATCGCTGACCGATGACAACCCATTGAGCAATAACAAACAATGCATTGATTGCAAGATCATCTTGTTCTTGAAACGCCTTGTCCCATTTGGTCTTCACGATGCTCCATTCCACGAACCCCAGCCTCTCTAGGTTCTCACTCGTGATGAGACGACTTAGAAGCTTGTGCATAGGGCCGCCCACTGAGAAAGCCCTTGGAGATGTGTAAGGCTGTATATATGTTAATAACATGTACGGTCGCTCTCAGATAATAAAAATCTACTTACATGCTTTGTTCTTTTGTACAACTCCTCTGTGATGAACGGCTTCATTGCCTCTCTAAGGACCCATTTTTCGGTAAAGGTCTTCGAGTCGCTATTCCATTTGATTTTCAGACTTGGAGGTAATCCATTCACGTATTCCGTTAGATGGTGATCCAGAAAAGGCGTCCGCGCCTCAAGGCTGTGTGCCATCTCAGTCCGATCGCCAAGGTTTGTTAGTAGCATGCCAGGCAGGATGCTTTTCTGGTAGAGATATAACGCAGAGTGAAGAGGATGCCACTTGTTCTCAATCTTGTCCCTGACACAGCCATCAAGACTATTCGCAAGGTTTTCCAGGTGACTGCAGTCTCCATAGCAGTGCGTCCACGGTGAAAACACGTCCAAGCCGAGGCCGCTGAGTGATTTGGAGGATGGGATTTGTTCGAGACAATGGGCACCACGAGAAGGAATGCTCCTACTTTCGTCCAGGCCGACAAGAGCGGAATGGCTCGCATTACGCCGAGTAGCTTCTGCATGGCGATATTTCTCGTCGTCAGGATTGGCATCGGATCGCCAAGCCGGATCTGGTTCGCAAATTGCATCCAAAGTTAAAGGCATGTATCCAGCAAAATGCTCGTCTGAGCCCTCGCCAGTTAGAACAACTTTGATTCCATGCTCGCGTGCAACTTTCGAAAGAAGGTATTTGCCGATATGGGCGAGACCCATGTGGCGCTGCTCGCAGTGATACGTAGCGTCCTCGAAATGAGTCGCAAAGTCGTCTTCGCCAACATGCTTTTTGATGAATTTTATCCCGAGCCAATTGGAGGTTCTTTGTGCGATCTCTATTGGTAACTAATTGTGAGTATCACTCCTTCAATTAGAAAATTCTTGAGGGAATACCTACCGGACTCATCGAATCCGCTATGCTCATCAAAAGCAATGCTGAAGCATGAAATACCATCCGTTTCCTTGTCGTTGCCCAGTTTCACACCCCTCTCCCTAACGAGATGCGTTACCATGCCTGCAACCGCCGATGAGTCAATGCCGCCACTTAGATAAATGCCCACCGGAACGTCGGCACGTAACCGGATGCGCACAGCTTCCAAGAGTCGTCCTCGCACTCCCTCGACGATTTCTTCGATTCCACGGATTTCGGGAACAAGTTTGTTAGGATACTCAGCCTCCCAGTATTGCCGAATCTCCACGTGTTGAGTGCTGCGGACAAGCATGTAGTGACCGGGTCTAATGGCAGAAACTCCCTTGAAATGTGTTCGGTCGCCACCGAGATATCCACCTTCCATAAGACTTCTCACGTCCCATTCCGGCTGCCACCCTAATGGCAAGAACGCTTTTGCTTCGGCGGCAATCAGGATCCGGTCAACACCATCGAGAGAACGACTACGCGTCCAGAAGAGCGGCTTGATGCCATACCTATCACGTGTAGCGATGAAGAGTTGATTGCGCCCATCGTATAGACAAAGCGCGAATTCGCCTCGAAGGTGCGAAAGAAATGAAAGTCCGTAGCAACGATAGAGCGCAATGACAATCTCACAATCGCTGTGACCCACAAACTGATAGGATGTCTTTCTGGTCAAATCCGTACGAATGGCATCGTAGTCGTAAAGCTCGCCATTTACGACCGCGTGAATGTCATTGTCATGGTCATGGAAGGGCTGGTTGCCAGTCTGGGCGAGGTCGTTTATAGCGAGGCGAACGTGACCGAGTGCTTTGATGAGTTAGTTGGTCTCTCCGCTTTTGCGCCTTGATAGAGTGTGAAATACTGACCGATGCGTTTATCCGGGCTAATCCATTGGCCACGGGCGTCTGGACCACGGTGCTTGATTTTGTCGAGACTGGAATCGAGATTCAGTTGTAGTTGCTGAAGATTTACCTGTGATGGATCATCTTGATGGATTACGCAGGTTATTCCGCACATCTTGTAGGGCCAGAACAGATTGATTCAGACTTGTATTCCTGTGTATTGCTACCCAATTGTTTATATAGATTGGACAGGCTCGCACTCACGGAGTATGAAAAGCCGAATCTCCGACAGTTTACGTGAGCCACGATGGGGTAAAGAGTTTAAAACTGCCCGTACGATGCCGGAGATCGAATCAGTACTGTCGAGAAAACTATAATGCGACATTGACCAAACTCAAATGTGATCCGCACGATCCGACCCCGCTGAACGCTATATACTTCTTATTCATATTCGGAAATAATTCCACGGACTAAGGACCAGCTCGGATCACGGTTCCGCATTCTCTACATGACGCTTTTCAACACCCAGCTTCGCTGCAGTTACGGTTTTCGACGACATCTCCCTTTCATCATCGGGAACCAAGTGATCTCCAAAAGCCTCTGCAACCTCCTCAAGAGTTCTGTACCGAGTCTCTGCGAAGTTGAACCAAGCAAAAACCAGAAAAAATGATGTGCATCCCACGAATACGTAGTAGTAATTCTCATGGATGGATGATAGCGCGCTCGGACCGGCCTGAGTGACTGCAATGTTGACAATGAAATGAGAAGCAGCAGCGATTCCCATGACCTTGGCTCTGAGAGCTACGGGAAGCACCTCGGCACCGTAAAGCCATGTGGTGCTGTTGAGGAAGCCGTAGTATGCAACACCGAACAGGTATATGCCCAGGATGGCGAATCCTTTCCCGACGCGGTTGTCGGTGCCCTGAAATTGACGCTGCATAACGGCCGTGTATATCTCAACGACGATGATGCTGGCGAGTCCAATCAGCAAGAGCTTCCGGCGCCCCAGCTGGTCCATCAGGTACTTGAGCGAGATAGTGTTACAGACGAACGCAACTGTCCCGTAGACGCCGGTCAGAGCGAGGATGGCCTTGGGACCGACGCCGAGTGACTTGTAGAGCGTAGTCTGGTAATACTGAATCACGTTCACGCCCGTCAGGCTCGTCATGGTTTGCACAGCAATCGACACCAGCACGCGCCGGCGAGCCAGCCGCACGGCCTCTGCAAACGACCCCACCTCGCGCTCCATCTCGAAGTGGATTTGCGCCCGCATCAGCTCGAACTCGGCTTCCAGCTCTTGCGCCGTGCAGCCCCGTCGCGTCTCCGCCAGTGCATCGCGGGCCTGTCCGTCCTTGCCCACCCTTACGAGCTGCCGCGGCGACTCGGGCATGAAGGTCGCCAGGCCGATGAACATGATGACACCCCAGGGGATCTGTGTGGCGAGCGGCAACCGCCACTGGACGGCGCCGTAGGGCGCATACGAGCAGGCGAAGCCGACCCAGTTGGCCAGCATGGCGCCGAAGGAGATGCCCGCACCCGCGATGCCACCGATCAGGCCACGATCCTCCGGGCGGCTGATCTCGGACAGGTACATGGGGACGGTACCGACCATTCCGCCAACGGCGATGCCGGCGATGGTGCGCCCGGCAAGAAACATGCCCATGTTGATCGCGGCTGTCTGCAGGGTGACGCCGATGGTGACAATGACGCACATCAGCTCCATGAAGCGGATTCGGCCGAGCTTGTCGCTGAAGGCGGTTTGGATGATGGAACCGATCGTCTCGCCCGCGATCTGGGGAGAGTTCTGTGAGTGCGGGATGTCAGGTGCGTGCTGGTTGAGCTTACATAGAGCGCGACGACTGCTCCGGTTATTGCATCTGAGGGATGTTGCATGTATTCTATCCAGCTGTCATGAGCGATGGTTGTGGTGACGATTCCCGTGTCGAAGCCGAACAGTAACGTCCCCATCGCTGCCATCAGTGCAATACCAAACGTATACCAGTCAGCCATTGTTGCGTTTCGGGGAACGTTGTTCGCAGAATCGCGACGGTCTATACTCCGGGCCGCGGTCTAGTAGAAAGATGATGCAAAATGCTATGAAGAGCTCCGAAACGCATTGAATCGCCGAGGCAAGTACAACATTAAATGTATAACAGTCACCATGCCGGTATGCTGTTAGCGGCAATCCGAACTGGTCTCACTGAGTGGTGTTCCCCGCTTACCCCGCACACACTCCACTTTGTCACTCGTCATCGGGGTGAATTCTCCCATGCCGTCCCATCAAAAAACAAGATGAATGAGATTCAGTAATTGGTGGAGTATGTATATACTTGATTGGTCGAAAGATAGATGAGTGTATTAATAATACTGCAAAGGCGCTCCACTCTCGGGTCAGAAAGGGCAGCGAACCAACCGAGGCACACTTCCACGATTCGGTTTGCCTGTAGTAGTACGTGGAACCAGTTTGGTCTATTTCATTCAAATACATAAAGTGTTGTACATTATATCAGCCAGAATTATCTGCGCGGTTGCCGTTGAACTTGCAAGCTTTGGAAAAGCAATTAATCGGTCTTAACGTAGACGCAGTCAATCGTCTGCTCTTTCTTGGTGCAGGCGTTCAGTGCCTGCGTTATAGCCCAGTTCGAGCAGCCCGCTGGAGTCATGAAGGACATGTGCGCCTGGCCATTGGCGTCGCGATCGCATCCCCAGCCAGTAACGATTGATCCGCAGCGACCGCGAATATTGTCGAGGCAACCGCCGCCGCATTGCTTGTTGTAGTAGGCGTCGTTGTCGAGATAGACATTCCATTGCTTGGCCATGATCTCATAGTTCGAGGTGGTGCACGAGTTGGCTCGGCGGGAGAGCTTCATGTCGCTTTGGACATTAGGGGTGATTGGGCTGGCAATGGCGCCGGCGGCGAGGACGAGGGCAGTGATGAGTGAGGCGTGCATGGTTGCGGATGACTGATAGATTGTGAGAATTATTCGAGTCGAGGATGCTCAGCCAGCTTACCGTTTTCCAAATGTCTGAGAGTTGAAAGTGAATGTTCGAGGCGAGTGCGGGAGCTGAGTGGAGTGATTGTTACTTCAGAGGACATGGCAGACTTTCATTTATACAAGATATCTACTACTACGAACGACCAAATCTGCGATACAAAGCATTCTCCTGTTTCCTACGAGTGGAGTCTCTTTGAAGCTCGGGCTGTTGGTGAACTCGGACCGCGGGGGCCATAAAGCTTGGGCCGTTGAAGGATTCGGGGTATGGGGGCCAATTACAAGTGGGCCTGTCGATCTACGACTGAAAGCCCGAGAACCTTACTGCTGAGCCTCATTTACTCGCTTAGATCTCTACCGTGTAAGCACCCCAAATAATTCTCCAACGCTGTAGAAGCCCTTGTTGAGTAACTGGATGCTTGTCCAACTCTTTGCACCTGCTCACAGCCTATCAGAACCTCGCTTTGCTTCCTGTGCTCGCCAAGGTCGGCTCACGGATCACACTGTGGACGAAATGACCGCGCTAACACCGAGGTGCCTTAGGGCAACGTTTTTCCCCACGCACCAAAACGGGTACCTCCGCAATCCGCAATAGGATACCGCCTATCCAGACCCCAAATTACTGCTACGTAGACGGCCATCCCTTTGCTCTGCTTCTAATAATACCGAGGCACTGATCTCCCTATGAATACGCGTTCTGCCGCCCCACCCACCACTGCTTCCTTCAAGACCTTTGAGAGATATTACCGGTTTGCCGTCCGTCAATCATACTTGAAAGCGTAGGTACTTGTAGATTTAGTTATTACCTAAGACGGCAGGAATTTCTCCTTCGAATTCCAAGGCACTCGGCAAAGACGCGGTGAGCCGATAGCTCCGAAAATACCGATTCGTTGACGGTAAAGTAAAGCCGCAACAATACGAAAGTATTAGGATTATTAAAAAGTGCATGCTGTACATGATGTGTAAGCGTTGGGGGTTGGACCTCGGCGACTTGCGTGTGCTACTCATGTTCTTCCTATTTTCCGATTGTGTGCTACGTCACCGTGTGGTATCAACGATTTGTGCTAGAAAATGCCGAATTGCTTAACCCCTTTCCCCCTCTCTATAAACGGCACTCTTGCAATTCGGGCCGAGTGGTGTTCCTGCCTCACGGCTTGAGCGTATCTTGCCCAAAGCCAGCCCAGCACAACAATCCTCCGGCTATACCATCAAACAATCCTATAGACCGTTTGAATCCTTCGAGATCTCAGCGCATGAGAACGACTCGTACAAGAATCGGATGTCTGACTTCCCGTCGACGTCAAGCCAAAGTAAGCCCCCACGTGCCTTACCGATATCAGCACCTAAAATACATATTTACTATAGTGCGACGAGGGAAAGCCGCACTGCAACGCTTGCATCAGAATTCACCTGGAATGCGACAGCTACGATGAGCCGTTTGTATTCCGCGATTTTACAGCGGTTGTGAGCGAGGAAGTAATCGCAGTCGAGGCGAGGCAATGGGCAGCAGTTCGATCAGACCAAGCGTCTGACGTGAATCAGGGGCAACCATCACGGTCCGCGTCAATTTTGAAACCGGCTTTGAGCCACGCGCCCCACTGCAGCGCAGAGACTGGACCAACTGGGGCCCCTCATTTTCCTCCAACAGTCGGTGATGTTTGAGGCCATTAGTGGGAAACAGCTCTGGCAACTACGAGAGAATGTGTAAGCGTCCGGATGCACGGATGAAGACTTACCAAAAAGGGATTAGGATTACCTTAAACGGCTGGCGTGGTCGTATGTTCCTTGGTCAATGCTCAATCCTCTCGCAACTTATCGAGGCCCACTTTGGGGGCCACGACCTATGCGACGTAAATTGACTTAATTATTTTCATCAAGTATATATAAAGCCTCGTGCCTTGCAACCACTCATCAACTCACCACTAAACTCCAACAAAAGATTTAAGCACTCAGCTACAGCAACGTGAGCATTCCCACCGCTTTTGCCACGAGCCATTCTCACAACTTCAACTCTAGTTATCCGCAGCCATGCACGCTTCAGCACTCCTCATCCTCGCCATCGGCACCCTTGGCGCCATGGCCGGCCCGATATCCAGCCCCAACCCCAACCATCTTGTCCGCCGCGAAAACAAATGCAAGAGCTTGCAAAGCGCCTCGGACATTAAGTGGTCCATCTACCTCGACAACGACTCGTACTACAACAAACAGTGCGGCGGCGGCTGTCTCGACAACATCCGGGGCAGGTGCGGCGTCGTCACCTCGTGGGAGTGCTCTCGCGACGGAAACAACCGAGGCCACATGACCTTCTTTACGTCGATCGGCTGCACCGATTACGACATGACGCAGGCTCTGCACGCGTGCACCAAGGGGGAGCAGACAATTGACTGCAGCGCCTCGTGCATCAATTGCCAAATTGAGGATGGGTTTCCTTAGGTAGTGCTGTTGTTTTTGTTGATAGGAGATGATCAATGTACATACAAAGTTTCTGATCTACCGAGTGTAGAGTATGCTGTTGAGTTGAGTTGAGTTGAGTTGCATTTATTTACCCTGACCCATCGCCCTAAGCGATATGCACAATTTGAGCTCATCACCATCTTCAGTCTTCGCGGGGGGATCTTTTTGGCTGATGTCAGAAAGAGTCGCTCTCAAATTGGGCAGCAGTTCGATCAGACCAACCCTGTGATGTGAATCAGGGGCAACCATCACAGATCCCGCCAATTTCGAGAGCAACTGTAAGCCACGCGCCCCACTGTAGCACTAACTAATTCCAACAGTCGGTGAAGTTTGTGCTTCGGCAAACGAACACGCATCCCACTGGAAGAACAAAATCCTCCCACAGTTGTCAAGAGCATTTCGACATGTCCTCGGAATGCCCCCATTTGCATGGTCTGTCATTGACCTTCACACAGCCCACAGGCTAATAACCCAAATCCATGATTTCATCTATTGGGGTTAAGTTGAGTTTGAGGGTGCTCACAGCAAGGATATTGGTGGTAAATGTGGGCAGTGCTGTAGCGCATGGCTGTGGGCAATATAGACGCCGTGCCAAAGGCCTCTTCATGTACCGCAGCAGCAGCAGCAGCAGCAGTGGGGGTAGTGATGGCGGCGGCGGAGGGAGAGTCCTGGTTCCGGTTCTGGGGAGAGTGATAGCGGCGGCGGCGGGAGAGTCCTGGTCGCGGTTCTCGGGAGGCGTGATGGCCTCGCTCGCCTGACCTACTGGGAAGCCCTAAAATTCCCGCCGGGCTTCCCAGTAGGTCAGGCGACCGGTGGCTAGAAGATCAGTGTGCATTTCAAAGGCATGTTCGTGACAAGTACCACCTATTTTCTGGATACAGGCGGGTAAAATCAACATGCTGGAGCACGGCGATTTTTAAACCTGAGGGAAGCTTAGATCACAGCGGAGGCGGCCGAGGGACGGGCGCTGGGAAATGGTGGCCTGGCTCACACGATCCACTACAAATTCATGAATTACGTCATCAACTCCCTTCGTTTCACCGTGTCAACACCGGCGTAGTTCCTGGTGTTGTTTTTGCTGCGGAAACGGCGGTTGTGCGGCGGCGGTGGCGGCCCCAGGGACAGTCCCGCTGGAAGTCACTTGACTCGGAAATACCGCCCCGGGCACCGCGCCGGGCCGGGGCACCGAGCCGGACCGAGCCGGGCAACGACCGGGAGCCGCGCAATTGCAATTTCCAACGGGAGTTGCTAACGGGCGAAGCGACGGCTCCGACGAGTATGACCATAAATGTCGCGGCGGCCTCGACTCGCAGGACGCCACTGAAATAGATGGCGTGTCGGGCGGAACGGTCGAGAGATCGCGCTCTCGCCTTTCGAACAATGAACCGAGTCCGCGCGGGAGAGCGCATCGAGGGCGAGTCCGCGCGGAAGCGGGTCCGGCTGGGCAGCGCATCGGAAGCGGGGAGTCCGCGCGGGAGCGAGTCCGCCTGGGCGAGAGCGCGTCGAAAGCGAGTCCGCGCGGAAAAGAAAACGCGTCAGGACGAGTCTGCGCGGAAAAAACGCGTCAAGAGCGAGCCCGCGCGGGAAGAACGCGTCGAAAGCGACTCTGTGCGGGAAAAACGCGTCGAAAGCAGGTCCGCGCGGAAAAAAACGAGTCGAGGACGAGTCTGCGCGGGAAGAACGCGTCGAAAGCGACTCTGCGCGGAAAAAAACGCGTCAAGGGCGAGTTCGCGCGGAAAAACGCGTCGAAAGCAAGTTTGCGCGGAAAAAAAAAAAGCGTCGAGGACGAGTCTACGCGAAAGCGAGTCCGCCTAGGCAGCGTGTCGGGAGCGAGTCCGCCTGGGCGAGAGCGCGTCGAGGGTGGGCAGCGCGTCGAGGGCCGGTCCGCTTGGGCGAATCCGCGCGGGAGAGCGCATCGAGGAGGAGTCCGCGCGGGAGAGCGAGTCCACCTGGGCGAGTCCGCCTGATTAGCAGCGCGTCGGAAGCGGGCCCGCCTGGGCGAGTACGCGCGGGAGAGCGCATCGAGGTTGGGCAGCGCGTCGGGAGCGGGTCCGCCTGAGTGAGTCCGCCTGGGCAGCGCATCGAGGGCGAGTCCACGCATCGAGGGCGGGTCCGCCTGAGGGAATCCGCGCGGGAGCGAGTCCGCCCGGGAGAGTTCGCCCAGGAGACCGCATCGAGCGCGATTCCGCCTGGGTAGCGCGCCAGGAGTGGGTCCGCGCGGGAGACCGCATCGAGAGAGAGGAGTCCGCCGCCTGGGCGATTCCGCGCGGGAGACCGCATCGAGGGCGGGCAGCGCGTCGGGAACGAGTCCGCCTGAGGGAGTCCGCGCGAGAGACCGCATCCAGGGCGAGTCCACGTCTCGTGAGGCGGCGATCCGCTTTCGACGCCCTGCCGCGAGACGGTGGCACTCGATGACCACCTCGCCATCGTCTTCGTCTTCATCCCGGTCGCTGCAGCCCGTCGGAAGGAGGAGATCGTCTTCGCGGCGGTCAGACTTCTGCTGCTTCACGCATCTCACGCATCTCACGCATCCTCTTCCTATTCAGGCACTCAGACTGTCTCCTCCTATTCAGGCATCGCTGTCTACGAGCTCACATGGGAAACTGTCTGCGGATGCACCATTCACCTGCGGGAAGCGGATAAGATTGTCGCTGTATGGTGTACGGACCATCCGCCCCACTGGGATGAGGGCTGGCGCATGCTCTTATGTGTGGGGGCTTTCGTGTGGGCACACGTATTGGTAGACTTCTCTCTTTGGCAATCGCCTCCAAGCTTCGCCACTGACGCCACTTTGGTGTATGCGGTAAGGTGCGAGCTATTCCCTGGGATGGATGTGGGGATTGCGAAGGCGAGGATAAAGTTCATCGAGACTGGATCGTTGGAGGAAGAGTAGTTCAGGGTGGGCAGGATAGAAAGAGGCGGCAGACCTGAATCTGATGAGGTGGTTCTGCGATGTATGCCTGGATTGCGAGCCATATTGGTAGACGCCATGGCCCCAAACAGGAGGAGCTTCGCGAAGAGGTAATGGATCTGCATGGTTGATTGCTTAGAACCGTGTAAGAATGTTGGAAAGCCTGGGAGATGAGGAAGGTGAGTTGAATCCATGTTCAATTAAATTAAAGATTTCTATCCAGGAGGCGGGCTTCCAAATGGGAATTCCTTCAATCGGGGTAAGAAGCGGCCTAATTAAGATACTAAAAGAGAGAGATGGCAAAGCCTGATGCCTGTCGGTTCGAAATTCCTTTTTTGTTACAGCCTCCGACGTGGTCTAAATCGTTACGCTATGCCTAAAAAAGGGGACCTCGGTGCGACGGATGCCAAGCTTTAATAACCATTATGTACACTGTATGCGGAGCTAAAAGAATTACGACGATGATCCTACTGATAAGAATCCTACTTATTTCTTATGATTACGATAAAGATATTCGTCTCACAAGCGGAGAATCCCAGCGTGCGGTTTTTAGGCTTATTTATTTCATCACAGCCGACTGCAAGCGATAGAAAACTTCTTAGAATGTAGAATATGTTACATTAACTTACACATCAGAGCGAGAGAAAGAGAGAGTACCCCCTTCGCCTGGTCGTAAGATCCCCCGCATTTTTCCCGATTGCATCTCAATGTCCTTCAGAGACGCAACACTCAAGCTCGCGTCCTCCCAGCCCTCCAACCTGGTGAAGAAGGGGAACACTGGTGAGGATTTCCAGGTCGTGACTCCTTTCCGCTGGGTGTATAGGATAGTGGCTGCCAGAAACGCCAGGCCCATCAATATCTCGGCAACAGGTAGAATGATCCAGTACCAAGATACTCGAATGAATTGCTCCTGGGTGATGACCTTCCCGGTGACCTTTGACGCGCTCGGATTGTTGCCGATCGCATATGTCATGCTGGTGCTGATGTTTGCTAGCATTCCCGTCACGCTCGTAGAAATGTCGATGACAGTCTGGACGTTGGAATTTATGTTGTCGGTAGCAATGGAAGAAAAGAGGCTGGCGATGAATGCCACAGTCAGTACCCAGTCACTAGTGTTGATCTCGAATGTCCTGCTCGCCAATTGCAATTCGTCTGTCACTCCTTTGAACCGAACCATTGGGTGTTTTTCGTCTGTTGTGTTGAGCTCGGCGAAGCGAAGAGGAATCTCGCGGATATGACCGGCGGAGAGAGTGCCGTTCGTGACTGTTACGTTGTTGAAGATTTTAGCGCACCATCTGACCTCGCACTCTGAGACATCCGGGTGCGAATTGCTAAAGGGGCTCTTGATGTCGGCAATGGCCACCTTCATGATCGAGTCGGTTACCGAAGTGAGGTTCCGTAGGTGGTCAAGCTGTGAAGAGGAGTTGTGCAGAAAGACCTGGTTCATGTGGATTCCGGAAGGCGATGTGTACTCGTAGTAGTTATTACTACCGCTTACTGTTGTGCCGTTCGTCACATTTTTGCAGCTGCTGGTGACGCCCAGGGTGGTGAATCTGGGCCATGCGCAGGTTCCCGAGGTACAGCCAAACTGAACAGGGAAATCCAAAGCGAAGATCCCGCTGAGAATCGCTCCTTGGACTCCTAGATCGAGATATAGCTCTGTTTGCAGCTGTCAGATGTGCAAATTAAATCTCAGATAACCCAACATTCCGGGGTGAGGCTTACGATTGTTCTTAGACTCCTCTATAAAATTGTTCGTATCGAACCTTTCGGCAGCTGGGAACGTTGCACCCTCTGTGTGAATGTTTCTCGTGGGATACGAGAGCAGCTGTTGAGTGAAAGGGTCCATCGCCATCGTAAGAACCGTGATAATGGAGCCCCATGCTGCCAACTTGGTCCTGGCATTTGATGTCCAAAGAAGCGTAAGTGCACCCCATGGGCCTCTACTCGCGGCATCGAAGACTTCAATGTCGGAGAGATAATTCGGAGCGCTGGCCGCATGTATCCACTTGAGCTGGCTGATACTGGATGCAATTGGTAGAAGCAACGAGGCCCTGGAAAGAGTGGAAAGGAAGGATACCAGGGTGTTCGGCGTGATATCCAGTCTGACATTCCATCGCGACAGTGGTTTGTCCTGGAACACGAAAAGAAAAATAACGACGGCGAGTAGACAAACAAGACTGAGGCCTGCAGATCCAAACTCCCAAATCCAGTCTTGTAGTATGGAAAGAATGTTGAAACGTGGGCCTCGTCGCTCTAAAGAGTCCTCTCGATTTGGCGAATGGGGCTTGACTGACTCTCGGGCTCCGTCTGAAGGCCTGAGCCTGACTCGCGATATAATGCTACCCATCTTGTCGCTGATTGGGCTC
The DNA here is from genome assembly GCA_023087525.1 of Lasiodiplodia sp. KE8368. Taxonomy (NCBI): domain Eukaryota; kingdom Fungi; phylum Ascomycota; class Dothideomycetes; order Botryosphaeriales; family Botryosphaeriaceae; genus Lasiodiplodia; species Lasiodiplodia sp. KE8368. The sequence continues at coordinate 23,716 of JAJMYN010000037.1, forward strand.
ATTTGAAATATAGATGTGGTGAAAAAGTGGTGAGAAAGAACCACGACGCGCTGCTGCATTCTTGTACTGTGACCTTGGACGGCGTTTGGTGTGGATAAGGTTTAAGCGCGCGCTTCGGTCATTTACCTATATTTAGAAATTAATGGGTCTATTTTGCGATCAAAAAAGGTAGACGATGTTATACGCACATCTAAGACCTCTCCTATTAAGTAGAAACAAGAAAACCCCTACGTAGCGCGCCTTAGGCGCCGTCTCTAATAGCCAACGGCTGAAGAGGGACGTTAAACTAAATAAATAAATAAATAAAATAAATAAAGGTAGACGATGCGGCGTAGCAGGATCTACGATCCAAAAGGGTAGACGATGCGGCGTAGCAGGCCGATCCGAGGCCGTGGTCGATCCCTTACCGAAAGGGTCAAGTCTACCCTACCCTCTGACAATTCTGCCTTCTACGTAACGATTTCTATCCAGCAAGAAGGTAAGAGACAGCCGCATTTAAGCAGGAAGGTATCTAGTTATTTAATAGCGCCTGTGTATATATTAGATCGATTTTTTTAGTAAGTAAATTTATTCAGTCGCCATTTCATTGCGCAATCTAAGCAAGAAATCGCTTAAAGTTTTCTCGAAGCATCCACGTCTTTCTTCGCTTTCCTTGACTTTCTGGTTCCAAGTAGTTGTTCCGTACTTCTTAATCATCTCGCATTCCTGGGACTTCGCTTTGCGGCTCCCAGATTAAATCCAGCTACGTTATAACGGCATCATGCTGTACGATGGTTTGGTACCAAGTTGCGACCCCGCTCGCCGTGTACGTCTTTCAGCTAGTAGAGCGAGAAAACAACTTTTATTACGGTGCACTATTCTCAGGATCTCTTCAATACTGGTAGCCCTACCATGCCCCATACTGAGAAATGGATGAAAGACAGTGTCTGTATTGGCGCCACATTGTTGTACCTTTCTTATTGGTTCCTCTTGCCCCATACTACCACACATGCGATCGTAATGATCGCCACTGCTGCTTGCAGAAAAAGACTAATAGTGATCGATCCTTTCCCGAACGCCTCGTCATCCCACGGCACGATGTGGTCTCTGGGATGCGGGACCTCCCACCTGTCTCCCTTCAATGTGACAGCACCAACAATGCTGCTGGAAGAAGCGTCGGCGATCTTCGATTTGTTCATGCGGGGGAACAAGTACTTAGCCACAATCTTATACCACCACGTATCCCAAGAGAATGTGTACTGGAGCTTCTGGGACTCCTGAACGAGGCCGGTAACGCGGGGCATCCGCTCCTGCTGTACGGCAGCAAATATCTCCTCGACAACTTTTGGTGGCCACTGGGGCTGCAGCAAGGGAATATTATGCCGTGCAAGTGTATCGTGGAGGTGGTTCGCAATCGCTGCGGCGGTCTCGATGCAATTATTGCCGCCCTGTGCCGTCATGGGGTTGAACTTGTGAACAGCATCGCCCATGGCCATGATCCTGCCATTGTACCACTTGGGGAGAGTGAAGTGCGGCAGCACTGACCCGCCCTTGGAGGTGGTGCCAGCAGACAGCAGGTCGGCAAAGGTGAAATCGGCGCTTTCGCTGACGCGCCGTGGCAGAATCTCAGCCCAGCGCTCTTCTACCTCAGCCACAGACATGCGAGGTAACTCTTCGACGGGGAAGTCGTAAGGGCCAGGACGACGAAAATGGTAAAAGAGGTAGTTACGGCCGTCGCGGCCGCAGACAACACCACCATTACAGCTGTTCCGCTGGAAGGAATAGCCATCGCCCGGCTGGAGGTGCTCGGACGGGTTAGCGATGGCAAACACAGTGCCATACTCGCAGCGGACAACTGTAAAACAAAGTTGGATCAGCACCATGAAACGATATTGTAGAAATGGCGAGCATACTGTCGGCGCCTTCAAAGTTTGCGTCCTTTTCCTTGACCATCTTCAACACTTCGCGACGCACAACACTATGCACTCCATCTGCCCCAACCACCATCTGCGCTCTGTATCTCGATCCGTCTTCGCAGTACGCCGTTGCGCCCTTTTCGTCTTGGTTGACTGTGACCACCCTCTTGCCTGTACGCAGTCTCTCCTTAGATTTGATGTTTCGCTCCAGTATGACGACTACTTCATGTCGAGCTTGAAATGCCGTTTCGTAACCGTGGCGCGCGCGCATATACCCAGGAAAGGACAAGTCGGTGATGCGCTTTCCTGACTCGCCGTCAATCACCACGTGGCGCAGCAAGGGCGTGGCGATGGCATTGATGTCCGGGAGGACGCCAAGTTGATCCATAATTCGGAGACCATTGGGGTTGAGGGCGATGAGTGCTCCGACAGGCTTCGTAAGGCTGGAGTACGCTTCCAGCAACAAGTACGAGATTCCAAGTTGTTCGAGCATCAGCGCCAGGCTCAGACCGGATATTCCGCCACCAACGATGATAACTTGCGTCTTCTCCATTTGCTCAAGGCTAGGCATGACCGTTGTCTTGCTGGAGGGACCGGGTCTTGAGATCAAGAATGATTGAAAAGTTGTTCGGCGCGGATGAGAAAGATGTGGCTACTTTCCCACTTATTTAAACTCGATGGCCGGAATCCCGGAATGAGGATGATTTTGCATGGCATTTGAGTCCATTGGTCAATAGAGCGAATAAAGCGAATACAGCGAAAACAGCGAACAGAGCGATGCAGGGGATCCCCAGGGCATTTGCGTTCTTCCGAAACTCTAAAGGAGTTTCCGCCACTTAGACCAGAGGCAATTCTACGGACGTGTCTCCAAGACGTTGGAGAGATTTGTAATATGCCCGCAGCTATGTACAGTTACAGTGGGCAGTTCTCGGCATGGCAAATAATGCACTGTCGGAGGTATCACGAATATTCCGATACAAATATCAAAAGTCAAAAGGGGTACAGCAGGAATATTTCACACGTGAGAATCCTTCCTTTGTAGCATTGCAGCAGCTTCATTGTGTTACAATTTTTGCTTCCGAATTCGTGAGTAATAAACAGATGGCGAAATAATTCGCGAACGTATACTTTGCCGATGGAACCATGGATGTTTTACCTCTGGGAACACCGCTTAAATTTGAGTTCTCCCATTCTGCGCAGCACCGCTTCTTGAAAGACACCATGTCGGAGCGCCAGGCATCAAGGTCTCCCTCTAACTTTTCCTCGTGTGGAGTTCCATTAGATGAGCCGATCAATGAATACCGACGTTGGGGTGAAGGACGTGTAATGTCATGATAGAGTACGACCAGGTCGAGGCTCATAGAAAGATTGGAACATTTCAAAAGCTAACGGAGGCAAACATGAGAGAGAGTGTATGATTCTAATTCCACCTTTTCTAGTAACTGAACCTCCAGCCACGCTCGCCCTCGGAATGCTCTGACCATCCTTCAGCCTCGTCGAGTAATCTGTTGAGTTTCTTGGCGCGTAGCTTAATCAAGAATGAGAGTACTGCAGTGGCCAAGCAGCCGAACAAAATCAACCCACCGCCGAGGCGGTAGTACGGCTCCTGTGAAGTTGGGAAGAAGTAAGGGCTGAACCAATGGCTGGTCTGGCTGATGCAGTTTGCAATCGCGATGAGAGCTGCCTTCTTGCTCCGCGGTGCGGGCACAAGTGTCGTTTCCCAGGATAGCTGGAGGTTGAGTCCCGAGTAAGTTCCGCTGATAAGCAAAATGATGCCGAAGTACCGAGCGCCGACATTAAGGGATGAGATCAGAACAGCAGTTCCAACAGCACTAAGACCGATGGGAATTACAATGTGCCAGCAAGACTCTTGCATGCGACCTGACGTCCAGGCTAGCAGACACGCAACACCGTATGCAATGGCATAAGGCGGCGCTTGCACCAGGTATGTCTTGAGAGTGTCGAATCCGAACGTTTCGATGATCTGATTTACAGTCAGTACTAATGCATAGATGAGTCACGTCTGAGAGTCTTACAGAAGGGAGAAAATCCTTAAAGCTCTGTGCCGTTATCAGAGCAAAATGCATGCCGCAAAAGTACCACGTGAATGCGTCTCTGACAGCATCTTTGACTCCAGCCCAAGTTCCACCTTGGGATTCATCCTGATCACCATTTGACAGCCGCATTCTGTACTGAGCCATCTCTTTCTCCTGTTCGCTCAGCCACTTTGTATTATGCGGCCAGTCAGGCAAGAGCAAGAATCCAGACAGAGCGACCAAGATTGAGGCACCGCCTTCAATGATGAACATCCACTGCCATGAGTGAAGACCAAGAGTGTTCTCCATGTTCATCAAGATACCAGCAGCGAGGAAGCCCGATATGATGTTCGAGATGGTGTTGCCGGCATGCCATATAGCCATTCGCGTTGGATTCTCTTCTTTGTTGTACCATGAAGACGTCACTAGAGGAATCAGCATTTATGCAAAGGTAGCTACGGTGCAAGGAGATAGCAGTCTTACTCAGGGTAATGCCTGGGAAGAAAGGAGCTTCAGCAAGCCCCGTCGCGAACCGGCATAAAGCAAATCCAGCGCCACTATGAACAAGTTTAGTTGGCTGCTGTTCTGGGCCCAAACGTGGTGGCAAGCAGCGTACCTTGTGACTGCTGGCATACATATGGTAGCAACACTCCAGGCAAGCGCCATTGTCGGAAGCACCTTGCCTGGATTAGACTTTGCTAGCCACAAGTTACCGGGCAATTGGCCAACGAGGTAGCCAACATAGAATGTCGATATACCCGTGTTCCAAACGGTGTCTGACATGTGCAGATCTTCTTGCAGCCCTGCGAGACGGGCATTGGAGACATTTATGCGATCCAGATAACTGAATATTGTAAGCAATCCTCCGCGCATAAGACGTAGTTCGAGGCCGAAGTACTCACTTCATGAGAAACATTAGAGTGATGCATGGCATGAGTCTCCAGTCAAGCTTCCTCCGCACTTGACGATTCAATGCGTCCATCTCCGATTTCGACAATCCTCGTAAAGTTTCGTATCGGGCCTGAATCTTCTCGGCGAGCGTAAGGTCGCTTGGCTTGGTCTCTTGATGAAGCACGTGAATACTCTTCTCGTCCATCCCTCCGGAGGGTGGGTCGGCCTTGTCGGTCATGTTGAGTGTGCGTGAGAAAATGGCTACGCGATGAATAGTTGCAGAGATGAATTGACCGTGCAAGCATACCTCAAAAAGTATAGAAAAGTATACCCAGGTGACCCTATATATATTCCAGAACTTGGACAAGAAACCGATGCGGGGCAAGAATCTGGGGACGCGGGGTCGGTAAATGCCGAACTAAGTGGCTCGTCTTGGTAACGGGTTGGGATTGTGGAGGAAATCCTTCCCGCGGGTGTCCAGCCTTTCCGCGGATGAGCATGCGGCGTAGCAACCCACCAATTGTGGTTGCTATGATTCTGGGGAACTTCACGCTGAACACCACAAATACTTGTTGCCTCATGCACCTCCAGAGCACTATGATGACGCGTTTAGCAAGACAGGCCACACTTGATGATAGACATTTATCCGAGTTGCGGGCATCCGAAACTTCCATGGGGAAATTTTCCACTCAAACGTACGGCATAGCACATTTTCTCCAGGATAGACTTTCGTAACTTGCAATAATCATTTTAGTTGTATGCAAATTAAACACAGGCCAGCCGGATGACGGGGAACTGCAGTCTATGATAAAAGGCTTACGACCTTCTCATATACAGCGAAGACAATTCCACCGCTGAGCATGAGTCGTCCCAAACGCATCGTACTTCCGCTCCAGAAGCCGCCCACACCGCTTGACAGATAGATGTCCCGGAGTGCATCAGAGATAGTGGCCCCTCCTGTACTCTGTGAGCGTGTTTTGACTGTGTCAAATGGCTGCGTCGCGTATACGGTGATGGTGCCAGCTAGGGCTCCAGCCGTGAACGAAGCAATGGTCAGATTGAGGGATTCATAACGCCCGACTTTCTCTTTGATAATGTTGTATGAGCCCATGCGTACTGCGGAGGTTGCTGACTGCTTCACGGTGGTGGGGACCAGCCCACGATATAGTTCTCGGATACCACGCTCAGCCACAAAGGTCCTGGCACCATGCAGAGCACTCTGAAAACGTCTAGCTCCTCGCTGGTCATCGATGCTGAAGGGTCGTAAGAAAAAGAAGTTTCAATCTGTCAAGGTATGCACTTACAGCGCCGTCTTGATCCGTTCGGTTGGAGTAACTGCTATTACACTCTCGACACAACCAGCGAACATGCCGGCAATAAGGCCACGCGAGGGACTGAGCTTGCCACTGTCGTCGGCCAGGATGCGTTTAATTGAATCGTAAGACAGGAAACGGACACCTGCCTTCAATGCTGTCCCCTGATGGAGTGAGAAAAAGGAAGGCCGGCAGCTAACAAATGGAGTTGACTTACGAGAATTAGAGCTGTGCATCCAGTGTATATTGCAGGTACGCCATCATTGCGCGCAGTCTGAATGAGGACCGCAAAGGGGTTGCGGGAGGCCGTTGAGCTGCTTAGTTGCGCCCGCGTTTTCGCAAATTCGAACGGATACTTGAGGACTACGGATGAGAGGACAATCTCCAGGGTTTCAAGGACCACTCACAGTAACCGCAGCTTCAACACTGCCAGCGATTCCTCCCGCAACTAAAGAAGTCAAAGGTGAGGTAGAGGGCACATTTTTTGCAGAAAGAGCCTTTGCCGGGGCAGCAACAGGGTTGATTCGAACTTGGGCGGACATGGTGTGCTTGGCAGCTCAGCCAGAGCGGATAATGTCCACGGTGATATATTAGTCATGAGGCGCAGCCGCGGGGTCAGCTTCCGCGGCCCGTCCGGCCTTCCCGTCCTCAAAGCCCGCGGCCCGTCTTTTCTTCACCTTCTCCACCTTCCCCTCCCGCTCACCCGCAACCCTCGTGCCATGGCAACGCAGCATCGGCGCCGGGGAGGCTCGGGCAGAACGCGCGTGTCTGAGGCGTGTTCGTTCTGCCGTGCCCGAAAGGTTCGCTCCTCTGTCCGTTTCAACGGCCCAAAACCGACGATCAGGTATAGATCAAATGCAACGCGACCCGTCCAGCGTGCATCAACTGCCAGACCTACAATCGGGACTGCGTGTACGAGCCCATAGGCGCAACTGCAAGGTGAGAAGACACTACGGAAAAGCTTCACAAGTTCCGAAAGCACTGACCCACAGCCAACATCCGCGGCCCAGCAAGCGCTCCCGCGGGAAGCAACCTTCGCCACACGTTGCCGATCAATCACGCAGTCCTCCACCACGACAATCAGCGGTTCTGACCGAGACGCGGCATTCGCTCCCGTCTGATAGTACCCCCGCGTCCGGTTCTCTTTCACGGCTCGTGTCGTCGCCAAACGGCATTTCAACGTACCATGGCCGCACCAGCGCATTGTTTGACGAGACCGCCCAAGAAGGCGACCGCCCCGAGCGAAGCCCCCGCCGGCCAAGAGCTTGGGTGGAGGCGGGTCTGGTTGCCGAGGCTGCCAAGCAGCGTAGGAACTTCACCCAACTACGAAGAAAACATTGCTAATAATGCTGCCGTAGGTCAGATGGAAGCCATCAACTTCGCCCGCGGGAACCTGGATTTTGATGGCGTAGACCCGGACCTTGGGCAGCATCTGCTCCACTTGCATTGGAACAGACAGCACCACTCATTTCTCTTGACGTACCGGCCTGCATTCATGCGTGACATGGCATGCAATGGGCCGTACTTCTCGAAGATCCTGCTGAACGCCATCTACTTCGGCGCCTCCAAATTCAGCCCTCGACTCGAGGTCCGCAGCGATCCGACGGACGTCAGGACTTCGGGCTGGCGGTTCAAGGAACGGGTGAAGGAGCTCCTTGGCCCTGCGCTCAATTGCAGTAAAGTCACGACCATTCAGGCTCTTTTGGTTATGACGAACTCGCTGTTCGCCCTTGGCGATGAGAGGAGCGCCGCTTGGTTGTACTCGGGAATTGCCTTTCGCATGATAGTCGACCTTGGAATCCATGTGTACTCTCCAGACCAGCCGGGGAAGTTCTCCGATGAGGATCTTGAAATCCGCCGCCGGGTTTTCTGGGGGGCTTTTGGTATGTTTTCGTGCACGTGTGACATTTTTTGTCGCTGATGCCTGCCATCATTTAGTCGTGGACAGAATCCAGAGTCTCTATCAAGGCCGTCCTGTGACCTTGCAAGAAGCAGATACCCGCGTTCCGATCCTCTTTCTTGATACCTACGAGGAACTCGAACAGTGGTTCCCCTTTGCGTACTCACCGGACAGCTCGTGCTCTTATCCTGGCCATCCAGCGCACAGTGTCTCCACATTTGCCGCCTTGTGTAAGCTTTCTATTATAATGAGTGATATCCTCAGTTGCATCTATGCAGAACGAAGCTTTGATAGGGACCCATCGGAACTATCGACAATGCTCGAGAGTCTCCAACAGCGCCTGCAAAGCTGGGAATACGACCTTCCGTCACATTTGAATTTCAATCCTTTGAATGAGTCAGAGCAAACGCCGCCCCCGCACGTGCTGTCCTTGATGTAAGGATGCTCCTCAAGCTTCGTTCGCAGATGTTAACAACCGCCTGCAGGGCCATGTACAACGTCCTTCGTATATTACTACATCGTCCGTTCGTTGTAGGTGGGCATTTGCACAGTCGCTCATTTGCCAGATCATCATTCTTGGAGTGTGCAACTGCTGCTACCCAACTCGTCAGGATTCTGCAGGCGTACGATAAGGTGTTCTCGATTCGTAGAGCACCATACCTGATATCGTACGCTACGTATGTCAGCGCTACCATACACGTTCGCATCGCGGCAAAACAAGGCCCGGGATCTGAAGCTCATGCAAGTCTTGCGACGTGTCTTGCCGTCTTTGAGGAAAATCAAGAGACAAACTGGGCAGTTCGAAGAGCAAATTTGGTTATAAGGAATCTGATGAGACGGCTTGGAGTTGTGCTCCCACAGCAATCACACCCTGACGTTGACTCTGGGGATGAGATTCGCGTTGATACAGAGACTGTCAATGGGCCACCAGGACAGCCGGAAGAGAACAGGCACTCGCTTGCAGATCATTCTCTTGCTTTGGACATTGACGCAATACTTGAGACTTTTGTTCCCGGACAAAGAGCATCCGGCGTTTCTGGGGAATTGTTAAATGATCCATCATACTTCTTGGACATTGTGCCTCCTGATAGCACCGCTGGTCTCGATGCACAGATTATTCAGCAGCACAGACGGGATGACTTCCCCACAGACGACATGCTCTTTGGATTCAACGGTTCCGCGCTGGACAACTTCTTTTTCCCGGAATAAAACTAGATCGGACACGAGACAATCTCATGCCAGAAGAAAGCATAGCTACAACCTGAGCAATCATGGCGACCTTCTTCAAAGTGTTCTCTTGATGCGAAATGTTTCATGCATTACTGGACTCCAGCAATACTATGTACTGTCTCCGGCAGTCAACTCGCCATTCTTTCCGTCGATTTCATGGGACCAACATTGCCACGGGAAGCAATATTTTCGTCCCGAGTTACCCCACAATATAGCTTCCCGCGGGAGACCACGGGTGCGGAAGTGCTCCCGTCTTTCCCGCGGGAAGCTACTATGCTGTGGAGACTCACCAACAGAGAGAAACACTGGCGAAGGTGGTTCTTTGTACTATATAATCTGCCCGCTGAATACATTAGTTGTCAAATCGTAAGCATGCTTGCTCGGAATAGTCTTCTACCATCGCGGCCAAGTAGCTTGATTACTCGTTCTATCCCGATTTTCCTGAAGCGAATCTTATTACCAGCACTCCATCAGCGTTCCATGCAGACCCTGCTTCAACATAGCATGGATACAGCACCGGCTATGATGCACAGAGAGCGAAGGCGCCAGCGGCTTCCGGCCGTTCTAATGAGGGCAGGAACCTCGAAAGGTCTTTTCGTTCGGCGCGAACATCTACCATCTCGCATGGAAGATTGGACGGTGCCGTTGCTTGCGGCGATGGGCTCAGCAGCCGGTGACCCGAGGCAGATTGACGGCGTAGGAGGTGCCACGTCCACAACATCGAAGGTGGCTGTGGTTGCAAAATCGACTGTGCCAGGAATCGACGTCGAGTATACTTTTGGACAGGTGGGCGTTGGAAAAACAACTGTTGACTTTAGCGGAAACTGCGGAAACATGGCAGCCGGGGTCGGACCATTTGCTCTCGACGAGAGTATGGTAAGAGTAGAGCAAGGAAAGAAGACAGTAAGCATTTTGGCCTTTATTTCATCTAAAATTTTAACAATATTGATATCTAAGCAGGTCGATATCCGGATTCTCAACACAAATACTTCCCGTCTTTTGGTGGCCACTGTGGACGTTGACGAACTTGGACAATACAAAGAGGATGGCGATTTCAAAATTGACGGTGTTAAGGGTACAGGGAGCATGGTGCGTGTCGTATTTCTGGAGCCCTCTGGAAGCATGACCGGATCTCTCCTCCCCACCGGCAACTCAACCGACGTCATTCACCTTGAAGGCCAAGACCTTTCCGTGACAGCAAGCTTGGTGGACGCCGCTAACCCATTCATTTTCATCGACGCCTCAACACTGCCCCGAAATTTCATGTCACAAGATCCGCACTCTCTGGAATTCTTGCGCGTCATCGAGAACATTCGAAGGGTGGGTGCAGTAATGATGGGTCTATCTACCGACACAAAGGCCGCAGCAGGGACTCAAGGTACACCGAAGGTCGCCATCGTCTCGGCAGTGCCCTTGTGGAATTCCCGGGATGAGTCCACAACGGCCGACCTGCACGTTGCTGCATTCAGCATGGGCAAACTGCACCCAAGTCTTCAACTGACTGGAGCAGTCTGCCTCGGCGCTGCGGCAGTTACCAGCGGCACTGTTCCCAACCGAGTCATGTCTGCTGCCGCACTGCCCACTCCTGAAAGGACACCGTCACCTGGCCCTCCTACCTTCAATGACAAGCCCAAGGCGGAGAACAAAACCGTTCGAATTGGGCACGCACGTGGCCTTCTCGCCGTCGAAGTCGAACACAGTTGCGGTGTACAAGTTACTGAGATCAAGTCAGCTGTCGTGCTCAGGACGGCACGGAGGTTGTTTGAAGGAAATGTTCTCTTTTATTCGTAGGGACATCCGTGGATTCATGCATGTTGAAGGCGTTCCAAGTCTAAGATAGCTAGTAATTTAAGAATTGATACGTTTCCTTTGCGTTACACTGGAACGCTACCCAATCGTCTGGGCTCTATTTGGGTTTACTACTACTTTTGCTTCTTAACAAGTACGCTGAAGCTGCGAGAATAAAAGAACCAAGAAGCATCACAACTCCTCCAAAGATTTGTGCGTAGAGATAACTGCCGTGTCCCACAGCTATTAGACGGGCCGCAATAGGTGGGCCGGTTAAGCACGGAATACTAGAAACTGTGAAGATGAGGCCAACCCTGCTTCCCGCTTTACTCAAGTCTTGTAGGGCAAACAATCCAGCGGAAGCTGGAAATTGGCTTTGGACAGCATTTGCAAAAAAACCGTAGAACGCAGCCCAAATTATCAACCCGGCTCGTGAGCTGACGCCGATCCAGCACAGGAGCATGACACCAGAAAGGGCGACAAGAGGTATGAATACAAGCAGAGGGCCGAAGTAGCGATCGGCAAGGATCGCGGGCGCCACACGTCCAATGACTCCAATGCCGTTCATTACAAGCAGCAGAACCAGTGACTCTCGCTGCGTGTAATCGAAGTACTGTCTTGAGTAGGTATTAATCTGTTGTGGTGAATACTGCGGTCACGAGAAACGTATACGGATGAGACTTACAAAGAAGTACGCAAAATAGAGGCCCCAGAGCTCAATGAAACACCCAATAGTAAAGAGCGTAAAGGGCAGCTCCTTGAAAGCGCGAATTTCAATGAGCGGCCCCAGCTTTCGAGGTGGAATCCGGGTCCGCGTGACTAGCACGATATAGATGCTGTTGATGAGCATTACCAATGCCATGACTCTGACTGTCCACGGGAAACCTATCGACTGTAAGCATGAATAGGCGATGGCTGGGAAGATCATCCCGCCCGTAGCTGCTCCGCAGGCGGCTAAGGAGACGGCCATCACCCGTCGCCGACTGAAATAGGTTGAGAGTAGCGATATGACTGGCGAGAACAGGATTCCGTGGCCCAGCCCGCTACACAGGCCTTGTGCAAGAAAGATCTGCCAGAAGTGGGTGGCGAATGAAGTCAACGTGGCTCCGAGGACCTGCAGAGAACATCCTAGAACCAGGATGGCTTTGAAATAGCCGGCATCGAGGGCGCGTCCAGACACGGCTCCAATCAAGAAAACAAGGAACATTTGGAAAGAGCCGATCCACGAAGTTTGCTCAGAGTGGATTCCGAGCTCGTCAACGTAGTAACGCTGGAAGAAGCCGAACCTGCGAGACCCAGTGGCTTAGTACGTCTTGGCTGTGTCACTTCAATTGACACTTGATCTTACGAGGAAATGTAGCCCCAGCAGTTCAGGACAACCAAATGTGCAGCGATCACCTGTGACCATGCCTGCAGTCCGCCATCCGGAATCTGGACAGTATCAGAAGTCTGGGCGGGAACACCTTCTGATGGTGGCCTTGTGGCCGAGGCCTTTTCCCTGTCTTCTTCATGAAGGGAGGGATTCGTTTCCATATTCAACAGCACATAAAAAGATTTGCGTAAAAGCTGAAACCGACCGTAATTGTAACCAATGTGTGAAGACTGTAGGAAAGCAGCTAGACCTGGGTTGATGTGTAGGCATGCGCCGTACTTGTTTCTCGTAAGCGACAACTTATTCAACATCCCTGCAACCACAATACGGGCCATAAATCACACCATCGTCGTCTCAGCATTTCTTATCGATTCTTTCGTGTAGATTAGCGTACATCTTGTGGCGACCTTCTTAAACTGTCTATTGTTCCCGGTCTCCCGCGAAGATCCCCTGCTATACCGGCGTAACGGATCGGCGAACCGGCTAATATAAGAATGACATGATAGGTCGGGAGAGGAAATAGTCGAGCGAACACGTTGCGGCCAACCTTTTAAGTGGGCCATCGGGTTCGGAGGAAGAATGCCGACGAACGCCGTGGGGAAGCGTGTTTTTACGCTGCTTTACCGCAGCTGCTCTAGCATATGCGTGGGTTCGCGTTACGGAGCTCTCCGATTACACTCTTATTTTACTATCATTGCCAAGGGATAAGCTTCCATTATGACGCATCGGGACCTCTGAATGAATCGACGATTCGGAGATGTTCCTGGACTGGTTCTTCGCTCAAACGACCCCGGTGCTTTCCACACTGTTGGCGTGATAAAGATATAAAGAAACACGAAAGGGAATCAGGAACGATTTGAAGTCCATACCAAGATAGCCTCATGGACTTCTCCGGGACTCAAAGAAGCCGATCCGACAGCGGCTATCACCCTTCCCTCTCCGATACCACCCGTCGTGTGCTTGAGGTACTTGAGAGCTATGGAATGCACGAAAAAAGCCATGCGATACCGGAGCAGCATGGCTGGCTGGGGAGAGCGACATTTGGTCCCATAATCGAAGCACATGTCTCAGCAGGAAGGATAATTCCGATGGTGTTGCCCTCCTTTCCCTGGAAAAGCATCAACAGAGTGGACAAGGTTCTCGGGATGGAACCAGACCTTGGGGAAGAGTTGGCTTTGGCAAGAGTCAACGATCTCTGTCGAAGTGTACAGCAAGTTCATGCTCCTGGGGCATTCGTCGTAATCGCCACCGACGGCCTCTGTTACAATGGTATGTATTTGATTTGATCATTCTGTTAGAGCAACGCTCAACATTACAGATATTCTCGGTATACCTGACGAAGATGCCTGGAACTACGGATCCGCAATTCGGGCACTTGCAAGAGAGCGTGGATATTCATGCATCAAGTTCTCTCGATTGATGAATCTGCTCGGACTTTACACCGAGCCGGAGATATCAAAGGAGAAGTACTTGGAGCTCTGTGAGCCAGCTCGAAGACAGCTCGCCTCGACTTACGGCGACCCAAGTTTTGATGCTGACGCGTTTCTGAAGACGGATGAGGATTACATGCGCACATACCTGGGCTACTCCAAGTTCTTGACCAAAGACTTGGCTTACAGTCCCGTTGTGGCCTCTCTTCCAAGCCGCAAGAAGTTCAAAGCACTCGTAAAGGTTATTGGAAAGGAAATGATTGCCGGGGGTGTTGTGAGTTGAATTGATACTTTATTGAAACCAAAGGAATCGCTAATTCATATTTAGGCATACGCAAAATTAATTCGCAGAGTTTATCCTGATTACGTACGCCTCTCGATACACCCTTCTTCTGGCGCAACCAAACTCTCAGTCCCTTTAATTCCACAAACAAAGGGGTTTTCAATGTCTCCATGGAACTGTGCGATTGCCATTTCTACGAATGGTGCATTCAAGACTGCTCACGTGTCGGACTTGCGAGACTCGCATGATTTGGTTTTTAAACACAGCCGGCCCTATTGCTTCAGGGAGAGGTCGCCGCTGTTTGACTGGGATGCAAATGTCGAAATGGAACATCATTATGGTGGGGTCCTCGTAATCAGGATCCGCAATGGTGCGAAAAATGCCAAGTGTGAGCTCGGCGACCAGGACCGGAAACGGCTAGTGGCTCTGACACTGCTGCACAACCGGGTGGAATTGGAGGGGTTTTGATACAGGGCAGATACAGGGCATGCCAGTAGATATATATAATCTTCCAATAGACAGCAATTTGTAAATACTCTCAGTTTCCCCTGCTCCAACTTTCTCCACCCGCGATGACATTTGAAGAGCCCGCCCGAGACATTGTTCCAGACGTTATTGAAATCCTGCGGCGCTTCTCTCACCATGTAACTGATGATCCATCTCGTGAACCCGAAGTGTTTGGTAGAACCACCCGAGAGAAACTTCGATCCTTCATTTCCCAGGCGAAGCCAATCATCTTAGTCCTCCCGGCGTTTCCTTGGAAGAATAGGAACCTGAACAAGGTCATCGGCCGTCACCCAGATCTCGGCGAGGAACTCGGCCTGGCGCGCCTCAACCACGTCTGTGAAGAAATTCGGAAGGTTTACGTACACGGCGCATTACTGCATCTGATTGCGGATGGCCCTGTGTACAATGGTAAGCCTGCCCGAAGAGACGCCCTTGAATGTCACTCTCTGCTAAGAAACGTATATTTAAAAGATCTTCTCGGAATTCCGGACGCGGAATATTATGAATATGGGCTGCAACTACGAGCTCTTGCGGGCAAAAAGGGTTTTGGGAGTATCAAGTTTCGACGGCTGCCGGACTTATTCCAAGATGGAAACAGCGACGAACTCTCCAGAGAGGACTACCTGTCCTCTGTTCCCTCATGGCGCGCTCGCTTGGAAGCAGATTTCCTTGATGCCGACTTCGACGTCGACCGGGAAGTACTGAAGAACGAAGACACGCGCCTTACATACCAGGGATATGTCCGGTTGGCAGAGGAAGATCTGAAATGGGGCGTCCAATTTGATGGGAAGAATGCGGAGTACACGGAGGCATACACCGCGGCTGCTCAAGACGTAGCCAAGGGTATGATCCGACGATTGGTCGTACGTAGCAAGCCCATGTTTGCTGCAGAAATCTACTTACATCACTTAGGCATACGAAGCATTGATCAGCAGGAAGTATGAGACGGCAATACGATTGTCCATTCACCCGTCAACAGGGAAGAATAAGGTTTCTATTCCACTGCTTCCGTGGGACGGAAAATCAAGAGGAACTCCATGGCATTCCAGTGTCGCTCTTTTGGCAGATGGCAAAGTTTGCACAGGCCTCTCTAAAGAGTTTCGAGAGGTGTACGACTTGGTAGTACAGGATGGGGTGC
Source organism: Lasiodiplodia sp. KE8368 (assembly GCA_023087525.1). NCBI lineage: Eukaryota > Fungi > Ascomycota > Dothideomycetes > Botryosphaeriales > Botryosphaeriaceae > Lasiodiplodia > Lasiodiplodia sp. KE8368. The sequence continues at coordinate 39,499 of JAJMYN010000037.1, forward strand.
CGTATTACTTTCGGGAGAAGAGTGATCTTTTCAAACTTGACGCTGACATTGATATTGGATATGAGTATGAGGGGCTAGTGCTTACAGGAAATCCTATAGCCACTCCTCAACTGACTAAGAGCGACGAAGAGAAACTGGCAGAGCTCATTATCCGGTTTCGAAAGGTCAGGACATTGGGGTTCAAGTCAGCATAGTATGAGTAGTTCTTGCAAGCCTTTGAAGCAGCACCTTTGATTAGCTTTATACCTTCAGCCGAGTACGGATTTTGAATCTCAGGCAACTTTCAAGTCTTGTCTATATGTCCGCATATCAATTAAACGTCTGGGCAAGTATGTGCAGAACGGAATGAAACTCTATACGCCTAACGAATACACCACTTTATCCCCTTGATCAGAAAGCCAATGGGTATAGGACCACCACTCTGTTCCATGAAGCGACGGAAGTCAAATGTTCCTGCTGCCCTCCTCTCCGACCAGCGTTCATCTACCACTTGTGAGACACTCCCGAAGTCAACACAGAGCCGCGGCTCAGAAGGAGCATCGGCCGACAAAGTGACAAAGACAGCAGCCGAGGACATTTCGGTACGGTTCTCAACTCCGAGTATCAGAGCCTTCCCGCCACGGCGGCGCAGCGAAGGTTCCGCAGACCACGAGGCACCCAGGCTTCCAGTCTCTTTGACCATCAAAAGGCCATTGATGGGCGCACCAGCCTCGACCAATCGATCGCCAGCACTCAGCGTTGTGTCATTGGTGAGGACCATCTGCTCCTCGTCGGAGAGAATGATGCCGTCCAGCGTCAGCTCGAGTCCAGCGGGTGTGAGCACCCCCTGCTTCATCCGCTGGGTAGAAAAGCAAGACCCCAGGAATGAGCGCGGGGCCCACGTAAAATTCGGGATAGACAGTCGCGGTGTAGGCGAGAACAGGATATTTGACGGAATCTCGCGCATGCAGCGCAGAAGCTGGACCATGCGCGCGTCAGCGAGAGCATCTTCGCTCATCGTGCTGTCATCACTGCCAACCTCGAGCAGGGGCCCGGGATCCAGATCCAGCAAGCTAGCAATGCACAGGGTCTCGTCGGACCTGCGGCTCGTTGATCGATGAGCCAGTGCTCCGAAGATTGATCCGAGCTCCACTTTTGTTGTGGGATCCACCTTCCGCAAGGTTTTCATGAAGTTGCAGGCCTGGTTGCTAACCATGCTTCCTCTCTGTGAGACTTGAGCGGCCGCCGTGCATCCAAGAGTGTGAAAAATATCGTCCATGTCGAGCATGCTGAGATATGACCCATCGCCTCCAAAGACGAGGTACACCCGCTTCGCCAACAGGCTTTCTTGCAACGTCCAGAGGCGGCCACTCCAGGGGGATGACAGTATCTGTGCGAACACCAGAAAGGCAGCCGGGTCCATTGGATTCAGGCACTCGTCGGTGATAGGCGTCCGCATGAGGGTCGTGTCGAGGGCCAGGGAGAGCTGTGCGTCCTGGTAGGTTTGACGCATACGCCTGATAGCCTGCTTCCGAAGTTCTTTCGCATCTGGCTGGACGGGCACGCAAAGGGTATCCATCCAAAACCACTGGTTGTCTTTGGAAAGATGATACACACTCCCGTCCCACGACTCTGTCGCAATGTGGTGGCTGGCCATGTTGACGAGCCCTTGAATCCTTGTGAGCTGGCACATCGGAAGGGTGTTTTCGTTTGGATTGCCCAGCCCCTGTGACCAGACCTGGACAGCAGTGAGTCAACACGCTTGAGGCGCCCTATCAGGACGTGGTAAAGTTTAATCAGCACTTACGTGTGAGATTGCAGTATAGGGGCGGTCGGGTGAAGCCTCTTGAACCTCCAGCTTCCAAAGCTCATGGCCATGCTCGGCCTCACTCGGAACGAGACGACAGATGGGAATCCCGCCGCTTTGCAGCACCGACTCGATAGCTCCAGGCAACGCGTATACATTCGAGCAGGAGTACTCGGGGCCCAGATGTCGAACTTGATAGTTGTTCGTGTCTACTTGGGACAACTCGCATGCCCTATCGCTACAGTTAGAGTGGTCGGCGGGCTTTGATACAACTCCGAGAAGTTGCATGAGGCGTTCAAACTGGGCGTCTCGTTTATCCCTGCCCATGATTTCGCGCCAGTGAGTGAACAGAGCATAGCGGAAATCACTGGAAGAGCTCCAAGTCACAATCTTGCTGATGACCGACGGACACCATCCGACCTCAGTCATCAACTGATTGAACTGGTTGTCGATTTCAGTGACACGAGAACGTAGTGTTCCAAATTTGATCGGTCCACGCGGAGGTAATTTCCGAAAGGTATCATGGCAGACCATGACCAGAGCAGATAAACAATGCTCGATAGACAATATTACCGGAAATGCCACACGTCTTATCTCATCGATGGCTTCTGGGTCATCTCCAAATTCCCTGTAAAGCTGGCTGCAGTGCGTTGAGAAGCTCTCAATGGCGTGATGGAATATCGAGTTCAATTGGCACTCCAGGGCATCTTGCTGCGCAGGGGTGATCTCCTCAAGAACTGCGCGCCTGAAAGCCTGAAAGTACTTCGGAAGCTCCTCTGTGCCGAGTCGAGGATCATCGGGTGGCCGCCCTTCGTAATTCTTGACATCGTCAACCGAAAATTCTACTCCAATGAGCCCGAGGACCGTTGTATATAGCCCAACGAAGATCCACTGCTGCAGACATCGTGCAAATACGGTTGGATTAGGCGCTAGAAAGTAATGCTGATCCCGGAAAACCAGGGTTGTGGATGATGCCGACTCTACTTCGAAGACGCCAAGGCGAGAGTTCCAGCGACCCGGGTATCCGAAGAAATCGCCGCCGTCGAAGTCGTCACCTTCGATGTATGGGACACCGATCCTGCTGCTCCCAGTGTACGGTATATGATCCATGAGCCAAGAACTGTGATACGTGGAGCCTAAAGAATAGTGTCGAGTTGTCAAGCGAGGGATAGATGCAAACGATGAAGGAGGGGCTGCTATATATAATGCCTTCAGGTAGGCATGGCATGCGTAATGACGTCGAGTAAGCACAATGCTTACCTGCGTTTGATTCCAGCCTATCACGGATGACCACGCTCTTGGGGGCGGAAAGTTAACTCTTCTACTTTTAGGCAACAACCTCAAAGCGAAATACCATCTACCATTACAGGTAGAAACGAATATCTTGGTGAAAGCTCATGGTTAAAGATTGTTGCTTAAGGCTCGTGGCTCACACCGCCGCCTGAAACAAAAGTTCGTTTCAAGTCTAAGCAGTCCTGTCTACTAACACCCGGGGAGGTCAATCCTGTTACTTACAGCCGCGACCAAAGAATTATTCTTAAACATCCAAACGCCATGAAAGAGGAAGATGGCGCCGGCCGTTGGAACCATCTGCTCGTATGCGCCCGAGAGCATGGGGACTTGGTGCGCGCGCCATTGAACGGAGGGTACGAGCTGTTGGCATAACAGTACCGGCTGGCGACGGAGAAGCCGTTGCCGATGCAGGCTATTGTGTTCAACTCGGCAACAGGGCGGTCGCGCTTCAAGCAGGCGTTCGCGGCGATGAGCATGGCGCTGCCGAAAACACAGCTACTACGGAGGCCAATAGAAGGCGGTCAATCCTCATTTAATCTTTCCCGAAATGTTCAGCGCGCAAAATGATTTATTGACTACTCTGCAACTGCTGAAAGCTATATATCGGATCGTTGTAACGGGCGCGCCTTTCAGTGAACCGTGTCTTTGACCTGGTGGTGCTACGGGAAACGGATCCAGACTTTGATTTCCTCATGCTCGTCAAACCGAGCGTAGTACTCGGGCGCCTCTTCAATGGAGATTTCGGACGTGGTGATAAAGTGAGGGCTCGCCCGGCCGCTGGAGATGAGGTCCACAAGCTGCCTCGCTAAAGGCTTCGGATCGACAACACCGGCCCGGAAGCCCAGGTTCTTCATGAAGAAGTCTGAGAGAGGGAGGCTGATGCTGTTGCTCATGGGCTGAGCTTCGGTGCCGTTCGTCTCAAACCAGAGCCCGACCTGCCCCATGCCACCCTGCGGAGCCGTCACCGCGATCATGTTCCGCACCACAATGTCCTGCTCGATGTCCCCCTGGGCGTTGACCGCCTCATAGCCCACGCAGTCGACGGACCGAATGACGCCCTGTGGTTCGTATGCGAGAATCTGCTCGACCGGGTCGGACTCGTAGAAGTTGATCGGGATAGCTCCTATCGAAGCAGCGCGTTCGAGCCGCATGGGCACACGGTCGACTGCATACACCTTTGAGGCGCCACGCAAGATGGCTGAGTAGGCTGCGAGCAACCCGACCGGGCCCGCTCCGAAGACGGCAACCGTGTCTCCTGGTTCGAAGCCAGACCAGTCGATAGCGCGCCAAGCCGTAGCAAAGATGTCGGAAACCGTCACGTAGTCTTGTTCGATCGTAGAGTTCGTCGTGTTTGCGGTCAGAGGGATCGGGATCAGGCTGTCGTCGGCATATGGGACTCGAACGTACTCCGCTGCAGTGGAGTGATGAGTATCTTTTGCATTCGCCACAAGGGAGCCTCTTACCCTGCATTCCTGCAATAGCGCCCATTGCAGCATACGTTGGTTCCATCTGAAAGTGGCCCGAGGCACCGATATCGGGGACGACAACATAATCGCCCACGGCCAGCGATGACACAGCGTCGCCAATTTCGGCAATGTATCCAACGGCTTCGTGGCCCATGTACTGCGTAAAGTCGCCTTGGATTCCATGGTAGGTATGGAGGTCAGAACCGCAGATAGCCGAAGTGGTGATGCGGACGAGAGCATCTGTTGAGTTCTGAATCACAGGGAGTGGAACATTCTCAACAGACATCTGATAAGGGATGGCGTTATAAACGACCGCCCGCATCGTGGCATTGAGCGCACTGAGTGCCATTCTGAGGATAGTCGTTCAATTGAGTCCTGAAGCCGCTGAGATGTCGACAATGAAGGAACAGGCACACATGCACTCAGTATTTATTTCTTTCATCTCCAGATGTAGAATGCCGTGACACTATGAGCCCCCTATAGCCCGCAGATATTACATCACGTTATCTGATTTTGTACCTTCTCGATTTTGAAAGATAATGACGTGTCAGGCGAGCTGCACCAAGCACAGTACAGGCATTCGCGCAGCATTGTCTAATCTAATAATGACGTTTATCTCGTGTGATGTTGTTAGAGGTCTTGGTTGATGGAGAATATTCGAGATAAAGGTCTTGGCTAGCATATGTTACAATAAAGATCCGACGTCCGAGTGCTTTAGGCTAGATTCTCTTGGCACGGCGGGAGAAAATCTCTCCATGACGGAGGAAAATCTGTCCGCGGTGCAGCAAATACCTTGAGAATTGTCTAAGCCACACCCGGCAATCGACTGATGCTCCACATTACTCATTTCTCTGAGAAAGCTCGCCCTGCCTACTCCACAACACCACTGGAGTTAAACTCTAAATCCCGTCGAAACGCCGTCTACGAAACGGAGACTCCAAGATGGTGTCCGCTTATCACCGTGATAGAGTTAGAAGGGCCGACTGAATGAGTTACTTTTAAAAACATTGCCCCGTCTCGTATGCCCAAATCTACTGGACGAACACGCTTTGAGAAGTCAGTGCTACCAACTATACCATCTTCTGTCAACCAGATTGCAATATGACCCGAGTCTTGCTTACTGGAGGGAGTGGCTTCATCGCCACTCACGTCCTCAAGGTTCTCCTTCAACGCGGGTGAGTATCTCCGGGCTCGGAGCATCAATAGTGAAGTTTTGACCATGTCTGTAGCTACTCGGTAGTCGTCACTGTACGCAGTGAGGCGAAAGCAGAGAGCATCAAGTCCGCCCATCCCGAATTTGGGAAGGATAAACTCGATTCCGTTATCGTCAAGGACATCGCTGTGGAGGGTGCCTTTGATGAAGCGGTGAAATCCGACCCACCGTTCGACGTCGTTATCCACACCGCCAGCCCTTTTCATTACAACGTCACCAATATACAGAAACAGCTGTTGGATCCTGCGATCATTGGCACGACCGGCATTCTGAAGTCGATTCAGAAGTATGCTCCTACTGTTAAGAAGGTAGTGATCACGTCTTCGTTCGCCGCGATCATGAATCCATTCAAAGGCGATTGGCCCGAGCACACGTACTCGGAGAGCGACTGGAACCCCCTTACACCGGAACAGGCTTTGGAAAGTCCTTTCGCTGGTTACGCAGGTAAGCATGATGAAGAAGGGAAGTGAAAGGCAATTTACCAGATCAGATGCTAAAAGACGGAATGCCTACAGCCAGCAAAGCCCTCGCCGAGCGCGCAGCCTGGGACTTCGTCGAGAAGGAGAAGCCCAATTTCTCTCTTACGACACTGTGCCCTCCTTGGGTGTTCGGTCCCGCCCTCCAAGAAGTCCAGTCCTTCGATACTCTCAACACCTCGAATCAACACATCGCATCCTTCTTACAGGGCAAGTACAAAGACGAGATCCCGCCCACCCCCGCGTTCTTATGGGTCGACGTACGCGACCTTGCCATGGGCCACGTTTTGGCAATGGAGAAACCAGATGCAGCGTCCAAGAGGTTTTTCTTCGTGGCCGGATATTTCACGAACAGAGGCATTGCGGACATCCTCAGGAAGAACTTCTCCCACTATGAGAGCAAGTTACCCTCTCCGGAGGTGCAAGGCGGGGGCTTCCCAGCTGGTGGATTATACAAGATCGATAACACGCGGGTTAAGGAAGTGTTGGGAATCGAGTTCACGCCGCTCGAACAATGTGTAGTAGACACTGCCAAGTCTTTCAAGGCTCTTGGCCTGTGAATGATTGGCTCGCTATCTCTCGTAGCTAGTTAGGCATTTTTACAGTATCAAAGCCACGATGTTGCTTCAAGCGTCACGACCGAGTCCATCGACGCTGTGCTGCTGCAAGAAGCTCCACTACATGCATTTAAATTTCCCCCTCCCCGAAAACCTTTGGAGAAGTCCGTGAAGATGTTAAGCACCTGCGTTTGGTTTTCGTGTTCGGTGGATTGCGAATCGTCGAATCCCGAGAGGTGCTTGCAGTTGCATTCCAAGAGGCGCTTACAGTTGCCCATGTTGCACACTAGCAACATATAGTGCGTGTAGGTTAAAAGAGATAAGCAGCGGCTTTGAATTGGCTGGAAATTATGGGCACACTCTCGCGACTATGCCATTATTGAACAAGATCCGTGGCAAAATACGCACGGACCCCGTGTTGGTGGGCGTCGGCAACTGTTACGGCATCTCCCATCATTGCACCATGCCGAGCAAAACCGATATTCGGCCGCCGGGGTGAAATTCCATTCTCAGGGAATATGGGGAAGGTTTGGAGCGAACGGGGTGAGTTACAAGCGATTCTTTCTTGGGGCGGTGCACTCGCTTTGCTGTGTAGTCTGACATAGCCATCCAGCACATCACCAAAATGACGGCATCTGTTAGAGGCACAGAATCCGTCGTTACGGCCGTAAACAAGTATCATCCGCGGCTGGTATACTTTGATTACATCGATTTGACGCTTGCATTAGGAAGAGGCTTATCGTATGCAATTTTCACGCACACATCGTAGTGGGCAAGAGGACAACGCGTTGATGCAGAGCAGTCAATTTCAGATGAGCTGCTGGAGTGAGAACTTCACCTGCACCATCGCTAGACATATAGACGTCCACACGAGAGCGGCAGCCCAAGATGAGCAGGGACCAAGAAACACCCTTTTAGAAGTGCAGACGTGGTTGCGTGGGTCAAGTACCCCTTGTGGGGCGGCGAAGGGGGAGCGCTTAGTGGAAAATACGTGCTTTTCGGTAAGCTGGCGGTGGGGGTGGGTTGAATAGTGACATCAGGTGGTATGACAACTTCGAGAGTGCGTTATGTAGAAGTACTCGTTCCTACCAAGCTTGGCTAACTGCGGCAGGCATAACCAACAGGATGATCCAATACATGCCAAAGGGGGACGTGGAGAGAAGTAGGAGTGAAACGGAGCAATACCAAGCAGTAGAAACGAGGAGGAGTGATGAAGAGAGGGAGACAAAGGGAAAGGGAACATGTTCATTTTTTTTTTTTTTTTCGCGCTGGAAGCAGGCAGTGCAGCGCACGAATTACAAGGACCATTTATGCATTCATGAGTTCTGATAAGACGCTCCTATGCAATGCCTTGTTGAGACATAGATCAAGTGATGCAATCACGTAAACTTATCAGTTGATGGAGGCTTGTTGCATACATACCTGGATAGATATGTGCGCAACAATTTCCCCCAATAGCAAAAACAGACTTCGTGGCGTTTCTGCTGAGAGCGCATCGGAATTTCTGCCGAAATAATGCTAATGCTAACCCCGTTAGTAGAAATTCATTGTCAAGCATTGATAGTTGCGGACCGCGATTCAGATTGCCGAATGAGATAAAGTCTTCTTTTGAATGCACGACGAGTGCAAGCAGCAAACCTATCCTACATAAAACCCTCCGCTACCAACTCCGAATGGGATAAATACAAGACAACTTTCGCCTCCGAACTGCATTCCTCATGAATTAACACGCACCAAGCCGGGCGTTTTTGGCCTTCCGTGTCGTGCAGATTAGCGCGTAGAGTGGGGCTCTTATATAAGAGCAGTCCTCGACATGATTGTATCGTTAAGCAAATACTATCGATACATCGGCCGATTGTAATAGACCCACGAATTGATGCGTGTATTGGCAATTCAATGGAAAATCGTATGGGTGAGTTTCCGGAGTCAGCCAATCCTGAGTGTTCCTCACTATCTGAACCTCGACAAGATGGGGAAAATAGTTTGCTTTGTGTCGCGCAAGACCAGAGAGCCATTCGAATAACTCTCTTGCTTCCGCGCTTGGCGCACAGGTTTCTTCCTCCTCGTCGAGTACTTGGAACCAGGGGAAATCCACCTCGACGTGCAAGATGAGCTCTTCAAGCGAAAGTGGCAAACATGTGTGGATCGGAGGATTCTTGTCTTCATTCGTTAGAGAGTATTCGTCTGAGAACTGCATCAGCATCGCTAGTGGTATGTTCAGCCGGCGTAGCTTCGAGAATGGCTGGAATGCCTCTTCCTGGAGAGGCTCCAGATCGGAAAAGACGTCAGAATGTGATATGCCAATGTATAGATCTTGGAGGCTTCGCTGTACGGCTGTCACGGTCCCCAGAATCTTGGACATCGTGAGGCTGCCGTTACCGGAGTCATACGCGTAACGGTTGAGTCCGTCGGCTATGGCAACCGAGAAGTGAAGCACCTGCAAGTCCATTGGCCATCTGAGAAGATCAGCTACCTCCTCGCTCAGGGGCCCGCAGTCGGTGAATGCCAGTCGCGTCACGTTGGATGTTCCAGGCTGATGACAGTCGAGTGGGACGGGGCAGTTGAGACGGAGCATGGAGACAATCTCCACGGACTTCACTGTCTGAATTTGGAAAAGCTTCAACAGCTGAGAGAAGTCCGGGTTCTTGTGGAGGCAGCCAGTGACGGGTACTGTCAGCGAACTGAGCCGTGGTACAGTGAATGGAATTGCCGAATCCAGCCGCGGGATGGAGAGGTGGAGATTGTGCAGTGACGCAGACTCAGAGAGCATGGCGGCAATGTGTTTGACCACCTCATCATGCTGACAGTTGGCGTCGGTGATACCTTTCGGAAGCTCGTCCCAGGCATGTGGATTTCCATGGTTCCAGCAAAAGCAGACACGTTGAACAGCGGAACGCCAGCCGGCCCACGTAAGTAGAGTGTCGCGGAATCGTGTCAAGTCGCCAATACTGGTTCCAGAGTGGCAACGGTGAGGAACGGAGCCGCTGCAGTAAGAAATCTCGCGAAAGAGAGCCTTGCGCGCCTCTGTACAGCAGGTGCGGGAAACCAGGGTAAGTGCCTTCAGTGTTGGCGGCGAACAGTACTGACTGACATGAGCCCATATCTCGGGAGGAAGTTCAAGCCACGGATGAGATGACATGGCGGTGGAAGTTACAGGAGGATTGGAGTGTTGGCGAGGCTTTGAAGTAAGGAGCGTTGCTGTAAGGGATGGGGACAAACAAAAGGTTTTTGTTGCGCACAAAACAGCCTCATCGCCTGACCTATTCTCCGGATTCCTGCACGCTAAAGACAGAATTCGGGGCCAGAACGCCGTCGCGACGAGACAAAGCCCTGCATCATTTCCCGTGTGCGACGTGGCCAATCAGAAAAGCTCCTTCGACAAATGCGGGGCTACGGAGCTCTTCAGCCACGGCTACGGTGGAACTGCATGGAGCGGAATGCGGGATTTCAAGCTCACGCTAAAATCGCCGTACCTGCATCCTATCAATCCCACAGCATATGATGTAAGAGCCCAGCTCTCCCGATCTCACGCCGCTAAAGATATTATGTCCGGCTTACGTTGGTAGTTTGTTTCAATGTATGGTCGTGAATTCAAGTCTTAAATGCGAATAATCACGTCTAGAGACTGGATTAAAGTGCCTGTGCAGGAGTAACTGGCGACCTTTGCGAAGGTTACACTTAGAGGGACAATCCTTGTGTCCTCCGCTGCGACCCGATCCCACAGGATCAATGCAACGTGGAAGTCAGCCCCCTCTGTTTCTAAAACAGTATCTGTTTCCGTCAAGCAATACACCCGGTAACACTAAGCTTACGTCCACCTTGCCTCACGCCGGTTAAATATTTAGCCAGCAGTTTGAATCGGGTAAACACGACAAAAAGATGAATAAAATCTGTATTTTAAGTAGTGTATGAGAACTATGGAAGACCCCTCTTATCAAGAGTCGTGATGATGAAAGACGCCGTGTCTAGTGGGCCGGAGTTGGGAACTAAGTAACTCAGTGGTTTTGAATCAGTCATGATCAGGATATTACCGTCGCCTGGACTAGTAATCCAAGTTGGCAGAATTGGATGGAGGTGGCTGCTTAGAAGTTGTTCAAACAAAATCCCTTACTACAATGAGACTTACTCGGGCCCAGAAAAAGTCTTATATGACAGCCGAAGATGTAGTTTGTGCCATCTTTACTGGGGATAATCTATGCCTGAAATGGGCTCAGTCAGGCTTCGTTCAGCTTGTAGTACACTTCTGTGGTGGTCGAAGTGCAACAAAGGTGACTTGCACACGAGAAATCTTTCTTTCGTATCACCAACGGAAGATGCCTTGTCACAATCCTATGGAAAGGTCCCAACAATCCTTTTCAAATGCTCCTCCCTGGTCATGACGGGGTTGTATTAAAACGGCAAGCTTCTCCCCAAGTTTGGCCGTTATCCAACACATACAAAATACTCTTTTGGCCTCGATCCCCACATCAACTGGTTCATTTGAAGAGTTTGGACGGTTCAGACAGCCTTTTCTCGGCTGCCTAAACTATCCTCATGGCCTTCCTCTTTACTGTACTTCCCCCCGCAGTCTCGGGCCAAGCCTATGACGCATCTTCCTCGCGTCATGTAACGGAATATGCAAACCCGAGCAGTACAATTTCGGCCTTTGTCTCACTCACTTCACATGAATCCTACCAGATGAGTTCGAGCCCCATAGAGGACACGACTTGTACACACTCTTCATTTTTTACGGATTGGATAAACTCCGATGAGGCTGTCACCTCCGACACTTTCATGGTAAGCAAGCCCACCGCTTCAGTTTTTGAATCTGGTTCGAAAGCAGCTCCTATCGTTACACTTGACACATCCACTGAAAGGGCCACCGCCAATTTGTCACTTGGACCTTCTCCAGGTTCAATCTCAGCTGTTATCTCTGACACGCTTATCCAACAGACCACCCCCGCTTTGTCTTTTGGATCGGACTCGAGGACAGGTTCTGCTCCTGCCTCTAGCACATCTATCGAACCCCACATGACGAGCATTGTCCTCGATGGGACTACCACTACTTTGTCCTTCGGGTCTGATTCGAATTCAGCGTCCGGATCTATTGCTTTTCCTACCCCAAGCTCGACTTCCACCACTGATGGCTTCATGACAATCCTCGGAACTTCTGAGGAAGTCACTCCTGTGGCCAGCTCGACTGCCGATACAGATGGCTCTACGCCGAGTCCATCATTCATCACCATGACAGACAGTGTAGTATCTACGACGGACACTAGGGCAACCATTCCGCTTACAACCACGTCAATTGCTGAGACAGATGGACCTGAGTTGAGCCAATCATTGACCACTACGGAGGATGGTGGAGTATCTGTTACAGATGGTGCAGTTTCTGTAACAGATGGTGGTGAATTTACAACTGATGGTGCAACATCCGCAGCAGACGGTGGAGCGACTACGACAGAGAATTCAATGTCTTCAACAGATATTGCAACGTCTACCATAGACACGGAGCCAGTCATCTCTTCCACACCCAACTCGGTTGTTGAGACGGATTTTCCAGTTACGGCTAGTTCGACATTCAACACGACGGGAGACAGTGGAGTATCTACGACAGATGTTAGGTCAACCCTTCCTCCACCAGATACCTGGACTGTGGGGACAGATTTATCTGCCACCGCTATCTCATCATCCATGGCCACGGCAGACAATGGAACATCTACGACAGATGTTCTTCCTACAGATAGTTCTATTGTTGGAACAGATAATCCATCCACGGCGAGTCTATCATTTACCACTACGGCGGACGTTGGAGTGTCTATAACAGAAAATGGGACAGACAGTTTGTTTGTCGGTACAGATGTCTCAACCACAGAAAGCCCATCGCTCACAACTACGACAAACGCCGAGGCTTCCACGACAGACGTTGGAGCTTCCACGACAGACTCTGGAGCTTCCACAATAGACGCATTTCCTACGGAGACGAATCAACATTCTACGGCTCAGACAGGGCAAGGATCTGACAGCGGTGTCATCCCAACTACGGCTAATCCTGGACCGGTTACTACCGCTCCTATCAGCCCCACTACAACCTCGAGTGCAGTCAGTATACCCCCAATCGTGATAACAGCCAGCTCTGCTTCGATGCAGGGTCTGGGCACAATGGATGGTAGTGTGAATACGAACACGCATATCACAACGACAGACTCGGAGGGTCACGAAACTGTAGTTCCAGTGTTATGGAACTGTTTCTTCTGCGGAGGCGCCGGTCTCGCACTCTGGGGGTTTGGGCCTGGACCTGGTGTCTTCACCTGGCCGCCGGGACCGTCATTCACCGGTTTACCGCCAGTAACCCTCGACAAGGACAACAATCCCTCCGTAGAGTCATCGACTAGCCATTCTAGCCCCACAACAGTGGCCTGCACCAGTCCTACTACGGCCGAGGAGTACTATGTTACTTGCTATGTCACGACAACGTCGGGACTAACAGCGACCACTACCTCTTGCGAGACCTCGATGTTCCTTGCAACCGGCTGTGATGTGACCCCTACTACGACTACCATGGCTACCTTCACCAGTACGGCAACTCCTACGTGCTGGCAGTATTCTCTCACCGGGGACCATGTTCCCCCTGGAAATGATGACACGACAGACCCTACTCTCGTAGATCCCATCGATGAGAATGATGAAGCCAAGAAGAGGAGTATTGCTGGGCGAATCGAGTATGAGGTTTATGAACGAACTCCGAACCCCAGTAAGTGAACAGGTACGGCTTTGGCCTTTTTTTGTAAACATGTTTCTCACTGTACTCACATTGGTAAAGCCTCATGAGCCTCCACGGCTTTGCTGCTGCAATGTTCTACAAGTGCGATATTATTGATCAATGCTGACTATTTTTAGATAATATACTAGTGAAAAGTGCCAATTCATGGAGCATTTTTGGTGCTTGCAATGTTGGCACGTCTATCACTCCTCCTCCATGGCCAAATTCGGGCCAATTTCAGAACCAAAGGCTTATAAACGACGGTATGGTGGACCAAGACCAGTGGTGGTATCTTGTAGAGCAGAAGAGCTGTCCTGAGGTATCGGAAATCAGTTGGAAGGGCCAGTACCTCAAAAGCAAAGCAGACCAGCGCAAGGTTAATGTCGACCATGCTTGTAAGTCACCCTTGCGACGATGAACAATATCTTCTAATCAAACATTCAAACAGATGAGAAAGCTCTACCTGCCCAATTCCTGGCAACTCTATTCGACGAAAATAATCCGGATGACTGTACAATCTTCACCGATCTCTTCGCCAACACCCCAGATGGCAACTACCCCAGCGGCTGGACTCCAGGCAAACAACAAGGCGACCCGAATAAAGCGGGGCAGTCCCGACTACAGTCACTATTCAATATGGTGCCCAACAAGCTCAACTACAACTTTATCGGTGTCGACATTGGTGTTAATGGCATGAAAGGCGCTTTCTTCAACCCCAATATCCAGGGCGTCCCAAATCCCAAGGACACAAACAGCGACGAAGACATCAAGACGAACCTCAACCTGTGGAACCTGATAGGCATGACAATCGACTTCCTGACGGACTTTGATGCCGTACATAGGGTTTTTAATGCTGGTCAGAAGGAAATTTATGGTGGATTTGTGCGGTTCGACGAGCTTTGGACTGGATGTTATTCCATGAACTTTGCAGAAGTAGGCATTCCGGGCATACTTTCGCTTCACCACACTGACTCAATCCGCAGCGGTACAAGGAATTCGTGACAGGCCTACTGAGCACCAATGTTGCTTCCATCCAGCAATACGCCAGCTCAGTCTCCAACTCACTTGTGAAACTCGCAACAACTACTGATGAAAACGGCGAGCCGAACATTTACTATACGGCTATGTAAGTTGCGGAACACCCCCTTCAAAAAGCCTTCCAACATGCCAACTCTTGCAGTTCCAACCTTGAAGCGAAGTATGCACCCGCCACTTTGTCCTTTCCCACAGATTCCTATCTCCAGTTCCCAGACACGACCGCGAATATCCAGAAGCGCCAAGAATGCACAATCACGTCAGGACCGTCCACTGCTGCATCCGTTTCGGCGACCACAACATCAACTCCGTCAACTCTAGACAATAGTGCCGCCAGCGCCAGTGCCTCAGCATCTGCCGCTTCAGCATCTGCCGCATCTGAGTCCGCAGCCTCGGCTTCAGCTGCATCTGCCTCTGCTGCGTCTGCTTCTGCCGCCTCCGTATCAGCCGCCTCCGCTTCTGCCGCTTCAGCATCTGCAGCCTCAGCATCTGCCGCCGCCGCTTCCGCGGCCTCTGCTTCCGCCGCATCCGCCTCCGCCGCCGCAGTCAGCGCCAGCGCCGCTGCCGCAATCGCAAACAAGGCCAACTGCTACCTATGGGACGACGCCTCTCTCGCGTACGCGGTGCAAGTGACGCCGATCGACGGGTGGACGACAGGCGGCAGCAACGGCCAATCGCTGAAGAACGAGGAGAAGGGGTGCGGGGCGCTGACGTTCTGGCACTGGGGCACGTGGGCGAACGGCACGCAGTGGGCGACGTTCGAGCTGCCCACGTGGATCAAGGCCGGGTGCGTGGAGCGCGCGATAGCGAGCGCGGGGGGGCCGAGCGGGCTGAAGTGCCGTGGGATGGGGTGGTTTCGTGGGAGATATTTGCGGGAGGATGGGACGATGAGGGGTGGTGGGACTGGGGGTGAGGATGGTGAGGCGGAGGCGGAGGAGGCAGCGGCGTCGATGTTGCCGCTTGCGGTGCCTGAGGGGGCTTGAGAGTACTAGCACAAGTGTCACGATACATGGGGAAAATTTCAGAAGAGACTACATGTCGTAGCCACTGAAGCGAGTATCTAAGGGTATAGCGGGAAATACTACCACTGCTGGAGCAATATCTGTGAATTCCTACCCCAGAGACAAAGGTCAACGAGCAGCAAATCTAGGTCTTGGATCGGCTCTCCAAAAGCCCTCGTGAGCAGCATCTATCTGGAAATCCGCGTCCATCCTCGGAAGCACATCTAGATCGGCCAATTCAGCGGCACTCAGCCTGCAAATGGAAGCGCTTTGGCCCAGCTTGCCTGCCGCTATACCTAGGTTGACGGGAGTAGCGCGGGGTCATGGAGGGAGAGGGGTGTGAGAGACAAAGGTAACAGGATCATGAGAATGTGTCTGCGAAGAGGACCGAATCTGAAATACAGCTTAGGAGCAAGACGGGGAACAAAACTAAGGACCTGGCTGAGGCATAAGCCGAGTCAGCTGCGAGACCTTTCGTGTAGGACTGTCCCATTGTGTAACATGGATAACATCACTCCATACCGTTGCTTACATCTAGACCAGCGCGTAACCTTATCGGGACTTGGGCGGAAAGAGCAGTTGGTAGTCCTCCATTAGCGGCTGTATGACATCGTTCAAGAAACGTTTGCGGAAGCCGTCATTGGAAAGCTCATATTCGTACGTGTCCGAATTCGGGTGTAGGCACTTTGCAACAGCATTCGCATACCTCGGGGTCTCGTTCACTTGAAGCTCCTTGGTCAACCGATCAGCAACAAGGTATTGCGTCCAGAATGCGCCTTTATCCATGTCCTCTGGAATCTGCAGTGCCGAGAGTGTCGTGCTGTAAGCAAGTTCTAACAGGGCGATTCCGAGGGCGAACAGTGTTTCGTTTTTGACCAGAGGAATACTGGGCATTGTGTACTCGTCTTGAGAACCGACTTGGGAGTCGAACGCCTCTATGACGTAAATTTCCGACGTTTTGTCGATACAGAAATAGATATCTCCGAGGTTCCAGTTTCTGCCGAGCCATGGAGTATCGTAAAGCTGTAAGACGGCCGAAGACAGCGTCAGTGCAAAGGTATACCTATATTCTCAAGATGTAAGCAGCGTGTTACAGCGGTGCCGTTCAAACAACTCACCTCTCCTTTGTACTCAAGCCGGATCTGTTATTTCGATGGAAAGCTTCATAAAGGGGAACAACAGCTTTGGCCACGGGTAATTGTGTATCGTGTATATGATAGCACCATTCCTGGGTTTTGAGGAATCCGAGGCAGTGTTTTGGTTGGTGCTGAGATATGGAGCTACACAAATCGGCAATTTCATGACTATGTCTGCAAGCGTGATGATTCAGTTCCCCGTTTTGGGAAACAAGAATATCTGGGATGGAAAAATGAGGTTTTCTGTTCTCGCTGTCGAGCTGAGGCGACAATGGAGAAGTATTCGCCCTGTGTCCCATGGTCAGCAGCTTTCAGGCCATGGGCGTGCTAAACAGGTAACGCAAAATCTCAACGAGAAAGAGATTATATAGCATTTTGAGATAGAAAGAAGCCACAAGAACATAAATAGAAGTAAAATGGACAGGCTTACGATGAGGCTGGCTTTGGAGCTTGCGCCCAGACAACGGTTGTATCCCACCAGCATAGACTACTCAAGCCCTGTGATCTGCCATGATCGAGCGAGAAAGAGAGGTCGAGTTTTTGATTGGTCTCGTTGTTCTGAGGAGGATTAATTCGAAGTTTGGCATGATGGGTATGGGATGGACAGGGATGATGCCACTTTGCGCGCAAAGTGTGATGAATACGATTGGCGTGGCTGCGAGTGGCGCACCACTGAGCAAGAGGGGAACGATCATGTCGGTCGCTCTCTAGGTCAAGAGCGCCATGTATTATTTCGTGAAGCTGGCGGACGTTTCTGTAGATTTCGGCGCAATGTCGCTGGTGCTTTGCGGCATTGAATCCACCTGCAATTCGGTAGCGCCAGGACGCGAAGAACTCTTTGCGGCGCTCCTCATCAGCAACGTTGCCTTGCATGAATGGCGGCTATAAATGCGCCCGTCAGCATGCATTTGATGTTGGCACCGCTCCGCTTACCGTCAGATCATCCCGTAGCCTGAGCTTTTTGCCCATCAGAACGAGTCTCTCGTGCACACGTTCCAAAGCCTTCTGGAATGCGCCGAAGTCCTCGTTTCCAAGGCGCTGACGCAAGGCTTCAGCCAGCTCACTATTATCCCAGCCTTTGTGGTACTCGACCAAGTCTCGGAATTGCGCGTCTGGAAGTGCTAGGCCACGGAGGAGCAGCTCGCACGTCTGCCTAAAGAGCGTCATGCTGAGCATGAGTTGCACTTGAAGATCGAGGAACACGTTCTCGTATTTGACCATTGCTCTGATTGTCGACACCTACAGCTGAAGAGTTAGCCTCAGTAGTAATCAACGGGGATCTGCGGTACTCACACCGTCGGCATAATGACCAAGCGCGGTGGCCAAAGGAATACTCCCCAGGACCACCCCGACAATCTCCAGGCCGGACATCCCGAGTTGTTGTTTGTGGGCACGTTGGACACGGCTACCCCGCCTTGATGCCCCTTGTCACCTCGTCTCGGCATGGTGCGGGGTTGGGCCTGCATATACGACAACCGATATCTCGCGACAAAAACCCTGATAACAAACGAACATCGGCGCGCCCCCCTCTACAGAGCCATGTCGCTCGCGCAGCATCATGCAGCTTGCTACGAAGCATTCCAGAGAGCCTGTGCGATCTTAGGTGGCCGTGAACTCCCTGGGTTGCCCGACCAATTCGACAGGTACAAGCTGTGGGCAGGCAATGTTGGCGCTGCACACTCTGGCGACACATACACACTCTCTTTGGACTACAGACTCAGAGAAGCATCCTTCTACAAGGAACAAGTGATCCAGATCCTTCGGATCCTTTGCCGTCAGATCGACAAAGCAGCTCAATTACTAAGTGGAGAACGGACTCCTTTCGAGGAATTTACGTTTGACGAGAGACCAGAAAGCGCCCATCTCTCGTCTGATCGCACAGATAGGCCTTTTTCTGAAGCAGACGATTCGCCTTGGGAAATTTCTTCCGACTCCGAATCAGATGCATCACCGCAACCAACCTCTAAGGGGCATCCGACAAGCCAGCCGGCTACTGATGAAGAAGATCCAGAGCTACTCGTAGACCCTGCACCTGATGGAGACTGCCAAGAGCTACCTCAAACTCTGCAGTCAATCCAGTTGACGGTTGCCAGTCTCTTCAAATTGCCACTCCGCAGGCCAGCGCCGATTGATAGGTTGAATGACCGAGCCACAGATGAAACATCATGCTTCCAACCTTTCGATGTCATGTATATCAAAGACAAATTCCCATGTCTGGAGGAGCAATTGGCAACGCGTTTGGGGAACATGATCACCCAGCGTCGGCAGCTTCTACTCTATCGCAAACAGCACTGGAGGAATCTTCGCACAGATTGCACACAGAATTCCCTGCACTATAATGATAGGCATGAGGGACATGTCAACCCTCAGGGAAATCTTCGAAGTGGGGATGATCGTGGCTGCGTCGTCCGGTCTTTAACTGGGGAAGAAAGCGGTCATGATAAAAGCCGCATTCCTACAATCTCGAAGGCGACGACACTAAACATCAATGATGGAGCACCGCTACATCTGGAGCATCCAACCGTACCACCTATATCCCAATCAGAGACGGGGACTTCAATTCAAGCAAGCGAGCATACCCGTCAACTTCAGCTCGATGTGCCGCCAAGACCAAAGGATCCCTTCGGCACTACCAAAGATTGTTTTCAGTGTCCATATTGCCACTTGGTGCAAATAGTCTCCTCGGAACGTGCATGGAGGTAAGTTTAAACATTATTTACGGCAAAAATGTCAAGCTCGACGTTCTAAAAAGTAGTCATTAACTTTTATTTATAGACGGCACGTTTTAGCAGACCTTCAGCCGTACGTTTGTACGTTCCTGCACTGCAGTCTTCCAGGCCATTTCTTCGAAAACCGCGAGGAATGGTATGAACATGAAGCTCAGCATCACCGGATAGAACTTTTTTGCAACACTATTGGCCACTCATCATACACGCATCGGACCGACTTTGAGGAGCATATCCGAATGGATCATGGCGCTGACATTGGCGCAAAACTTCCAACGTCACTGTTTGGCATGTTCAAGCGGCCGTTGAGAGCTTCTGAGATGACGTGCAACTTGTGTTTCAGAAAGACCAAATGTCTCAAGAGTCACGTCGCGCGGCATTTAGAACAAATTTCCTTATTTGCTCTACCTCGAGAAGATTATCTCGATGACGGTGAAGACCTCAACGAAGGCTCAAATGTGGCTCAGAACAATGCTCAAGAGTCTCACACGGACGACCTTGATATTGATGATGCTGAAACACGAAGTACTTGGGGCACAGACAGCCAAGAGGGTAAGTCAGACAAAAGGCACATCCGTGAAGCAAATATGCTAAAAACATGATGCCAGCGCCGGAAAGCTTGCAGTTGGAGCAGCCTGGGATTCCGGACACTAAAGGATTCATTTGGGATTCCGTGACCGATAAATTTTCTCGAGCAAGAAATGGGTTTGCAGATGCAGCACCATCAGGATTGATTCCTGCTGGGTCTAGCCACAAGCTTCTGAGTACGGTGGAGGCTCGGCCAACTCCCAGCACCAGATTCCGAGAAGCTGTTAGAGCAATCATTGGACTCAATCGGCACCGCAAAATGAAACGGACTAATGGTGCATTCCAAAAGGCCAATATTTTTATCATTGATGCAACAGCTGGACACCCGTCCCAACAGGAAACAATGGACCGCGTTGAAGAACTCAGATCAGTGTTTGCGCAGAGCTTTGCGGACTACTGGCCGTTATTCAGGATTGTCAACAAGGATACGGGGATCCTTCGACTTGAACTCATCCAGGAAGCAATCAAAGATTTCGCAAGATCCCATAGTGGACCGGAGAGTCTCTTGGGACTATTTCTCATAGGTCCACCTGAAGCTGCGGTCGAAATAATGCAGACTCCAGCCACACGCAGATCGCTTGCAGAAGTCCTTTTCAAATCTGTTTGCAGAGAGGTAGGGGGCAAAAGCCCCAACATACTTGTTATGCTAGATTCCGGAAACCCGTGGGCAGATCAAAGAGCCACCCCAAGTCCGATTTTCACGATGGAAGGCGATGTGACTAAAGATTTCGACGAAGCAGAATGGACCTTCCCAATGGTTGTTGCTTGTAGGCCAGAAAGCAGCACTGTCAAGTCTCAAGGAGGTCCTTTTACTGGCGCGGCTATGTCGGCCATATCCACATTGCTCAAGAGGAGGCGGACCTATATCTTACGAGATGTTCTCGACGCTACGAATGCGGCGTTGCCCAAAGGCGAGAAAATAATATTGCTTGGGCTAGACAGAGACCGCTTTACATACACGTGCCAGTTCACTCCCCGCACGCTGCGCACCGCCTCCCTGAACCTTCCTTCCTCCAGATCCGCCCACGTCACAATTCTCCTAGTGAACGTGGCGTGTACGGCATGGCTTCTCGCTCTATACCGACGACGCTTGTCCCACCATACTCCTCTCTCTCTTCCGACGATTAGGGAACCAATGGAAGGAACCGACAATGCTCCAGGGGCAATAAATCCACTGAGATCTACAAAAGTGGCTACACTCGCGTTCCGAAAATGGAGACTCATAACACGCATCCGACTTCTCGAGAGGAGGCTGCTCCAGACTCGCGTTCTGTTCCTCTGGCGAATTAATCCTGCCAACAACGCAGCAAGTACCACCGGCGCGCCAAGCGTCGAAGCAGCCGACGATGCCGACCATGGAAGTTACAGCGGCCAGGCTGAGGCGTCCGACCGCATACAGGGTAGGGGCAGTACCGGATCACGTGCTGATATTGATTTCGGAACTCCACTGGCAGAACAAGCTATTGCCAGCGTCATCGAGAAGGGTTTCTCCATATCCGAGGCGGAGTTCGCGCTGGTACACACCAGCTCTGAAGATGGGCAAATTAGCGTTGAGCGCGCTTTAGACTTCCTTAATGGGCTTTCTTAGGGGCGAGTCGGTTTCGAGCGTTAAATTCTTAGTAGTTGGTTTGGGTATATATCGTGGTAAGAATTGCTATGTTTTTAATGTAGTGCGAGAATGCAAGGCTTTTACGCTATTTTGATAATCCACTGAGTCACGTCTTATGATATTATATATGCATCCATCCGACGTTACTTCAACATATTAGAAAATTATTTTCCCCCTTTTTTAATAGAGCGGATACTATTACCCGAAGAAGTAAATACTATTAGAACAGCGGCACACGCTGCACCAGCCGTGAAGAGCTCAAACATTCTTGCCTTTGTAAATGTAGAAAGAGTTAAAAGAAAAGCCCCGGACGCTAGAGCTATTGTAACCAGCTTACTGGACCCGTTTGAGAGGCAATACAGAATTATGACTGGAACAAGTAGTATAAGAGTTGTCAGCCAAGTCATTATCCCACGACTTAGCCGGGAAACATTTGGACCAGGGATAAAAATATTGTCATTAGAAGTCGATCCGCCTCCTTGACTACGGCCAACGTAAGAAGCGTACTTGCTTTCTTCTTAGCGCGTTGCTTTTAGGCATTAATGCACAATGGACACTTACTTTACGGCAACAGCTGCCGGAAAATATAATAAAAACCTCAACAGGACCCTCGATTCTGGTTATAGCATTATCGACCATACCAGTAAAGTTCAAAAGGTCGTCATGCTCTTCTAAGTAGGCAGATTCCAGTCTTAAGATGCTGGATGTTCCCTAGACCTAATTCTTCAAACTTTCAATATCCCGCGAGCTCGCTGCCGGAAAGGATAGCGCCTAGTGATAGTCCGACAGCATAGCATCTATTATCCACCGTAAAACGTCAGTGCAAGTGACTGCGCATTGTCGATTCATAAGGATTAAATACCGTAGTCTTTCAAGCCATCCTTCAGTTGTGCCAGAACCTGCTTTCGGGCGGCATTTGCATCTCTTCTACTGCTTCCGAGAAAAAGAACACAGTCCCCGCTTGCATCAATCCGTTGGAGGTCCGCTTCCATCCCGGCAACTTCATCCTGTTGCAGGAGCAGTAACCGCATACGAACTTGGCTGAAACGGCGAAAATTCTGAAAGGCTGGGTGTGCAGAGATAAAATTCGTGTAGCGAGGGTATCCCGGTGGCTGTTTATTCACTGGTACTTGTAAAGATATCGAACGGTACAAGATCGGGGGCAAAGTGCACTAAATTATGGACTTACGGGGCGTTACGTTGACAAGCCAGAATTAAATATTTATCGCCATCCCGACAGGCAAGACCTGGCACGACAGGGACACCAGAAGACCCATGACTTCTACTCCCTTGGCGTTGTTGTGCTGGAGATAGGCCTGTGGCAGCACGCCATTGAGATGGTAGTTGATCCTCGAAAAAAGGAGCAGGGCTTGACCGTTCGCTCCATGCAAGAGAGGCTTCTGGCACCGCTATCTGATCATCACCTTGCATACTACGCCGGAAAAGACTATGAAGAAGCGGTGAGGATGTGCTTGACGGTGGACTTTAGAGTTGATATGGATGACAGAGCGGAGTTGCAGCTGGCACTTCAATTTATACCTGGAGGGGAGGGGGACGGCGAATCTGTCACCCGAGCTGCTGCCTGCGCCAATTTGGTAGGTGGTGGTGCTGCTGCCTGGGCGGATTTGGTAGGTGGTGTCGTCGCGACTTCCCTGGACGCGCGGTGGACATGTTGCTTCCTGCGCGGATTTGGCGGGGAGGTGGGTGGTGCACCGTCGCGACTGCCGCACTCGAGGCGGATGCCTGACGCCATGACCGCCATCGTCGTTCGCAACCGTGTTCGGGAACAACACCCGAGGCTCTTCACGTCGAGGCCACCGGCACGAGAGACCACAAAGAAAGCGCAACCCGAGCCGCATCCTAGCAATGACGACGTGCCCTCGCGAACCACGAGCGGCAAATTTTTCCTGCCCGACCTTTACTCCCCATCAACCGAAACACTCTCACCTCAACAACATGACCGCGACACCTGCAGCAACGAGCTGACCGCAGGGGACCCCGTCCACTGCCCGACATGCGCCCAAGAGGGCCAGAGGCAAGAAGGCCCGACGATAGGACTCGTTTACCCGAATTAGATTTAAATTCCCGTGGAGATGGGTGGCATGGAAGATGGCCTCACGCAAGAGGGAAAGAAGCCGTAAGTTTTAACCTCCATCCAAGTGGGACCACATCTCTTACCTATTCCCAGGCCGGTCATAATCATCCTCCTCCTCCAAGACAACTTTTGCGATTGCGGCATTTTTATGTGTCTGTACTTCGAAAAGTTCATCAACGACGCCGACAATTTTGTGCATAAGATCGTCCGCCGGGAAATGAAATGAAGAAAGAAAGAAGGCCAGAGGCAAGAAGGCCAAGCAAGTCAAGGCCAGAGGCAAGAAGACCAAGCAAGTCTGGGTCGAAGAGGCAAGAAGGCGAGAGGCGCCAGATGCAAGAAGGCCAGGCAAGTCAAGGCCAAAGAGGCAAGAAGGAAGAACAGGATGGAGAGGGAGAGGTGCCTGTCCCCAAGAAGGCGAGAGGCAAGAGGGTGAGAGGCAAGAGGGTGAGAGGCAAGAGGGTGAGAGGCAAGAGGGTGAGAGGCAAGAGGGTGAGAGGCAAGAGGGTGAGAGGCAAGAAGGCGAGAGGCAAGAAGGCCAAGCAAGTCAAGGCCGAAGAGGCTGATTCCAAGGAGAACGAGGTTGCTGCGGATGAAGAGGGAGAGGCGCCAGAGTAGTTAGCTCGTGTAATGAGAGATTTATCACCGTTTCGCTTTCATTGCACGGTAGTGCTGAGCGCATCGATGAACCATGACATGATGTCCTGGTGTTGCATGACACTTTCGCCCACCCGACGCGCACTGCGCGCTCGACACGCTCCACCCGACCTCTCGCGCCTTGTCACCCAACCGAACATCCACGAAAGCTCCTCTTTCCTGCGAGAACTCTTGCCTTTGAGTTCAACCATGCATCGAGTCATCGCCATGGTCGAAAGGAGCGCCAGGCTCGCTGCCAAACGCGGGCCCCGCGCCTGACCCCACCAACTTTCGATGGACCATGAACATCTCCGGTCGCAAACAAACCCCAGTTCAGCCAGGCAAGTCCCCTGCAAGTCCCCTGCACCCCTCCTACTCGCTGACAACATTCGCAGAAATCATTGCCATCACCATCCAAGCGAGCCCGCTGCGATTCCACCGCTCCGTCCGTCGAGGTTACCCGTCCCGCGCCCGCTGCCGGACCGCCCGCTGCCGGACCACTCGCCGTTCCTTTGGCCGCGCGTTTCGCCACACCGACGAATCTCACAATGTTGTGGATCTGGAACGGACAGCGTCTGGATGAGTGAAAGCAAGGGTACCATGGAGAGACTTGTCTACCGGCTCGAATTCAGCGGACGCACCCGGGTAGCAAGCAAGCTGGGTGCAGCACCCGTCAGTGACAAGTCTTCGCATCGGGACAGGAACGCTAACTCCTTGTCGGTGTCCAGTCACTGCTCGCCTCCCGGGGTCTGGGCATCAGCTTCGTGCTCGATGGCTTCGCAACCACCACCCACCACGCCGTGGATGATTTGGGTTATTCCCCGCCTGGTCGAACTCCCGGCCGTCTGTTTCCCCATGTCGGCCACCGTGCCAGTGACTGCAAGCGGGAGCGTCCTGACCCGTACGCCCGTCGCAACTGCAAGAAGCATGGCCACAGCTCTCGCGACTGCCCGGAGTCTCGTTCTGGTGAGGGAGTTGAATGTCGCAAGTGCCATGAGAGTAAGCCACGCCGAACCTCTCTTCGTCTTTGCTTTCGCTAACCAATTGTAGTGGGTCACTTCTCCAACGAGTACTCCGACGCCTTTTAGATGCAACGGTGGTGAAGAGGGCCACATGCCCAAGGAGGGCATATTGTGTTGCGGTTTTGGGAGGATGTGGCTCAGTAGGGATGAAGGCGCATGTTCTTCTTTCTGGATGAAGGGGAATGTTTTTTTTTCTGGATCCACACAATGGAAACTCACTCTAACTAATCGATTGCTATGGATGGGGACTACTGCCAAATATACATGTACAGACTAGCCATTACCGTGCCAATCCCCAATCGTGCCTCCGCCGAACCTGACCTCTCAGCTGTAATCCTCCGCCGGCGCTACATCAGCATCGGCATCGGCATGATCCTCGGGCTCGCCCTGGTCGGCAAGCTGTCGGACGCCACGCTGCGCAAGGTCAAGGCGTCGGGCGGCGCCGTGAAGCTCGAGTACCGCCTGCCGCCTGCATCCCCGCCCGCCTCCTCATCTACGGCTGGACCACCGAGTACAATGTGACGTTCTCCGGTGGTCGCCGCAAGGCACATCCACTCCACCGGGGCTACTCTCGCGCGTGCTTGGCAACACCCCGGTGGAGTGGTGATGAATTGCAATGCCTTGCTTGTCGTAGCGCCGTTATTACTCTCTTCCGACATGGCGGACCGAATGGTGGAGATGCTGGGACTTTGTCATTCGGTGGTTCTGAAACGGAATTGAGGTTGACGATGCAGAGACGAGACAGAACAACGTACGCATACAATTGGTAGTACATGCGTCATCTATACGTATCGATGCGTAAAAAAGAAATCCTACGCCCACCCAGCAGTAATGATCTTCTGAACTCAACGAAATCGTGCCATCTTTGGTCATGAATCGTCGCGTGCTGTTGTTGTCGTAACATTCGTGAGCTTCGTGGATGATGCTTGGCTGCCGAACGAAGAAAGCGGAAAACAAGAATAAACAGACTAGGAAGAAAAGGCCGTAGTTAAGAAAAAAGAAATAAAAAAAGCCCGGAAAAATAAGAAACTAGAGCCCTAACCGATTAACTTCCGCCTATTCTGAATATGTTGGAGATAAATGCTATTGCGAATGTTTCCCATTTAGCGGTTTGTCTCTTCTATTTGCTTTTTTTTTGTTAAAAAAAATAGTAATATATGTGGGTACGTGAAGCTATCGTCCGGACGTGTATGTCTAATTATTAATTCGACATTTTCGTCCGGACGATAGCTTCACATACCCACATATGGTATCTTAGCGGGACCATCCCTTTCCATACATTTCGAAAATTCACCAAACGTGAGGAGCTGGTGGTGGTGGTGGTGATGGCAGAGGCTGTGGGAAAATGTAAATTTTGGAATACGAAAACCCCAGTGTGTGAGGGTGCGCCCAGAAACCGATGACACAGCAAATGTCGCGGTGAGAAGTGGCGCTTACGCGCGATTCCCCTCCGAAACACAACCGGTGACCATGTGCCCTCATAACAAACACCGAGAATTCCGATGGGAGTCCACAGCATACCTTTTGTATCGAGCAATTCAAATCCCGCGGACGAGCCTACGCATCGATGTCGTCGACAACGAACAATCAGACCGAGCGGCCTTCACTGACGTGTGGAATTGTAGCACTGGATGAGTGGCATGAACGATGTGCGGGTTGCCATTCAACACGATATCATTGATATATCATGACTAAGACCTTCCACCATCGGACCATCTGATCACTGCTGGAGTCCTGCCGTACCTTTTGTGCTGTCGCGATGGCTTGTCCATCGGCGGTGCTGTGCTCTCTTCGTTCGTCGACGCATTGGTCTCTTGGGTGGGAGTCGAAGCCGACTGGGAGAGATTTCGCCCTTGAACCGCTATAACATTACTAGTTTTGCGACGCTTCATTTTCTCGGCCCACGCCACGTTGTCTGGGTGCGGGGCGGGCCCGAGCGGGGCGTCGTGTGCTGGTGTGACGGGGAAGCCGCGGGAGGGGGAGGAGGAGGAGGAGGGATCGCCGCGCGGGCTGGTGAAGTAGCAAAGGTAGTAGCCTCTAGGCGAGCAACTGAGATTGCGCCGATTGTGTGAAGGTCGCGCTTTGCCGTCTTCTCAGGCATCACCGAGTAGTCGGGTTCCTCAACGGTTGATCGTGCAGATCTTAAGCGGCTAGGCCTCGAGACGTATCTCTCTTTTGGCAATCCGATCGCAAGATCATCACTGTTTAGCATATCGCTGGAGTTGGTTTCTTGTGCCTTCTTGGCCTTGTGATTGTTTCGAGGGTGGTCGGCGATGTGCCCATCAAGGGCTCGGATGCGGCTGGCGCGCCTGGAAGACTTCGGTTGGAAGAACGGGTGAAGGTGGAAGAGCGAGGATGGGGAAAGGCGATTGAGTGTGCGACGGCGAGGACGGGAAGACGCGTCTCTGCGGCGTGCTGGCCAAGAAGTTGCCCGAGGCAGGCGCGGTTGCTGCCCGAGGCAGGCGCGGTCGCGAAGGCGGCGAAGGCGGAAGGCGGCGAAGACGGCAGGCCGACCAAGCCTCGACACGAGCGCGCACCGGCGACACCATTCACCGCAAACACTCACCATCGCGCGAAAGCAGACGCGACTGATCCAGATCATCCATCCAGCACGGAACGTGATCGACGGGATGGTGTCGCGACCGAGCCGCCGCCTTCGACCAGACAGACCACAAGTAGGATTTTACGAGGTATGCCACCCGATCACAGATGAAGTCATGAGCCGGCGAGGTTGACCCGAACAAGGGTGGGAAGTCGTGCTGCCTGGAGCCATCTCTTGCACCCTACAACCCGGCTTCCTCCCAAATCACCACAACCCTCCAAATCTCGCAACGTCATACGCCACGCCACTTCCCAGGCGCCCCGCCGCCACCATCGAAACGCCCGGATCCACCGTCCTCTCCCTTCATCATGCTGGACGACGACGGTCTCAACCCCGACCACACGAGATAACAGAGCGGACTGGCTTGGAGATCTGCAAACCTGGACGGCGCTTGGTCGGAGGGGGAGGTTGTTGGCCCCGTCCGCCAAAGAGAGCGTTCAAGCGGAGCCCAAATGCCCTCAGCGTCACTCACTAAAGGAGGCCTCGACGGGGAGGACGGCGGGCGTCTCCATCAGTGAGTGCATTGTCAACCGTGACGCCCGCCGTCCTGCACGACGAGACTGCTGTCGGATCCGCCACTACGAGACTGTCGTTACTCAGCGCAACTCCCCACCGCGCCCGTCGTCGCAACGCGCCGCTCAAGAGTATCCAAGAGATTTATTTGGTGGATCTCGCGACTTCCCTCGAGGACGCGGACCGGGGCAGCGAGTTCGCTTGAGAGTTCGTTGCGTCAGTCCTGCGCGAACTCGCTGCCTCATGCGAAGCCGCTGACGCTACCCCCACACAGAACCGGCATCATGTGTTTCTCAATCTCGCATAGTAGTGTCAAGAGCCCGCCGTCTCTTTCCCGCATTCCGTCAGCTTGCCCCACCAAACCTCAAGTCGTTGAGCCAACCATAATCAAATGAGACCGTGTAGGTACAAGGAGTAACGTCAGCAATTAGGGAATCGAATAGGCACTCGCAGGTCCTACCAACGACCACACCTGTGATCGACACCACGCTTCACTCCCGCCCGCGCTCAACTCTCCATCGACACATCATGAAGGACTCGGAGGAGAAAATGCTCAACTCGCCATCGACACGGTGGACGACATGGATGCAGAGGCTCGATTGCGCACGTCTCGAGCCCCTCGCTTTGTAGTAGTGTCGTAGTTATCTTAGTTAGCTTAAAGGCGCCACCCAGTTAGCCACCCACTCAGCGCTGTTTCCGGTGCCATACGGTCTCCGACGCGCCAGCACAATTTTTTGTCACATCGAGACCAAGTCTTGAACCGGGTTTCGAGGAAGGAGTATGCATCATTGGATGTCTGATCAAGCTTGAGGCTACACGAGTCAGGATGGATGGGGATCAAAATGCCCGTTGGCGTTAGCTCGAGCCGGTGCCAGGGCACTCACCCAATAAGACGCGCGTCGTTGCCGTAAACCATCGTCGGCGACGCCCCGCGGACGGTTGATTACCCTAATGCCGGATGGAGACGTCAAATGAATCCTCAGTGTCGAGGCACGTGGTATTCAATCGCCAAATCTATAGATTACACACAGCGGCGCGGCGGCCGAACGTTGGGAATCACGCATGCCAACACTTCTCGTCCAAGCCATGTCCGAGGGCAAGCAAATGCTACTGGAAGTGAATCGCTACCAGTTCCCGTCGAGGCCTCCTTCCGAGTGACGCTGAGGGCATTTGCGGACGTGGATTCAGGGCCTTGCTCTGGGCTCTGCTTGGACCCTCTCTTTGGCGGACTCCCCCTCCGACCAAGCGCCGTCCAGGTCTGCAGGCAATGTGGAGGTGACAGTTGCACATTAATCAGCCGAGACCACACCGGCGAAGTCATGCCGAATACCCATCAATCGATCGGCTAGAAGCAGCGTCTCCAGTCACAGACAGAACATGTCCAGCCACTGGCAGTTTTCGCGCATCCACTTCTCCGTGATCTTGTTGCCGTTGCTGACGATCGTCCTTCCGCGAGCTTTTCCGCAAACATCTGCTTTCGAACAGAAGGGACGATCGCGTTCGGAATTCTTTGGTACGCTCGGTTGGATGGACGAAGAATTCCGAACGCGATGACACTGCAAGTTGTTGCTGTCAGTGACCGCGTAGACAAATCCTGGTGCACCAAGTGGGGAAGCGCCTTTGCTCACCGCTATCGACGGACTTGCGACACCGCCCACGTGTCGCTCCGATGGCTGAGCCGCCTGGAAGCTGCTCATGGGTAATTTTGAACGCGTCGGACGACGAGGGCAATGGATGCCATGTTGCTCGGCGCGTGCGGTAGCGCGAAAGGAGTGCCTGGTTGTGTCGCCAGTGACGATTCTTGGCGTAGGGTCGCACGCTGGCGGCCTCGCATGTCATGACCGCACACCATCGCCGCACTCCCTTGAATCCAAACGCCGCCAACGGACGGGAGGATCAGTAGGCCGTTGCATCGCGAACGACTCGGAGGCGAACAAGGCGGCGAATTAGTCCCGGCTCCACTGGCCCGTCTTGCTTCGAATTTATCACCCTTCTCCTCCTCCTCCTCCTCCTACTCCTCCTCCTCCTATTCAGGCATTTTCAGGCATTTCAGGCATTTCAGGCATTTCAGGCATTTTTTGACCACCTCGTCCCCGACCTCCACCCTACCAGGTGTGCGCAGGAATTTATACCTGCTCGCATTTGTTATCCAAGTTGCTGCCTGCCTAGTCTTGTCCTTCCTGATCAGGCAGTTTGGGAGAAGTTGTTGACCTCCTCGACCCCGTCCACCTCCCCTCGGGATATCCATCTCAATTTATACTTGGAGGGAGGGGAGGGGGACGGCGGATCTGCTAACCGAGCTGCTACCTGCGTAGACTCGGCAGGTGGTACTGCCTGGGCGGATCTGGCGGGGGCCGCTGCTTCTCTAGTGACACCCCCATTTGTTATTCTGACACCCCTGTAGATATCCACCCCAATTCGCCGCCAAAAAATGCAGTTTTGCTTAGGCAACTTGTCTAAAGCCTTCTAGACAGCTCTTCTTTAGATCCAATGACTTGCATCGTAATGCGACCGCTCTTTATTATGTTGTGTTTGATGGAAGCCCTGATGGTGTTCCTCGCTTAAGGCGGGCCGCGCTTTGGCAGACCCTCCTGCCCTGCTGGAGTTACCATAATTAGTTCAGCGTCGCGCGGCTGCGCAACGTCAGCTCTTCGCCGCGCGTAAACGCCAAAATACCACAGGGAAATAACCCTAATGTCGTTCCCACGCTTGGTGGATTACGGAAGCGGCGGCGAGGAATCAGGCGATGAGACGGGTGAACGCCGACCCAGCGGTCGAACAGCTTCGTTGGAACGCTACTACAGGTTTCAACCACCACTTCTTGCTTGATGATGCAGAGACGACGATAAGACTAACTAATTCGACATTTATATCCGGACGATAGCTTCAAATACCTACGACACGTATTCTTTTCTGGGTTTATTTTTTATAAAAAAAAAGAGTGACGACATATGGGTAGGTGAAGCTATCGTCCAGATGTATATGTAGAATTAAAAATTCGACATTTGCGTCCGGACGATAGCTTCAACTACCCATGTATGTCGAATTATTAATTCGACATTTTCATCCGGACGATAGCTTCAAGTACCCATGGTATGAGTAAAAAGAATATACGCTAGCCATCGGCTGTACGCTAGGTTGCGTCGCTGCTCGAAAAGTTCGCTGGTGGTGATGGGAAAAGGCGAAGTCGCGAAATTCTGGGTTACGGTGCCAATTCACGTTGACTTGTGACCCGGTGGGCGACACAGGCAATGACTTCCACGACCTCCACGACCTCCACGACCGCCGCCAACCCAACCTGACCTGGGCTGCACGCACGATCTAATATAACCAAGAACGGCGTGCATCCGCAATTCGCTGTTTAGATACGCCCTCCACCAAAGTGACCGTGGCTTGCAAAATCCGCGGTCACTTTGGTGGAGGGCGAAGTTGCACGGCGAGTAATGCACTGCCGCGTAGCCCTAACTTAAGCCCGGCGGCCCACTCCGTGCCATGAGTTTCATTGCCAGAGAGGAATTAGGGAGTGGAAAACGGTGCGTGTAAAAGTTCAGACGAAAAGATCGCGAGGCGCCCGCAAGCGAGCACCTGCCCTCCCCGCAGCTTGGCAATCCAGGGTCCACCGACAAGTGCTACACCCCTTCGCGCAGTTTTCTTAAACCTCCGAAAACGGTAGATGCTGCGGGTTTGACCGTTTTAAGCCCCTGCTATTCTTCGCGCTAGGTGTAGCACTTGTCGGTGACCGTCTAACCGTGATTAGAAGTTCGATCTGCCCAAACCCAGACACCGGCCGCTGCTTTTCTGACCCCCCCTCTATATCAACCCCAACATCGCCGCCAAACATGCAGTTTGGCTCACGTAAATCTTTTCACAAGCCCTTTACACCTTTCTTATACTTTCTACAAAGTTGCATCGTAATGCGACCGCTGCGCATTATAATTTTGTTCTCACACACCAATCTCTCATACCAGTCTCTCACTTCAACCTCTCACTTCAACCTCTCACTTCAGCCTCCCACTTCAACCTCTCACTCCAATCTCTCACACCTCACCTTGCGTTTGTTGCGTCGGGCCACTTTCTCCGAGTAAGTCAATCCTTTCTTCACTTGGTCACGGCACCACGATGCTAACGCATGCCTTGGTACCACACAGGTGCCACAATGGCTCCAGGAATTCCGAACGACGGAGCGTGAAAAGGAAGAGGCCGAACTTCGGCCCCTCGGGGTTGTTGTATAAACCACTCTTACCAAACGACACGGGTTTCCCGTGCCGAAAGCATCGCTCGCCAGGCAGAAATTGATGCTCGCTTATCCAAGCTTCGTTCGCGTCGCGATCCCATGACTGAGCAGCGCGATGAGGCTCGTCGCCTCGAGCTAATTGCTTCCCAAAAGGCGGCCGAGGATGAACATGCCCGCGTGAAGGCTGAGCGTGCCAAGCGTGAGAAAGAAGAGCAGGAGCGGATCAAGCGCCAGAAGGAAGAAGCAGAGCGTCTCCAACGTGAGAAGGAAGACGGCCTGAGCAAGATCCAGACCATTGGAGCTCCAGAAGAGCATCGAGGAGTCTACGATCCGCCAGCAGCGAATCTCCAACGACATGGTTGCCAAGAAGAGCGAGATCAGCCAGGTTCAAGAGACCTTGCAACGCGTCCAGCTCGAATTCCAGGAATTGCAGGATGCAGAAGTCTCTATCACCGCCAATCTCCCCGCTCCCGACCCCGTCTCCATCACTGCCAAGCTCGAGGCAGACAACAGAGAGTGCGATGAGCTCCAGACAGCCAGTGAGCAGATCATTGAGCGCGCCTCCACTTTGCGGAAGGAAGTTGGGGAGTTGTTGAGGTAAGTTGACTCATTTCCGACGACGCAACTTCAAGATTCACCTAACATCTCTCACAGATCACACGCCTTTTGTACTATTAGATTTTTCAAATGTATCTCACCTTTGTTCTCTCCACCCTACGTGCTCTCTGCCACCCGTGATTTGTGCCACCTGTGATTTTTGCCACCTGTGATTTTTCCCCTCCCGCTTGATCTTCCGCACGTGGGCCACGCTCCAACTCTTCGCCACGACGCCCGACCGAGCGGGAGGGGAAAGATGGTGAAGCCGAACGTCATGGCGGAGAGAAGGAAGGTGCAGGCCGGAGGGGAAAGATGGTGGCGGAGAGTTGGCGCGGCGATGGAAGGGCGCTGGACGGCGAAGAGAGGCTTAGTCGGAGCTCTCGCGGTGGTCGCGTTGACGACAACGAAGCTGACTGTCCGGGTGAGAACACAGGTGAGAGAATTGGCCACGTGCGTGCCTTTGACGCATCCATGGCCTTGCCACGGTCGCTGACTATCCAGGCGGAGTCAGGATCCGACTATAACCACCACATCCAGCTGCCACCCGGCCGCCGGCACCAGCTTGGCCGCCGCCGCCGCCGCGCCGCAGGCGACGATAACGAAGCTGAGTGCGCACGCCGACCGCCCTCTTGCTGTCCCTGTCGTACACGATCTCCAACACGCGCACTCAGCTTCGTTGTCGTCACCATTTGCCTGTAGTTGCTTTCTCAGATTCCGCCCCGTCTCCGTCCAACGGCCCTGCTGATCTAGCGGGCGTTCGTTGCTGCAATTCTCAGATTCCACCCCGCCACTGCTCGCGTAATCTGCAGCAACAGCAACAAGGTGGCGGGTCAGCTCTATTTCTCTCATCCTCTCACCTCACCTCTTCTTCCTCGAGCGGTCATCTACGCTACGGAAAGCACAAGCGACCGGCACGACAAGCACCTTAGCAACAAGCACGGCAAGCACCTCGCAGTTCAACACCGACACTCCAGAACAGTTTTCAGTGCGTACGGCAAGCAGTTGAACTGCGGCTTCGCTGCTTCGCGCAGTCCAGTGGAGAGGGGGGACTCTTGTTGGCAGGCGCGATCCCCGAGGGGGTATTTGGTGCTTTCTTTCGGGTAGCTCAATACAACACCCGTTCACCTCCTCATTTTCGTGCACCAGTCTCACCGCACAGCAGACTCTACCGACTGGCTTGGCACGGCGCTCGCAGCCACCGTTGACCCCGCGTGGGAACCCAGCCTCCCGACAACATCCACTCAAACACCCACCCGAACCGCCATGGATGCCAAAGGGTTCACCATAGCGGACTCTACCGACTGGCTTGGCACGGCGCTGGCAACACCGTTGACTCCGCGTGGGAACCCAGCCTCCCGACAGACAGCAGGTCACCAGGTCACGCATAACCGAGCCAGTCTGGCACGGCGCTCGCAATACGCTTGGCCCGGCATGGGGCTTTTCGGATCCGGGCGCGACACGACGACCGTGGAAGGCAGAAAGGCATGCTCGGTCCGACATGGGATTTTTGGTTTGGAAGAGAGGCTGCAATGTATGAACGTCATGCGAAATCCCCATCACGATTCTACGTATTCTGACTGACCTCGCGCAGGACTGCCAGTATCAGCAGTTTCCCCTCCGCCCGTAACAGTCCACCGACCACGAGCCATACATCACCGAGGACCTGTCTTTTGAAGCGTGGCGGAAGATACACCGAAGGAAGGTTGCTTCGGTAATGGAGCCCGTGAAGCCCAAGGGCCGGGAATTCCGGAGGCCTTCTTGGAGAATTGGCGGCGGAAGAGGGCGGAAGAGATACCTCTCGAATTCCTCGCTATGAAAGTATGTGTCTCCAAGATTTTCATCTCTGTCGTGAAGCTGTAATACCGCCGAGGCAAGCAAGCCCTACCGCTTCGGCTCAGCATTGTCCGCACCTGGGAAACGGGGCGGCAATGTTGCATTGTACTCTGTTTCATCTCGTTTACCCCTACTTCTCACACGGCCGTCATCCGACTTCTACGACGCCGAATTCCGGGCGGGACTTTGCAACCTAAGACTCTGTAGTCCTGAGTTTGCGGATTATAAGGCCGTGGGCGTGGCCGAACCATATCCCTAGTCAATCTCGTCCGCTAGACTGCTGCCGGAAAACGCCTTGTCGAGGGAAAAGCCAACGCAGTAGTTGGGGGCTGGACATGGGAACCGGGTTATTCGCGTAGGCATTATGACCCATCTTTCTGACCAGTGCTCGGTGAATACCGAGTATTTCTTGACCTTTTCGATATTATAGATGTTCTCGTCCATAATATCGTAGACTATAGGGCAGACGAGATCCTGAAGCCGGTGAACTATGGTAACATTGCAGCTGATGGCGAGTACACGTGTTAGATAAGTGGATGCCCTGTCCACGGATCTCCGCACATACAGGCGAACGTGGCAGTTGCGGCACAGTAAAGAGTGGAATATCGTTCTTAAGGCTGCGTAATTGCGTTATGCACTCATCAGATCACGAAATTACTACCAATGTAAAACAGTCTAGGTGTTTTGAAGCGGCTAGAGCTACTGCACTAAATAAGCAAAGACAGCGACGCTGAAGAACCTGGGGTGCAGAGTGGCTAGAGTGCAGGTTGGTCGGGGCGTAGAGCGGGCGGATGGGAGGGCGAAGCCCTTATTATCATCCACTATCGCCCTAAATCCGCCCAGCTGGCCATCGACATGCTAGACGATACGCCTTTTAACTATAAGCAATGCCCAACGGCGACATGAGGGTTCAAGTTGCAGATGCCTCCTTCGAGAAACAGGAGGAGGGTGACGGAACACACGGATGAAAAGTTAAGAGATACCAACCGGACAAGCAGAAGCTCGAAACGAAAGAAAAAAAAAAAGAACGGCCCTCTAGAGACGGAATGCACAGATAGCAGCTAATTGCTTTTCCCATAGCCATTGTCGGCTATGGCGCTCCTCTCGTTGCTTTTCCCTTGGCCATTGTCGGCCATGGCGCTCCTCTCGCTGCGGGTTGGGGCTGTAAGGTGGATGGTTCAGGCTCGCTGGATGCGGTCAAACTCGACTTTGGCAGTTACTGGCGTGCAACAGGAAGTCATGGTCCTTGTCGGAGATTCGAGGACGGACGCAGGGGTGGAGGGGGTAGGCTGCTGGAGATGCTGTTGGTGTTGGAAATGCGAGTGGGAGAAGGGATTCGGCGATAAGTAGTGTCCACCATCAAGGAGATCGCGGGGCGAAGTGGAGGGCGGAGGCTGATGGTGGGGTTTGGGCGACAGCTGAGCCTGGCGCGTGGGCGTGATGGACTGTTGGAAATGCGGGTGGGAGAAGGGGTTCGGCGATAAGGGCGTAGGGCCAGAGTGGCTGGCGGCAGCCGGTGAAGCTAGAGGACTGATGGGGCGATTGCTGGAATATGGGATGACGCACTCGTCGAAGTCGGCGTCCAGCGGGCCTTTGGTGGAGTGGCGGGTGATGGCCACTACGGAAGGCGAGCGTGGCGGCGGGCAGGAATGTACCGCGGCGGCGCTCATCGTTGGAGGCATGCGGCCCATGCTGTAGGCGAGCATATTTCCTCCACTAGTTTCCCGAGTCCGATTACTCCCTAAGGTGGATTAGGGCTCGCAGCGCCGTTTGGCTGTCTGGAATAAAAGTGTTAGACTGTGCTTTACTTTTACTCCACGTTTATTTACTGTATATCTCGTATTCTTTAACACCAAGGTAGATACCTTGTGTATGTTACCACCTAAGCGAGATCTAGTTATAATAATTTTAGGGACGGACATAGGCAATTTTGTCAGACAATATAAGGCCACTAGCCAAGCACTGGAAACAGTGCGGCGTCGTGTTTTTTCTAGTCCGACAGTTCTACAACGCTTGCAGTCGGCTGTGATGAAAAAAATAAGCCTGAAAGACGCACGCCAGGAGTCTCCGCTTGCGGGACGAGTATCTTTATCGCAGTCACAGGAAATGAGTAGGATCCTGATGAGGAGGAACAGCGTCGTGCCTCTTTTGGCTCCGCATATAGTGTATATAAAGCTTGACATCCGTCGCACCGAGGTCCCCCTTTTAGGCATAGCGGAACGACTCAGACCACCTTGGAGGCTCTCATAAAAAAGGAATTTCCCGCTACGTATAGATTTTATAGCTTACGCTAATATAATTTAAGAAATCTCTAATCTATAGAATAATAAACTTGACGCTAGTTACTAGATACATAATACAGCGCTGAATAAAAATTACTAGAAAAGTAGACGCTTCGAAAGAGACAGACAGGGTGTATTTACGGATGCGGCCGTCTACAAAATCCTCTATAATATCTTCTTCTACCCCGACGCCTGCCAAGGGTCATTCGTGAACCACCCAACCCAAAGCAAAAGAAACCAAGAAGCCGCCCTTTTATCGAAAAAACGCCCGCTCCCAAAAACAAACCAGCGCCTGCCGCCCTCAAACCCGCAAAATGAATGAACGCTACGACGAATCCATCTCAGGCTCGCTGGGCCCCGACCCCACATCGTCGCCGCCGCCGCCGCCGCCCCCCACAGCCGCCCACGCGTCGGCAGCAGCGATGCGCGGGCCGCCGCCGCCGCCGGTCCCGCCGTCCGGGTCCAGGCTGGCCCACAGCATGTCCATGGCCTCCCAGTTGGTGCCGACCTTGGCCAGGTCCTGCAGGAAGCCCAGGTCGAGCAGCTCGTCGGCGGTCGTCGTCGTCGTCGTCAAGCTCAAGTCGTGCTGCTTATCCGGGTGGTGGTCGGCGGGCGGAGGTACGGCGGTGGCAGCGGCAGAAGAAGAAGAAGAAGTGGCGACGGTGTCGGCCGACGACGCCAGCGACAGCGTTGACGAGGCCGACGACCAGCCGCCGCCGCTGCTGCTACTGGTGGTGCCGCAGGAGCGGAAGCGGGCGACGGTGTCGGCGACGTCGTCGGCGAGGGTGCGGGCGATCTGGGCGACGGGGCCGGCCTCGGGCAGGACGTCGCGGTACATGCCGACGACGGCGACGGCCGTGTCGATGGCCTTGGGCGCGGCGGCGGCCGTCGACGGGCTGACGGGGAAGGTGTAGGCGAAGCCGAGCAGGGTGAACAGGGCGTTCTTCTGCCACTGGAAGACGTGGTAGACGCCGTTGAGCGTCTCGGACGACGTCAGGGCCTGGTGGATCATGCTGGTCAGCGTCATGGCGTGCTGCAGGGCTTGGGCGGCCTTGGAGTCGGACAGCGGCGTCGGCACGTCGGCGGCGCTGGAGGCGAGGCAGATGAAGGGCTGGTACAGGCTCATGCAGTGGTGGTGGTACTGCAGCTCCAGCAGCAGGCGCTGGCGCTGGCAGTGCACGGGGATGTCGGTGCTGAGGTCGAGCGGCGAGCGGTCCGTCGAGTAGGGCTGCCCGTTGCGGCGCGGCACGAGGTAGTTGTCGGGCACCTGGCGCGCCCACGCCGCCAGCTCGCGCATCTGCTCCGTGACCAGGCGCGCCGTCTCCTCGCGGGCCTGGCCGTTGCTGCTGAAGGCGGGGTAGCCGCCCTCGCCGACGACGTCGTCGTACTTGGCGTAGAGGGCCGACTGCACGGTGCGCACGGCGTTGAGCAGGCGCAGCGTCTGCGTCTGGAAGCCGAGCCAGGTCAGGCACGTGTCGTCGAACATGTAGTGCGGCCCCAGCGACTGGGCGAGCTCAGCCGAGTCGGACGGCAGGCGGCAGGTCGAGTGCGAGGGCCCGATGGTGGGCGGGCGGCCGACGTCGAAGCATAGCGTGGCGTCCAGGATGTACAGGCTCCACCACGTGCGGCGCGCCAGCTCCTTCTGCGTCTCGGGCTCGCTGCCGAGCGGCTCGCTGGGCAGCCCCAGGATCATGGCCATGACCGTGGCCTTGCCCGCCACCACCTGCGCGCGGTTGAGCAGCCCGGCCTCGTACAGGTACACGATGCTGAAGATGTAGCACTGCACCGTCGTGATCGACGGGCTCTCGATGGTCGCGTCGATGGCGTCCTGGCAGCGCCGGTAGTACTGGAAGCCGGCCAGCGAGGGCACGCAGCCCGTCTCTTCGCCCGCGTGGTGCACGAAAAAGGCGCCCAGCTGCACGCACAGCGCCAGCACAATGTCGACCAGCGGCGATGCCTTGCGCGGCCCCCCCGGCGCGCTGTCGGCCCAGAGCGCCTGGTATTCGCCGCGGAAGTGGCCTTCGTTCAGGATGGGGAAGCTGAAGTAGTGCGTCTGCCAGAAGAGGTCGAGGAAATGGTCCTCCTGGGCGCGCGTCAGGTAGTCGGCGCGCGCCGAGCTGTGGCCGGGCGCGGGCGGCGTGCGGGCGCCGCCGGTGCAGGCTGAAATGTCGAGCTGTGGCAGGAAATGGCTCATGCGCGTGAGGAAGAAGGGCAGCGACGCCACGCCGTAGAGGATCGAGTCGACGCGGACGCCGTTGCGCGAGGCCGACGGGCGGTAGGCGTAGGGTTCGGGCAGCGAGTCTCGCCGCGGGGAAGTCCTGCTGGTCTGGCTCTCGAGCTGGCGCACCTGGGCCCGCAGCCGTTCGACCTCTCTGTGTCGGTCAGCATTCGAGGCAGCGGCTAAGGGGCGGGGCGGATACTTGACGGCGGCGGCCATGCTGCGGAACTGGTTCTCGCTGTTGATGGCGCACTCGCGGCCGGCCTGCTGGCAGTTGTAGCAGGGGTGGCGGCTGTCGCACTTGATGCGCATGAGCTTGCACCAATCGCAGGCGCGGCGGACCTGGCTGCGCTTGGGACGGTTCGTGGGAGCCGAGTCCCTGTGGCCGGCAGCGCGCGGCGGAGTGCCGTAGAAGGTGGTGAACATGATTGCAGTGGGCCGACACAGAGCGGCGCAGCAGTGCGTTTAAGAGAGGTCGGGATCGGGCCCTATCAGCGTGTGGCACTGGCTCGCTATGCCGTCAGTGAGCCGCGAGGCAACGCCATTCGAGAAGTAGTGAAGCATGCGTCAGCGAATCCTTCGGGCGTGCATGCGCAGCGGGCCGCAGCGACAGGTAAGCCGACTTTAGGCTGCTTATCGGCGTCGCGACCATCCAGCGCCGTTGGTGCGCAGATTTGCGGCGGAAGGAACGCGCCGCCGACCGGGAGCGAATCCTGCACTAGCCGCAAGCAGCTGTTGTGGCGGAACGGCTCGCTCGGCCGAACTCCCCACACGGTGCACGTTCATTTTCATGGTTATTATTACTACAATACTACAAAAAGTAACGAACTACATGACCAGCCCTACATCTCACTCCCTCTTCCACTTCCTGACCTTGGTGAGGTACGTCAGCACGATGACGGCCGTGTAATTGAAGGCGATGAACCCGATGAAGATGCCGACGTTCCTGTAGCGGTTGGCAAAGTCGTAGCCCCATTGAGTGTACTGCAGCCTGCGTTAGCGCAAAGTGTGGGGCGGGGTTGGAATGCGGGAGACTCACGTATGCCTGGCCGTTCTTATAGCGGCAGTACTGGCAATCGGACGTTGCGTCTGGGTTGAGCAGGTAGCCGGTGGCGGTGCGCAGGAAGTCGCCGGCGTAATCCTGGCAGCTGGTCCCGTTGGGCGGCTGAAAGACCGACGTCTCGGCTGCTTCGCAGGTGATGCCAAGGTCGTACAGCACATCTGCCGTCATGCCTTCGCCGAGGTAGAACGTCGGCGACACGTCGTAGTACCAGCGCCAGCCGGCCGGGGTGACGGGCTTCGGCGACAGGGTGCCGGCGAAGATGTTCACGAACATGAAGAAGAAGCCGTTGGCCATGAAGGTGGCGTTGAGGTTGGGCATGACGGCAGCGCACAGCTGCGACAGGCTGTGCGCGAAGATGGAGAAGAGCTCGTACATCAGGAAGCTGTAGCCCGCGCGCGACGGCTCGGTGAAGTAGCCCACGGGGAAGTACCAGAGCAGCCAGTACGCCAGGCTGGTCACGAAGGCGTACGGCAGCTCGATCAGGATGGCCGGCACCACGAAGCAGAGCCAGCTGTACGTCAGACTGGCCTGCTCGCGCAGCGTGAAGATGTCGCGCAGCGCCACGAAGCGCGGCTCGAGCTGCAGCCCCAGCGGCGGGCCGACGATCAGAGACATGAAGGCCGAGAAGACGCGGTTGTACGCGCCCCGCTGGTTGCTGCCTGCATTGAGGTACGTCAGTCCGTTGAGCAGCGCGTTGCCCATGTTCATGAGCAGCTTGGACACGAAGTAGTCCGGGTCGCGCCAGTAGTACAGCCACGTGCGCCGCATCGTCGTCGCGAACTGGGCGTGCAACGGCACCGCGTGCGTGGTTTCGCCATGCAGCGCTCCCGCACCGCCCGAAACCTGACCGTCGTGGAGCCTCTCGCGGGCCGCGCGCTCGCTGCTCGACTGCCACAGCGCAGGGAAGTCGGCTTTCGCGGTGCGGACAACGTGCACCAGATACTCGGCTGGGTTCTCGTGCTCGCCGCACGCTCGTGCAGAACGGCCAAAGTACTCGAGCGCCGTCGAGCATTTGTCGCCCAGCGGCCCGTCGTACGCGAGCCGGCCGCCCGGGACCAGCAGCACCAGGTGGTCGAAAAGCTCAATCAGCTCGGCAGCGGGCTGGTGGATTGTGCACAGCACTGTCTGCCCCGAGGCGGCCAGCTTGTGCAGCAGCCGGCCAATGGTGAGCGCCGACTGGCCATCCAGGCCGGACGTGGGCTCGTCCAGGAGCAGCATGTCCGGCCTGGCTGACAGCTCCACACCGATCGTCACTCGTTTGCGCTGCTCGAGATTCAGCCCCGCGCCGGGCACTCCGATAAGCGCATCGGCGATGTCTTCCATCTCCAGCACGCGGATGACAGACTCGACGTGAGCATCCTTCTCCTCGTCCGGCACGCTGAGGGGACGCCTGAGCCGCGCCGTCATCTGGAACGCCTCGCGCACCGTCTGGCTGGGAAGATGCACATCCTGCTGCTGCACATAGCCGACGTAGCGGCGGAACGCCTTGGGCAGGGGACCGCCGTCGAGCGTTATATCTCCCGACAGCGTCCCAAACTCCAATCGGCCGGCGAGCGTGTTCAAAAGAGTTGTCTGTGGGCTTTCAGTCAGCTGACAGCTCTCCCGCATGGGGGATACCACCCACCTTGCCCGCTCCTGAGGCGCCCATCAGAGCTGTCAGTTGCCCCGGTTCCACGAATCCTGCACCCGTCTCGATTAGCGTCCGATCTGGAGTTCGTGGCGTGCGCCTTGTCTTACCGCTGATACCGTCCAGAAGACGTTTCACTTTGCCGTGCACCTTGAGTTCCAGCACAATGTTCTTCCACGCCAGCACCCGCCCGTCGTGGCTGGACACGGCCTGCAACGCCTGCGCCGTCACCAAATCAGCCGAACGTGGAGGCACGTCTTCGTCCAGGCCGCCCTTTTCGTTGTCCGACGTGCTCGAGCTCGCCACCGACGCCACAGCCTTGGGCTCGGCTTTGTAGAAGATGGTGGCGAGACGACCGGCCGGAAGTTTGTAGCGCTCCATCCCGATGCTGAGCAGCGCCGTCAGCCATAGTTCTCTCAGGGAAAACATACACTTACCCTGTGCAAAGGGCGAAGAACACGAAGAAGCCGGCATTGATGCCAACGTTTCTCCACAGATGAGATACTTGGAACCCGAACTGGTCCTCGACATATGCCGCGCCAGACACGAGAGCGCTTCCCGGAGTTGCACCTTGCACCGCGCAGACCTGGTTCGCAATCGAGTCGTATCCCAGCCCACTGGGGACCAGGTCGCCATTGCTGCAGGTATAGCTCAAATCGCCGAACTCATTCACCACCGCAGACTCGTACGCATAGTAAAGCGGGTTGAGATACTTGATCCAGAAGAGCCACACCTGCATCTGCGGCGGGGGCACGTACAGGCCGGTGTACAGCACGAAGACATTGAACATGAGACCCACGGGCAGGACGGCGCGGCCCATGTTGGGCGAGGTCACGGCGATGGCGCGGAAGACCATGGACAAGGCCATGTGCAGCACGTAGACGATGCAGAACCAGGTGAAGAACTTGTCGGCCGACCGCTGGAAGCCGATGAGGAAGTACTGCGGGATGTTGTACGCGATGGCCACGATCTTCCACACGGCGTCGGTGAGCACCAGCCCCAGCGCGTAGGCGACGGGGCGGTAGAAGCGGTATCGCTTTTGCCGGATGACGAGCGGGCGCTCGGCGAAGCTGTTGTTGAACTCGCTCATCGACTGCAGCGCAGGCACCAGGACCGAGCAGAACAGCGACGAGCCGAGGATGAAGAAGGACTGCGTCACCCTGGCCTGGTCCCGGAAGAGCGTGCCCAGCACCAGGCTCTGCACGATGATGGTGATGGCCTCGATCACCCACGTGCCCGTGTCGCCGGCAAGCACTCTGAACTGGCGCACCGAGCACTCGAAGACTTGGCGGTGCAGAGGCAGCGCGTACACTTTTCTCTTGCCGCCCTCGGCGACCTGGCCGCGCCTGGCAGCAACGCTGCCCGTGACCGCCTTGTAGTGCTCGCTCTGCCGGAACGCCTCTTCGAACTGCGCGGGCGTCGCAGGGGCACGGAACTTGTAGCCCTCCCGCACGTGCCGCAGCTCGGGCTCGGCCGTCATCGAGTTCAGGAAGTCGGTGATGGTCGTGCGCTCCGGGCAGACGAAGCCCAGGCCCTCGAAGTACGCCTTCGCCTCGGTGGCCTTGCCGTAGAAGATCTGCCGGCCGCTGTTGATGACCAGGACTTTGTCGAAGACCGGCACCATCGAGTCGCTGCCTTGATACACGCTCATGGCCGTCGCGCATCCGTGCTGGTTGGTGAATTCGCGCATCATCTGCACAAAGTCGAGCGCCGTGGCCGAGTCCAGGCCATTGGTGGGGTTGTCGAGGCAAAGGACGCTGCGCGCTGGTCAGTGACTGCGTGGTAACCGGCGCTGGAGACTTACTCTGGGCACGTCGCCATGGCCTCTGCGAGCGATACTCGCCTCCGCTCTCCACCACTGACACCGCGGATCGCCTCATTGCCTACCTTGGTTCCCAGCACGTGGGCCAGGCCCACGCACTTGGCCAGCGTCGTCACTGCGGCATCAATGGCAGCACTTGGTGTCTTGGAATCCCATGT
This sequence comes from Lasiodiplodia sp. KE8368, assembly GCA_023087525.1. NCBI lineage: Eukaryota > Fungi > Ascomycota > Dothideomycetes > Botryosphaeriales > Botryosphaeriaceae > Lasiodiplodia > Lasiodiplodia sp. KE8368. Next base: position 83,826 of record JAJMYN010000037.1, read on the forward strand.
CGCGCGGACGGCGAAGCTGTCGACGTTGTCAGCAGACACGCTGCAAAAGCTTCAGATAACATACCGCAGTGTTTGAGCCACAGTGAGCGTCGGCAGGTGGCTGTCCTCCTCGGCTGTCGTCATTGTTCAGCAAGCTTTCCACATCTCGAAGGGCGTCCACGTACCGCAGAAAGTCAGCCGCACGCGGTCCTCGTCGCCGTCATCCGCCGGACGGCCGCCGTACGTCACGTTTCCAGTGATCTGCTTGTACTCCTCGCGCAAGTTCGCCAGCGCCTTGAGGAACGTCGTGCATCCGCTGCCCGGCTTGCCGATGACGAGCAGCATCTCGCCGCCGTCGAGAGACCCGGAGAAGCCATGGAGCAGGGCGCGCGACGGCTCAGGTCGGCCGTAGGTTCGCGGGTTGAGAAGGTTGGTCCACGCCTTGAGCGTGGTCCAGACGGTTGGAGCGGCTTGCACCTACGTAGAGGACCGGGGTCAGTGGGGAACACGTGAGTGGTGACCAGGGCGATGCTCACGCCGCGGCCGCTGCCCTCGACGGCCAGATCCTCAAACAAAACGGATGCGCGGCTGCTCGATGCCGCTGCGTGGCTGGAGAGAAAGCCCTTGATGAGCTCGCCAATTGATTCCTCGTGGTTATCCATGGCAATGGCACTTCGTGAGGTTTGCAGCCGCAGTGTGCCAGCAACAACGGTGCTGTTAAACCCACGCCCGCCATCCCGTGCCGCAACCAAATGCTGGCTGACAAATGAGCCAGAAATGCCTTTCTTGTGTCCGTGGCAGGAGGCTTTCCGTTTGTGGCTGACTTCGGAGGCTAGCCTGTTGCAATCCGGAGTTCCCAATCCGGAATGGCCGGAAAACAACAGCCGACCTCATTCGGTGGAACTCCTTCTCAGACCACAGCAACAACTCCTCTTGCTCCAGTGCGTCCGGGCTCTCTCCTGCGAAGTTCCACCGTGCACTGAGGACCGTGCCATAATCGACACCATCACTCCACTGCTGCCCGAGGGGCGCGAAAAATGCACGCGCCTGGCTCCCGGTGGACGAGTGATGGGAGAGTTCGTGTCGTCGGTCAGGCTGTTCGTAGATTCACGATGCAAATGGTGCAAAGTGAAGATTGTATGTTTGTTCCTGCCAGCAACGAGTCTGTGGGACAGAGTGCTGAAACATCTCTATTGAACTTGCATGCCGTACAATCCCATGCACGTCTTGTAAAACATTTTAAAGAGCACATAACCACCTTGCACGTGTCAAAATATATGCCATAAGAGTACCAGCAGAGCGAGAACACGAATTCAAAATTAAATAGCAGCATACAGTATCAATTGACTTGATGGCGATGTTTACACCTGCTCTCCGCCTACTTCGCCCAATCCTATGTTTAGGTGGAAAAGCCGCTCTCTAGACGGTATTAATGAGGCAAGTGGTGAAGCAAAATGAGAACAAAAAAAGGGAGACCATGTAACGCAACGTCGATGAGCCATATGTTGAAACAAAAGCGGCCCTTGAATCACCCTTGCATGCATTATATTCTATCATCAGAAACATTAGTGCTGCGAAAAATCAAGCTGCTCTAAAAACTGCTAAACACTTCTCTTCCAACCTCGTCAAATTCTCACAAGACAGTCCTGACTTTCCCAGAGCGTATCACTGGTCTCTAGCACAGTACAACACTGTAGCGGTTAATTGGGAGAGGCCTGCCATCCCAACTGGTTCCAGACTCAAGCTTGAACGCCCAGACCAGATTGGCGATGGAGAAAAAAATGTTTTGCCCCGCAAGATACATGCAAGGGAAGATATACCGCAGCCGTAGCAACCGCGCCTCTGCTAGTCCTGCAGCGGAATGACGTGCTTGGCAATATTCAGAAGCTCTGGGCGTCGAGTTCCTGCAGTGGTTAGGCCAGAACTGCCTCTTCGTCGCCGCGAGAGGCGTTGGCAAGAAACGCCGTACTATTGGTGACCTCTGCAATGCCCGCGCCCTTGATAGCAGCAGCTTTGAGGTCGACCTCATGGTTCTTGCTTCGCCATGATCGAGGTCCAATCGGAGCTGTACACTGGTCGTGGCCATGTCCTCAAGCGCCTTCACAGTCACCGAGGCTACGATGCCGTACAACACGATGTCACCAGCCTCGCAGAGAATCTCGTGTGCGGTACAAGGGTCGGAGCTTTTGCCCTGTAGGAATTAGCAAGGATGATGCACCATCACTGTAGCTGCAAAAGTCTCTTGGCTCCAAGAAACGCCAGGGGTGACTCTCGCCCGTAGTCGTAGGAACCTTATCGTCGTCGACATGGTGGCATACCGAGACTAGCTGGTGCTTCTCTCCAATTGTAGCGTTGAAGCCGCTTGGCTAGTAGCTATCACCGGGGGTGCACTTGCATGTAGCATCGATGCTTGGTAATGCAGCCGCATGTTGCAGGGCATAGCTTCCGACAATCGCGCCTGTTAGACTCGTAGAAGAAAACATGGCCACAAGAGCTTTTCGCACACGGCTCCTTTAGCACATCCTCCGTATTAAATACTCTCTCTCTCACAAGAAGGATCAACGAAGGATTGCAATGCTGACGACTTCGAAGTCCTCGTTCTCCACTTCTAGGTAAACCGAAGGAATAAGGATCAAACCAGAACCCCACATGTGTCTCTCACGGATCAATGGCGCGAAGAAGCCGTTGAGATGACGCATAGGCTTTCAAGTTACGAGTCCCCTTTCCAAATGCTACATGGCGCTTTCTTAGGGAGCGGCGGGTTTGGCACCTTGCTCCAAATGCACGTACCGCTCGAACGGGCGAAGTCTCGCACAACAACAAAGTCGAGCGTGCCGCGCGAATTGGGCAGGGTGGGCAGCGATAGCACCGTCGTAACGACGGCATGGCCGCGATGCAGCTGTGGTGCTTTCGGGGCAAATCGTCGTTTCCAGGGTATTCGCAGCATGCTACTGGTTGTGTCCCTTGGCAAAGCCTGGTTCAGCCCCTTGTCGGAGTGGAGCGCGGGCGCTGACAAAAGATGCGCTGTAGACCACATCGTGTAGTAGGAGAGCTCCGGTTTCCCAAAGGAGATTCCGGAGTTGCTGGGGGCGAAACGCGGGCAATGATCGGCGCTGGGATGCTTGCGATTTCGGCACGCTTCTTTCATCGCCGGAGATGACTGAGCGCCAACCTCGCTCGCTCTCGGACGAAGGTTCGGGGCTTTTACTTTTCGCTTTGTCACATTGACTATGGGTCTTTTGAATCATCGTGGCGTCTCCCGCGGACGAACGTCATCTCGGCTCTAAGCTGCTTGAGCGGCCCCTACTGGTAGGCTGCGGACGGAAACTCCAGCCTGACTGCCCAACTCAGCAATGCTGGGGACGCTTTCTTCATGCTTGCAAGTATTTGCCGTTTGGCTTCCATGCTGTATTCTTCCCGTTGCATTTGCACATTGACTACGAGCGGTTATGCTGGCATTTCACCGTGGGAAATTATGGTTCAAGGGATCAGGAAAACAGGCTGATTGCGTTTCTAGAAGTATTCTACGAAGTTTTTGCCCAATCTTAAGATAAAGATACCAAAATCAACGGAATAAGAGATGACAATTTAATCTTCGATTTCCACAAAGAAAACTCAAGCCTCGGCCAGCTTCTCCGCAAACCAAGCAACCAAATGGTTGGCGGTGGGATGGCTCCAGGTCAGGGTGGGCGGGACCTTGACCTTCAAGGCGCTCTGCAGGTTCTTGCGCAGGGTGACAGTCATGACGCTATCGATGCCGAGGTCAGCAATAGCAGCACGGCCATCGACCTCGTCCGCGCCGCTGAGCATCAGCACGCCGGCGATGATCTGCCTGATCCTGCCGTCTAGCCACGCCTTGAGCTCCGGGCCGGCGGCCGGCATGGCGTCACCAGCACCATCGGCATCATTCTCCACAGCCGCGACTGGGCGATCAGCCGCGCTGCGCCGCACGGCGATGTCTTCGAGAATGGGCACGGGCAGCGGCTCGCCGTCGTCGAAGGCGCGGCTGCGCAGCACGACGCCGTGGTCGACGTCGTACTTGGCCAGGTGCTCCCAGGCGCGGAAGCCCTCCTCGACGGTGATATCGGTGATGCCCTTGCTCTCGAGCTCGGCGTTGATGAAGTCGGTGCTGGCCGCCATGCCCAGCCCGCGCCAGCTAGTCCACTGGAACGCAACCGCGTTGTCGCCCTGCTCGCGCCGATGCGCCGCCAGCGCATCCAAAAACGCATTCCCGCTAGCATAACTCGCCTGGCCGGGAAACCCGAACAGCTGCCCGCACGAGCTGAACAGCACAAACCAATCCAGCGTGGCGGGCGGAAACACGGCGGCCAGCGCCAGCGCGCCCGCCACCTTGGGCTTCAGCACGCGCGCGAACGAATCCGCCGTCGTCTCCAGCACCAGCTGGTCCTCGAGCGTGCCGGCGGCGTGCACGACTCCGGCCACGGGCGGCCACTCGAGCGCGTCCAGCGCGCCGCGCAGCCGCTCCGCCGCGCCCGCCGCCCCGATGTCCAGCGGCACGGCCCGCACCGTCGCGCCGGCCTTCTCCAGCGCCTGGATGCGCGACACGGCCGCACTTAACGGATCGCCGGCGTCCAGGCGACTCCAGTCCTTGCGCGGAGGCAGCCCGCGCCGCGACAAAAGCACCACGCGCCGCGCCCCCTTCTCGACCAGCCAGCCCGCCACCTCGAGCCCCAGCGCGCCCAGGCCGCCCGTCACGAGGTACGTGCCGTCGGGCCGCGGCAGCAGCGTGCGGGAGGCGGCTTCGGCGGGGGTGTAGAGGCGGTCGCGCGGCAGTGGCTGCAGGCGGGCGACGCGGGGCAGGCCGTCGGCGACGCGCACGACGTCCTGGTCGCGGACGTACTTGAGGGCGAGCGCCGGGAAGGGCGCCAGCCCGTCGTCGTCGTCGGCGTCGGCGTCGATGAGGGCGCCCCACTGGTCCGGGTGCTCGGACGCGATGATGCGGGCGAGGCCGTGCAGCGGGGCGTGGGCGAGCGAGGTGGGCGATGCGGCGGCGCCAACGGCCCTGGTGATGGCGAACACTTTGACGTTGCGCAGCGAGGCGTCGAGCACGGCGCGCTTGGTCAGGGCGAGCAGCTCGCCGATGAAGGCTTCGGCTTTGGCGGGCACGTCGGCGAGAGAGGAGACGGCGCCCGGGCAGTAGATGATGGCCGTGTCCGAGAGGAGCGCCGTGAGGTCGGCCGCTGACGGCAGCTGCACCACCTTCTTGGCTCCGCCCTTCAGCTGCTTGCTGTAGCGCGTGGCGGATGCCTCGTCGTCGGACACCACGACGACGTTGTCCCAGGAGGCGGCCTTGGTGGCGAAGGGCGCCGGCACCCAGGCCAGCGTGTGCACCAGGCTCTCGACGCTGCCGCTGACGCCGGGCGTGCCCTCGATCTCGGAGAAGCGCATCGATTGGAACTTGGCAAGTACCTCGCCGTCCTCGCTGCACACGCTGACGTGAACAGCAGGCGCGCCGCGCTCCGACGCCTCCTCGACGTGCAGGTAGCCCGTCTTGGGCGGCTCCGTGCCGTAGCCCGTGAAGAAGTGCACCTTTTCGATCTGCGCCGGCATCCGCAGCTTGGGGTTGTCGAAGAAGAGGGTCGAGCCCACCGACGTGGCTGCGTCGAGTATCGACGCCCAGGACGATGCGTCCCACGGCAGCGGCGCCCCGGCAGGCACGCTGGGAGCGACGTCGACGCGGGCCACCATCTCCTTCAGGTTGCCATAGTGCTCGGTGACCGCCCAGGGGAAGCCCATGGCCGAGACGCCGACCTTGTCCAGGTAGTCGATAGAGAAGTTAGACGGCAGCACCGCGCCGATGCGCTTCTTGGCCGCCTCGATGTCGATGCGCGGCGCCGCCTCGCCGGCCTCGCTGCTCCACCGGCCCGTCGTGTGCGTGACCCAGGAGTGGTCCTCGGACTGGTCGCTGCTCTGCACCAGCCGCGAGACGACCTTGACCGTGTCGTCGACCACGACGACCTGCACGTCGCGCGGGGCGTTGATGGCCACGGGCACTCGCAGCGTGATGTTGGACAGCGTCGACGCCTTGGTGGCGTGGTAGAAGGTGTTGACCAGCACCGCCGCCGGCACGATCTCGGTGCCGTGCAGCGGGTGGCTGCCGGGAAACGGCTTGGTGTTGTTGTCGAGCTTGGTCGTGTACAGCAGCGTGCTGGTGCCGGCGACGGCGTTGCGCAGCCCCAGCAACGTGTGCTTGTCGACGTCATGGGTGAGGTTGGTCACGCCGACAGGAGCACCGCTTTCCACCTTCCTCCAGATGGCTTTGTGCACCCACTGCGTCCCCGGCACCGCCGGCGACCACTGGCGGCCCAGCTGGCGGCTGAAGTCAATCTCGGCGCCCCTGACGAACAGCGAAGCGACGGCCTGGAGGACGCAGGCCGCAGCCGACTTGTTGCGGCGGAGCGCAGGCAGCACGGAGAAGTCGTCGTCGTCGATGGACTGGTCCATGATGGTCTCGTTGACCGAGTGAGAGACGATGGGGTGGCTCGACACCTCCATGAACAGCCTGAAGCCGTCCGAGACGGCCGCACGCACCGCGCCCGTGAGCAGCACCGGATTGACCATGTTGCGGACCCAGTACTCGGTATCGCGCAGGCAGACTGAGCGGGCATCGGCCTCTGCCGTCGAATAGAGCGGAACGGTGGCAGGACGGGGCTGCAGGTCCTGAGCCAGAGCCTCCCTCAACGGAGCAGACAGTGGGCTCAGCACGCCGCTCGAGTGGAAGGCAATATCCGTGGCCACCTTCATCACCTTGACACCGCCGCTCTTGACGCTTTTGGCGTAGGCATTGGCGGCATCGAGCTTCCCGCTGACAACACACGACGAAGGCGACGAGTCGATGGCGGCCACGACATCGCCAGCTTCGCCCAGCTCCTTCTTCACCTCGTCGAAGGGGAGATTCACCAAGAACATGGCACCCTGGCCCTTGACGCGAGCGTATAGCCTGGCCCTCCGGGTGACGATCAAGGCACCTTCCACAGGCGTAAGAGCCCCCGCTACGACGCTGGCAGCAATTTCGCCCACCGAATGCCCAATGACTGCCGACGGACGAACGCCGTTGCTCCTTAGCACGGCGGCAAGACCGATTTGCATGGCATACGTCAGCACCTGCACGCGGTCCGACTCGTCGAAGTCGCCATTCTCCAACGCTTCGATGGCAGAAAAGCCGCATTCGGCCTGGACGACGGCGTCGAGCGGCTGGACCGCGCGCAGGAAGACGGCGTTGGTGGCGACGAGCTCCTTGCCCATGTCCCTCCACTGCGCGCCGTGGCCCGAGAAGACCCAGACGACGTCCTTCTTGATGCCGGGGCTCAGCACGACGCCCTCGGCCGCCCACTCCTGTGTCGTCGTGCCGGCAGCAAAGGCCTCTAGCGCCGCCGCCGCCTGCTCGTGGCTCTCGGCCACGAAGGCGGCGCGGTAGTCGTGCTGGGCGCGCCGCAGCGCCAGCGTGTTGGCAATGGCCCGCAACGGCTCGCTCTTGGCCTGTGGCGATTTCAGCCAGGCCGCCAGCGCCGCGGCCTGGCCGGCGAGCCGCTTCTGCTGCGGCGCCGACAGCACGAGGAGGACCGGGCCGGGGTCGGTTTCGCCGTGCTTCTCGGCGACGAGGCCTAGCGCCGACTGCTCGATGACGGCGTGCGAGACGGTGCCGCCGTAGCCGTAGGAGCAGATGGCGGCGCGGCGCGGGTGGCTGCTCGGCTCGGGCCAGGGCGCCACCTGCTGCACGACGCGCGTGCCCGAGCGGGCCCAGTCGACCTTGGTGTTGAGCGTGGTGAGGTTGGCCTGCGGCGGGTACCGGGCCTTGTTCAGCGCCAGCACCGCCTTGATGAAGCCGACGGCGCCCGCGCCCGCCTCCAGGTGCCCGACGTTGGGCTTGACGGAGCCGATAGAGACTGGCTGCGAGCGGTTCGCGCCGTACACGGCCGCGATGGCGCTGACTTCGGTCGGGTCGCCGAGCGGTGTTGAGGTGGCGTGCGCCTCGACGTACTCGATGGTGGTCGGATCCAGCTTCGCCGCCGCCAGCGCCTGGCGTGCTACGAGCTCCTGCGCCTTCGCGTTCGGTGCCATGATGCCATTTGTCTTGCCGTCCTGCGCGACTGCGGACCCTTTGAGGACGGCGATGATGTTATCGCCGTCTCTTATCGCGTTGCCCATCTTCTTGAGTACTACGACTGCTGCTCCTTCGCCGCGTCCGTAGCCGTGGGCGCTGTCGTCAAAGGACAGGCAAGAGCCGTCTGGGGAAATGGCACCGGCCTTGTCCAGGACTCTTGTCAGACCGGGGCCGCAGAGGGCATTCACACCTCCGACGATGGCCACCTTCGACTCGCCCGTCAGGATCGCCTGGCGCCCATGGTGGATCGCTACTAACGAGCTGGCGCAGGCCGCGTCCACCGCTGTGCTCGGGCCCATGAGATTCAGGTGATACGAGATACGGTTCGGCACGCCGCAGTACGCCGTGCCGATGCCCATCCAGGCGTCGACGTTGGGCAGGTCCTCGAGTAAGAGTTTGCTATAGTCGTCCGAATTCACGCCCATAAAGACCGCAGTGTCAGAGCCGGATAGCGCTTTAGGGTCGATACCGGCGTTTTCCAGCGCCTCCCACGTGACTTCGAGCGAGAGGCGTTGCTGGGGATCCATCTGCTCCGCCTCCTTGGGTGAAATGCCGAAAAAGGCCGGATCGAAGTTCTCGAGCGCGTCCAGAAAGTAGCCACGCGATGTCGTCTTCTTCAGCTCGCTGGCGTTGCGGGAGTCGCGGTGCTGGTACGGCTCCCATCGCCACGACGGTATCTCCGACGACGCGTCGCGCTGCGCCAGGATCGACTCCCACAGCTGCTCTGGCGAGTGGTTGCCGCCCGCGACTCGGCACGCCATCCCAACTACGGCTACATCTTCTGAGTTGGTCTGGAGCTGCGTTAGTTGATGCCGCTGCGAGGACGGGGGGCTGCTTACGAGATCTCCGGCTTCGCTCAGCTCACTTGCTGGACTGCCCACGAACACGGGCGTCGACGACTCCGACCGCCTGTTGTATGGGGTAGAGGGGGTAGTGGTGTCGGCCATTGTTGACATGTTTGACCTTGTAGAGACTGCTCCTGTCTGCGTCTTGCAGCGGTTATATGTTATGAAGCCGATTACAGTTGCAATGACTCGAGCCGCTACAACAATGGCGCAACATCACGCTCCAGAATATGCTCCACCGAGGTATTTCCTGTTCTGGATCACGGCCGAACGGATATCGCATCTGGAAAGTCCTGGAGCTCCATCTCGAATACGGAACCTGAGTCAACTATCTCCGAAAAAAAGCAACCGCCACTGTCGAGTTGTTCACGCATGTCTAGGGCGGCCTTATCTGCTGAGTCTGATCTGCGCCCTCCCGCCGGAACAAGTCTCGTCGTTGCCGCCCGCCCTTGTTGGGGACTACTCCGGCGTCTATTCCATGGGGGCCGCACTACCACCCCTTGAATACTTGGATGGCCTAAGCAATTTCTTTCTTTCTCGTGCACAGAGAAAATTTACCTACCTTAACCACCATGCATTCGCTCTTCCCTTGTACTACCTTCTCATTCCGGAAACCCATGCACAAACACTTGTAATTCTCATCTTATTTTTTGAGTTCAATTTTCTAACTTTTTTTACCGTCAGAAAGCTTTGCAGCACATAGTACCCAGTGAGGTGCAACGATTTGCAGGCATTCAATAGCCCTACAGCAGAGCGAAAGTAGTTGAAGAGCAAGAGGACGAATATAGAGCTACGTTGATAAGGAATTGTAAACACCCCCAATTCCTTGTCTGCGATTTGAGCGAAGAAATCGAGTCCAGGGGTGTTTTGCAGTCGTTTAGCCGTCCCACATCCATCTGACGCGTGACGAGAGAGGGTGGATAGAGGACGCGGCTTCTTCCTCACGACACCATCCATTGAAGGTTGGAGAAGGATCTCTTTGCCCCATGGAGCAGTCGGAGTTGTCCCGCGGGGGAGCGGAAGATGCGAGCGGACGTCGATCAAACAGCCGAGTAAGAGCTAGCCACATTAGGCACTTCCTATAGGCAGCAACGCCTAGCCCTCGGGTCCACGCCCTGCGGGTGCCATCCTGCCGCTAGCGGTGGGTCGGTCACATAATCTCGCATTTGAAGGATCAGACTAGCCGGGTCAGGCAACCACACGGCTACAGCCACAGCGGAGACCCTGACATCACGGCGCTTCGCCGCTGTTGTAGACTGCAGTCCTTCCGCGCCGGTTTGCAGCAACCCGATCTAGCAATTTGTGCAACACTGCCCGTATCAGGCTGTTTTCACCCGGAACTTCCTCCTCTTGCCCACCAAGAGAGATCGTACGACTGTAGGGAGACCGTCGTCGAGCATCTCGAATTTATGTGTCGAGAGCAGCGCGGCAATGGTAGCACATACAAAGATTGTGCGCCGTCGCCTCGACTCTGGCTATTCAAGTCACGAATCCTTTCAACAAACACCATGCCGCTCTTCCGTCCATTTGTGCCCTACCACAACTCAGCTGGTCAGACGAAGACCGTCAAGTATGTGCGCTGACAACGCCGCCTTTGCGCCACCGGCTGACACGCCCCTGCAGGTTCGGCGGGATTCTGACGACCGAGTTCCTGGAGCCGCCGCCGGGCCGGTGCTTCTTGTTCCGGCAGACGTACAAGCACAACGTCGAAGGGCCGATCCCGGAGAACCTGCGGCGGCTGATCGACTCGCCGATGCGGCCCAAGGGCCCGCCGCCGCACTTCCACCAGTTCCAGACCGAGTACTTCAAGGTCGAGACGGGCGTGATGGGCATCGTGTGCGACGGCGAGCACCGCAAGGTCTACCCGGAGGACGGCGAGATCTCGGTCAAGGCCGGCAGCGTGCACAACTTCTACATCCACCCGGACTCGCCCGGCGAGATGACCATCTACCTCAGCGCCTCCGACAGCGGCCTCGACTACCAGCTCGATCGCATCTTCTTCGAGAACTGGTACGGCTACTGGCACGACGCCCTCCTGCACGAGGGCAAGCTGAACTTCATCCAGTATCTCGCGGTAAGAGAGCTGCTTGCTGAATCCTTTCTTTCTCCTTCTTCTTCTGGCTGATGCAGCCGGTGCAGATCATGGACGGCGGTGACGCCTACTCGGTGCCGCCGAAGTGGGTGCCCTTCCGCCGCTTCATCGGGTACTGGGGCAGCGTAGCCCTTGGTCGTTGGCTCGGAGGGCTGCTTGGTTACAAGCCGTTCTTCAAGGAGTACACGACGGACTGGGACTACGCCGTGGCCAAGATGAAGGGCTCGTGGTTCCAGCGCCACCTGGTCGAGGAGTCGTATAGCAAGGCCAAGTCTTGGGATGAGCAGGTGGCGCTCGACCAGGGGAAGCCCTTCAATGCCGAGTTCGAGCAGTGGACCGTCGACCTGAGCGAGCAGGCGGCGAACGGCGTGAGCACCGCTGTCAACGGTGCACACGTCAATAGCAACGGCCACGCGAATGGGCTGAAGGCCCGCGTTCCCAAGCCCCAGCCTACGGATTAGCTTAAATCAGTCTTCGGGTCGACCAGAATCTACACCTTGTCTTATCGAAACCAAGAAACTGCAGTGCACCATTTCGATGATGCTGATGCCCACGTCAGCCGTGGCGCATTGTGTGACTGTGACAGATGTTTGTATTACGTTTAGTCTGCCGTGGCGTCCGCGGGCTTACCTAGGCCTCTCACCAAGTGAATCAAACAAGCTTAGGTAAATCTGAACACCAAACTGTAGGTCATTGAGTAGCGACTTAATCTAGTCATATTTCTCAGAATCTTGCATTAGTTAAAACCAGTTCTACCTAATCCCTTCGCTTTTTCATCTTTTAACTGGAGACAAAAAGCTCACCCCTCGTCTACAAATTATAAATAATTTTTGACTGATTTACTTAGTAGAAGCTACAGTTATGTAGACAAAGATAGAACAGCACTTAAAATGTAAAATTGTCTCACTAGTAATTTGCTATACTTGGTCGGAGTCCATGGCTTACCTTATGGGGCAGTCGGAGTGGTGGAGCGGATCCTTCGGAGAAGAAGTTCACAGTTTCGGAAGGATTTGGCGTTCCTTGTAAGATCCGATCTATCCTATTCCAGCCCGGAGATGCTATCGCGAAGAGTGGAATCTAGAAGAGTGATTAGCCGGCATGGAGCTCTGGCCATTTAACATCGACGCGGATGATTGTCAGATGCCACCAAGCTGAGTTGATGCATACGTTCTTGTCCCCAACTCCTGCCAGAATGCTCACTCCAGCATCCATATCGAAATGGGTAGCATTGCTAGCCGTGGTGCTGCTCGGCACTTACAAGTTGTTGAGGCTGGGTCAACGCGACCCGAAGATGCCACCGGGTACGCTGCCGTATCGAGGTGCAGAGCAACTGAGAGATGCTGAACGGCGACAGGCCCCCCAACAAAACCCATAGTCGGCAACGAGCATCAAATCCCGAAGTTTAACGCACACTTCACGTGAGTTTCGGCATCGAGAACTCAGGCCGCACCCTAACAGCTGCAGTTTCACAGAGTGGGCGAAGCAATATGGCGGCATCTTCACGCTCAAGCGCTTCACCAACACGACGGTTGTCATCTCCGACCCTTACATAATCAAGGAGCTCCTTGACAGGAGGAGCAGCTTGTACAGCCATCGGCCCGCCTCCCATGTCGGGCAGCTCATCACGCAGGGCGACCACCTGCTGCTCATGCAGTACGGAGACGAGTGGCGGCGCTTCCGAAAGCTCATCCATCAGTACTTTATGGAGCCCATGTGCGAGAAGCAGCACATCCGCCTGCAGAATGCCGAGGCCACGCAGCTAATGTACGACTTCATGACAACGCCGCAAGACCACATGGAGCATCCCAAGCGCTACAGCAACAGCATCACCAACTCGCTCGGTACGTGCGTCATCCCCCGCGAAACCTCCGCCAACTAACGGGCTCAAAGTCTTCGGAATGCGGACAAAGGTGATCCGTAGCGAGTACATGACGCGGCTCTACGCGCTGATGGAGGAATGGAGCGAGATCCTCGAAGTCGGCGCCACGCCGCCCATCGACTCGTTCCCGCTGCTCAAGCTGGTGCCGGAAAAGCTGCTCGGACGGTGGAAGTCGCGGGCGGTGCGCGTGGGCGAGCTGATGACGGGGCTCTACACCGAGGCGCTGGACCAGGTGCAGCAGCGGCGGCGCGAGCGCGGGCTGAACCGCGGCTCGTTCATGGACCGCGTGCTGGACCAGCAGAACGAGAAGACGGGCGGCCTGGCGCCGAGCCAGCTGCGCTTCCTCGGCGGCGTTCTCATGGAGGGCGGCTCTGACACGTCGTCGTCGCTCATCCTCGCCATGGTACAGGCCATGATCGAGTTCCCCGAGGTCCAGAAGAGGTGCGTGTTGTTGTGCTGATGATGATGGTCTGATAACGCACCACCACCGCTGACTCCTGACAAGGGCGCAAGCCGAGATCGACGCCGTCGTGGGCGAGGACCGGTCGCCCACCTGGGCCGACTTCCCCCGGCTGCCGTACATCAACATGATAATCAAAGAAGGCCACCGCTGGCGGCCCGTCACGCCGCTGGGCGTGCCGCACGCCGCGGCCGAAGGCAAGAACTCCCATGACACACGCTCTCCTTCCAACCTTGACCAAACCGCTGACGCGCGCCAGCGCAGACGACTGCATCGGCGGCTACTTCATCCCCAAGGGCGCGACGGTCGTGCTCAACGTGTGGGCGATGCACCACGACGAGCGGCGGTGGGAGCGGCCCGACGACTTCATCCCCGAGCGCTTCGCCTCGCACCCCAAGCTGGCGTCGCAGTACACCAGCGACGGTCCCGCGCGCGACCACTTCGGCTACGGCGCCGGCCGCCGCGTCTGCCCGGGCATCCACCTCGCCGAGCGCAACCTGTTCGTCGCCATGGCCAAGCTGCTGTGGGCCTTTGACTTCCGCAAGCCGCCGGGCGTCGACGCCAAGGTCGAGTCCAGCATCGGCTTCCTGCAGTGCGTCCGGGACTACGGGTGCGATATCTCCGTCAGGTCCGAGATGCGGGCCGAGACGATCAGGAGGGAGTTCCAGGAGGCGGGCGAGGTTTTTGCCAATTATGACTAGGGCTTTGTAGTCGTCACTTGGAAGCAGTGCTATGAGCGATCTTTTCCCACTCTAGTACCAGATTGTAGCTTGTTGGCAGGTCAGTGACGAAATATGAATTCAATTGCTACCGATGCTCACGGTCTCGGGCCTACAAAGAAGCTACAGCTTTGGAGCCTCCAAAAATTCCCGCCAAATGAGGAAAGAGGCGCAACGCTGCCCCGGTGTTGACTGACTGCACGAAAGCCCCATCCCTGTTCCCATACTCATCCAGCAGCCTGTCCATCGTCCTGATGGCCGGTGTCGGCGCATACGGGTAGTCGCTTCCAAACAGCACGTGTCCCGGCTTCGCGAAGCCCTTCAGCAGATCCAGCGTCAGCGCGCTCGCCGACAGCGCCGTGTCGAAGTAGAAGCTCCTAGCGTCTTCGATGAAGCTGTCCGTCACAGCCGTGGCCGAGAGGCCTCCTCCTCCCGCCGCCGCCGCCGACGGGACGTAGGGCAGCATTGCCGCAGGCCGCAGCGCCAGGTACGGCAGCGTGCCGCCCGCGTGCGACAGGATGATCTTGACGTTGGGGTGGCTGCGCACGGTGCCCGACGTGATGAGATCGACGGCCGCGCGGGTGGTTTCGTGGGGGTAGTCGATCATTGGCTGCGGGAGGGCCGCGTTCACCAGCGCCGTGTCGACCGGGTGGGTTGGGTGCACAAACACCACGGCGCCGCGCGCGTCCAGCAGATCCCAGGTCGCGCTGAAGTCCGGGTGGCCCAGGTAGTGGTTGTCGTCGCCGTACCGCGTGTACAAGATGACGCCGTCGGCGTGCAGCTCGTCCAGAGCGTGCGCTATCTCGTCGTGCGCGGAGCGGGGGTCCAGCAGCGACGGGACGGTGGCGAAGAACCCGTAGCGCGAGGGATGGGCGGAGCGTATGCCGGCTGCGTACTCGTTGGCCTGGCGGCAAAAGCGGGCCTGTTTCGCGAGCGGCAGGATGCCTGCACCCGGCGCTGTGATGGACAGCAGTGTGAACGCGATGCTTTCCTCGTTGTTGATCTGCACGTCTTTTTCGATTGTCCAGTCGGGGATCGTCCACCCCGATGGATCGCCGCCGCCTTCCTGCAATGCTGCGTGTATTTTCAGTAAAGATACGATAGCGGCGATAGATCTGCCACTTACCCTGCACATAGAAAGGTGGGACGAAATGGTGGTGGACGTCAACGCGCTGGCTAGTCATGGCTGCCCTCGGAAATGGTCGGAACGGGTGCTGCGCCGGGTAGTTGATTATAGGCCAAATATAATCTTCCAGAACCCCCACAAGCTGAGCTCCAGAGACTCCTCTGGGTCAGGATGGTTGAGGTCAAACTCCGTGAGCTCCTCCGGCTCCGATCCTCCATGTCCTCCTTTTGGAAGTCCAATCCGATTGCCCGATTGGTAGCCGGAGACGCCAATCCTTCCCCACACTAAGTAATCGCAAAGCTCCACCGACTACACCACTTCATCTCCAATTGCGTCCAGTTGAATGGCGATTCCTTACCTTTCCTTGCCCGTCTATCTAGGATGCCTTTGCCTCCATATGGTGCCCATGACAGTGCAGTCTGCACTGCTTATTGTATACGGTGCTGTTGATACGGTCATCGCAGAAAGGACATTTGCACTGCAGATGCAGTCCATTCTGAAAATAATATACCAACCAATCACAAGTAGGGGAGGAACTTGCCACTCATCGGAAGCCTCCACCCAATTCCCAACTACACCCACATGAAGTAAGCCGCCGTGTCATAATACGCAGGTGCAACTATCTTACAATATGAAATGGCGTGCATACTATTCTTTTGGTGACATACGCGCCTCCAAAGAATGGATACTGTCTTTGCTGCGTACTACTACATTCTGCTAATGCGGATACAACAACCATGGAAAGTTTCTTAATACCAGCTTCAATCTGGTAATTCTAACTTCACAGAACAGAGTGTCGTACTTCGCTGCCGTTGGAATGAGCCTCCAGCCACTAAATCCATCGTAATCTTCTCGCGCTTCATAAGCAAGGAGCAGACGATTAGAAGGCTACCAGACACAATGATCAGCGCATAAGCGTCGCCAATGGCTTCAACCAGCACGTCCAAGGCAGCGGTCCGAACACCAGGACCAAGGTGCAGTGGCGCAAGAAATGGCCGGGGAAAGCCTGTTTTCCTTGGTCGTGAACAGCGCTAAGTACTGCGTGACTGCAAACGACCCAGAGCGCGATCACGGCCAGATGGAGCCTCCACAGGTGAAGATCATGGAAAACGTGGTGTACATGGTGGAGCTCAGGGTGGGGTCTACCCAATCGAGGGAGCGCAGTTTCCTCAGGGTATTGACTTAGGGCTGCAGTGGGATTGACGGAAGGAGGAAAGCGGAGACTAGAGCCATTGCTGCGAAGATGATGAGATTCAAGTAGAAAGCCTGATTCCAACAAAGTCAGCGGAAGCGTCCGAAAACGCGGCTCTTTTTCTGTGGCATTTGTTTCTGGTCTGCCTACTTTAAATCTATATTGAAATGTAGAGATAGACGGTTGTTGACGTTCTCGAAAGTTCAGCCAATCAGAACCTCCGCACGCCGCACTTACCCGGCATGATCACAATTCTTTCACTCTTTCGTTCCTGGTAACGTGTAGCATCAAAGCACGCCATAAAGGTCTCCTCTCTGGTATTCCTGGATAATTTGTATTTACTTGGCTGCTGAAATGCGAAGAGGTCCACACTGCATAGGCAGCACATGGCTTTTTGACGGAAGAGAGAGGTAGGCGACTATTTAACGACACTTCAACCACACTCCTCCACTATAAGAAGGACATACCCGTGGAATCACAAGTTACATCGCCTCACGCAACATCCTCGGTGTTTCTCCTAATGCTCTCCTCCAGGCTCGTCCATCCTTCCTTGCCCATGTCCCGCAGCAGGGCCTCTGCCCGCTTGCGGGGCACGATATCGCTCAAATCTTTGTCTCCCTGGAAGTTGGCGGGAAAGCTGCGGTGTGGATATAGCTTTCGTAGAATATCCAGCATGGCGTCGCCGTTGACGGGCTCAGCGAAGGCGAATATGCGCTCCGACTCCACGCCTGGGTGCACCGCGGCAGCAACATGGAGCAACGCGTTGTCTTGCACGTTGACAAAGTATTCTGCCAATCATTTCCATCAGCTGCAAGGTAACAGAGTATCTACGGGTGGGCGTTTCAACGTACGTGCCGGCAAGCCAGCCAGCGGGGCCGAGTTGCCGTTGAAGAGGTCGACGACCCAGCCGGACGTCGAAGGGTGACCCTGAGTCGCGGAATCGAGACTCGCGCCGAAGTTGAGATTGGGCAAGACCGCGTTCAGCGTGAAGCCGGGCTTCTTCTCGCGCACGAACTTCCACGCCTCCTTCTCGGCCAGCGTCTTGCTCGCAGCGTAAACGGGGTACGCTCGCTCCGGCTCGTAGGGCGCGGGGCGGAACGCAAAGTCGACGGCCTCGTCGTTCCAGGTGTCGGCCGTCACGACGACCGGGTCGTTGGGCTTGGGGATGAGCGCCGAGGCCGACGACGATGTTAGCACGAAGCGCTTCACGCTCGGCTCCTTGGCCGCCGCTGTGAGCGCGTTCATCGTTCCCTTGATGGTGCTCGGCACGACCTCGTGTGGGTTGGGGCTGAAGGTGAAATTCGTCGCCGTGTGCACAACCGCGGAAACGCCTGCAGTGCCGTCAGATATGCGCGATTGCCGGCTGCAAACAAGAGTGGACGCACCTTTTACTACTTCATCGTAGGCTCCATCCGCTTCCATGTCTGGAACGGCCACGAGCTCGAATTTGCCGGTGCCATAGCGGCGATCAAAAAGATCGCTAACCCACTTGTTCTTCTGAGGGTTGCGGGTCGTTCCCCGAACCTTGTAGCCGAGTTTCAGAAACTGGTCTGCGATGTTGGAGCCAATGAAGCCGTTAGAGCCCGTAATGAGCACGGTCGACCCTTTGGGAATGGCTGGATCTGCGATTGGAGACATGAGGACGGCTGCAAAGGGGATGAAGTGTGTGGTTGCTTTGTTTAAAGCGGCTAATTCAATAAAAGAGGCGGCCACTCATCCGATTTTCGTGCTTAAGCATTGTTCAGCTCCGGCCCTCATCTGTAAGACGTTCAAAAATACGGAGTTCCAAATAAGGCAGCAAAACTCCGAGAACTCCTTTCGGCTCCGGATATTACAAACCATCTCCTCGGCTAACGCGATCTGTCAGTATATGACTATATGTTTATAATAGCTTACTCTTGCACCGTGAATATTGTTTGTAATGAGTGTAGACTGTGAAGACAATCGAGTGGGAAGCGAGCAGGGCGAAGGTATCCTCCATTATGACTAAGCAATTCAACACGTGATATCTGCAACCCATTCCTCTCACGACCTTGCTGTCGTTGCAAATACTTCATTCTCTTTTCTTAATTTCAATCTTTGCCTCCGGATCAACAGTAATCTCAAAACCATGTCGTACGGTCTTAGGTCTGTAGCCATCCTTCAAGCGAACATCGTAGTTGAGAAGGATAGCAGCAAGTCCAGCCTTCACTTCGTTTGCTGCGAAGAACCGACCAGGGCACAAGGCCTTGCCCATTCCGAAAACGAAGTGTTCTGGGCTTGTTGAGACCAAGGACGCAGCGCTCGCCCACTTGCCGCCATTCTCACGGAGTTTGAGGTATCGATAACCGTCATACTGGTCAGGCATCTCGTAAACATCTGGGCTGCGCATCTGTTCGACCCAGACGGCAATGTTTGTGCCTTTCTTGAGCACCTGACCATCAGGTAGCTGCACATCTCGGATTGCCTTGCGTTCTAAGTTTACTTTTACGCCTGTTAGTACAAAGAGGGTAAAAGCTTCTGAATGGTGGACATACCTTCGGATAGCGTGTTCATCCTTTGGGACTCCTTGATAGCGCTATCCAAGAGCTGCATGTTGAAGAAACCAGCAGTCGTCCACCCGTGCTTCTCGATAGCTGAGGTAATTTCTTGGCGAAGAGGCTCAACAAGCTCCGGATGAGCACAAATATCCAGCAAAGCCTGCTTCATCAGCTCTGAGGTCGTGAATAGGGCGGCCATGGCCAGTCCGAGCTGCGCTCCTGCAGCGTCCACCGGCCGACCCTTCGCCGCTTCCGCCACCCAGGTAATGGCGTCTTCATGCCTCTCCGCCGACCTCGCTCTCTCGTCCATGACGTCTTGGAGCAACGAGCGCGCCAATGTGACCTGTTGCCGACAGTTCCTGAAGGCGGGAAGGAACCAGTGGATCCACGGCCTCGACCACTTAGGCCAGGTAGAAAGCTCCTTCACAGCCATGAACATGTTGATGGTGTACTCGGTCGAGATGCGTTGCCACTGCGCGTCGCGGGCCAAGTCTGGACCAACGAATACTGAAGAGGACATGAGACTGACAAAACGAACGGCATCTTTTGACCACTCAATGCTCTTCCAGTCTTCAGGCTGTTAGTGGTGTAAAACTATGAAGATAGAGCAGAGAAGTGCCGCGTACCTTCGCTTTCCTGCCAACTTTCCTTCAGGCTCTCGAGCATCATGTCGTTGAATCGCTCATATGCTACCCCGCACGTTAGCTTAAGTACGCACCGTACGCGGTGAGGGCACTAACGGATGGAATGTGATAGTTTCGATTTGATCACAGAAAGCAAGATGCCACGCGGATCAACAACAGCGGTTTGACTTTCAAAGCCAGGATAGCCGGCGAAAAAAGCCTGTGAACCCGTTTAAGTAAATATCACAGGTGAGAGTAGTCATACAACAAATGGTGTTACCTCAGCGGTGTAAGCCTGGTGGTCGACGTCGGGGCATTTCTTGACCCATTCTGTATATTTCGGCGGAAGAATTACCCGAGGCCCAAGAGGCGTGATAATACGAAAAGGACCGTTGAACTAAGAGTCGTCCTTGTAAGTTGGATTTGGCGGTCACTTTTTTTTCTTTGCTTACGCACCTTTTGAAATCCCTCGATAATCAGCTGGCGTGCATTTACAAGAAAAGCCCTGTGGGCTTTTTTGTGGGCAAAATCGTTCGAGTAAGCGTTGACGGTTGGAAAGTCTGTCTCTAACGACCGAACTCTCCAAAAGCCAATCGCGATACCTAAAATTGTAATAGAGGCGGCGAAGAAAAGCTTTCCTTCGAGGAAGCCATCCAGTAAAGTGGTTGAAAACATTGGAAAGAACTGTGTCGAGTTGAAATGCATGACAGGAAAATATAGCAAAGATATAAATCTACGTTTTTATACACCGTTCTACGAAAATCATGTTCAAAGCATTCCTTACTATGTTGTAGCGTCTAATTTCATTAGTCGCACTATCATTATGATTCATTTCTATTCATTTCTAGTCATATTACTAATACAATATATTCCTTGATTGGTTCCGAAGAATGACCGTAACGCAATACCAACGACACTAGCCCCGAGGTCCTTTTTAAAAAATTAACGGCTACCTACAAGAATGCAGCAACCGACTGATCATCGATCGGCTGGAGTTCTGGGCGGAAATCGCGGATGCGACCCGGTAGAAGTTTAAGCACGGGTCGTTGTTTCAGGACTGTCAGCACCGCCGAGTAGTTAGCCTAGGCAATTAAGAAATCTAGAAGTAGTTTAGCGTAGCCTGTTCCTCAGAAAACGTAGCTCATCGTGTAGGCCCTTGGAAGGAGCAATCCACTGAGTACAAGCAGTCGGATCACCCTAGATCCAGATCGAAAATCTATTATTGCCTTGATGAAGTTGATGGATGAAATGTACTTGATAAACATTCAGTAGTGAAACACGGGGGAAATAATATAAAATATATCTCTGAGAACCTAAAATCCTACGCCATGCAGTGGACAATTTATATCAACTAACGGAAGATAAAGTTATTGTTCTTCTTTAATAGGAGGACCACGCCATAGTAAGCAGAAAATAACGCACGCTTAGAGAATTTACCCTTATTATATAAAGATACATGCCTACAGTTAGAATATTAATAAAACAGCTCGCTTGTCCAATCGGTAAGTCTGTGCATTAAAACACCTGTATATAATTTTCGTCACCTATATTTTCTTTTCATTCCCGGGGTTTCAGTCTTCTTGGGTTTCAGTCTTCCTTGCCGAGTAACAGAAATGACAAAGCTACGATGGCGTACCTGTTAATCCGTAAGTATACGAAATCTTTCTCTGTCCGCACAACGAGTACTTACATTCCAAGACACTGTGCTCCCTTGAACCAAGTACTCTTTCCGTCCCCCATGATGTAGTTGGAAACGAAAACGCTCAGGTCGAAGGCCACAACATCTAATAACCTTGCAAGTACTATAGCATGGTGATTACTCGACCACCCGAGGATTACCATGATAGGTAATGAAAAGAAAGCAATCTGTATCTAACTCTCCATCGTTATCAAAACAGCACCTAAGATCTCTTCCCACGCCCGAAAGCAGGCGACTATCAGATCTGTCGTGTTGGCGCCGATAGGCACTGCGATAAAAGCTAGAAATGCAACGGGCATCTCTACGAGGCTGGCTACATTGCGTAGATTACTGATAATTCCAAGAGAGCAGAGATATGCTGCCGGTAAGACAGTCAGTGTTGTGAAAAATGCAGCCTTTGGCGTATAGTGATAGTTATCATCATGCTCAGCCAGTGACGTATCCTGCTCCAGGTACAGGGCGTGGGTATCGTGGAGCATATCGGCATGCGTCCATACTCGAAAACACAATGATACGGCATATAAGGCCAACATAACTAAAGATGTCCCGTAGGAGAGCGAGTTGATTAGTTGTGCATGGGGGTCTCCGGGACGAAGAACGACGGTATCAAAAACGAGAACAATTGAGAGTGCCAGGGATGCAATCGCCATCAGATATGTTGCAGATAAAGAAAGGTCGGGGCTGCGGGATTCCCGCCATCGATATTCAGCAACGACAGCAGATGCCCCATAGATCTGAACTCGTCAGGAAGGCTCCATCAGTAGATAAGGTTGACTGACCGCAAGATTACTGAAAGCAATGCTGCCGAGAAGAATATCTAGACCCAAGTAGCTTTCGTCTTGGAGGACCGATGTGACTCCTATCTGCATTTTTGTCAGCTATTAATCATAAATAAAAGCTTTCTTGGAGGTGACGGACGATCGTAACGATGGCATTTCCGATTCCAGCGTTCAGCAATTTGGCCATACCCTGACTGGCGTTTTGACCGAGGCAGTCCGCTGCAAGGCCCAGGACATGGGATAAAGGGACTAGGGTGATGGTGTTGATGGTGAAGATAGATCTGCTATCCAGAGCCCAGATCCTGCATGCCAAGACTGCAAACCAGGATACGAACAGAGTACCGTTGGGACGAATGAAGAACTACCACATGAGAGCTAGTAGCCGAACGTATCTACTGTCATGTTTCCACAGCGGAATCGTTGAGTGATTATGTAACTGGGGTTCACTGGATGAGTCCGAGTCGTTGAGAGAGTCCATATCATCAAAGTTCGTAGCTTCTAGATCGTGACCCTGCCAGTTCTCTAACGGTCGTGTCGGTGTCAGGGTCTCAATACTCCCGTACATCCTCCGTAGGGACGGCTGACCTTCGTCGTTGGCCATGAGGTATGTTTAATTGACAATCGGAACAGTTTCGCAAACGGACAATACCACTCCTCGATAACGAACACCGCTGAAAGCTGGAAATTGGTCGGCAAAAGAAAGAAGGACGGAGAAGAACAGCTCATACGATCAGCGAAGTAAGCGGGGGCTTGGGAGGGAATGCAGCTTACCGGCCACGTCATTTCCTTCCTCGTGATGGGGGCACCAATCAACGATTTTGACCCCTGATTGGTTCAGATGGCCTTGCGACTTCAGTGGCCCCTTGTCGTCAGGGCTACACGAACAAGTCATGCCCCCACGTTCGGTGGAGTTTTCCAAAATCATGTTTACATGCATTAGTGCTTACACATAGTCGTCGATGAAAACTTTCACAATCCGTCGTAGCACGTCCAGTAGGTACTTCCAAAACCATATTTACCTGCATTAGTGCTTACTGATACTCAAACCGGCCAGATCTCCCTCAATATCATTACTTTTCACTAATAACTGGCGCCGTGCCATTTGCCTTCGATCCAACCTCATTCTGCTTCGCGCTCATTGCCAGGCGGCGGCAAAATCTCTGCAAAGCTTTACCATATTGAAAAGATCAACCAACCAGCAGCGGCCCACTCACCTACTTATCGCAGCGATGGATCCAACTTCGGCGGTTGGCATTGCAAGCGCGGTGATTCAGTTTGTGGATTTCAGCACAAAGGTCATTGTGGGCGCTCGGCACATCTACACATCTACAGATGGCGTGCTAGACGAACATATAGAGCTTGAACAGGTAAGAAGTATGTTGGTAGTCTTGTGCAAGAATATTTACAGCTAACATCGCTCGTGTCAAGGTAACTGAAGATCTTCGCAAATTGAGCGGGGCTCTTACGCGTTCCGCGAACACCTCTGGAGATGAAAGCATAGCAGATATTTGCCGAGCTTGCCGGACACTCTCCGAGGAACTGATATCTATGCTTCAATCTCTGAAACTCCCCCCAGAAACGAATCACAAGACTTGGCATACCGTCCGGATAGCATTGCGAACCATGCGCAAAGAAGAGGCCATTCGAAAATTGGATCACCGTCTGGAACGACTGCAGTCACAGCTGAATACGCGGCTTCTATTTATCGCAACGTAATGACATATCCCCAAACCAAGCAAGGCATCGTTGATGGAATTTTGCTAATACCGAGTTACCAGAGAGAGCATGGCACAGCAGCTTAAGAGCCTTAAGAGCGGGAACACAGAGCTAGTTCAGCACACCACCACGCAGCTACAACTCTGCAAAGACGAGATCCTGGGAGCTGTCAAAGAAACGAATCGTAAGCTAAACGAATCCAAGGAGGGAAGGAAACACATGGCGACCGAAGAGAAAAGGAGAGCGCAAGCCAATCAGAAAAGTGTTTTCACATACATCCTTGGATTTTTCCGTGCTCTGGACGATGCAGGGACAGGCTCGGTGGAAGAAGACGAGGAAGCCGAGAGGACAGCACAGAGCAATCGAGAGAAGCTGGCTCTTGAATCTATCCGCATTCTACCCAAGATTGACAAGAAGCTCAAAGAATTCTCAGAGGAGACCAAGAAAGTCGCCCGCACTCAGGAAATTTTGCGCAGCCTATGCTACGAAGAACTCCACGATCGATTTGGGAGCGTGACAGACCCGCATTCTAAGACATTCGAGTGGATCATGACGCGAAAAGAGCTGGGATTTGAAGAATGGTTGCGTTCGGGAAATAATGTGTACTGGATATCTGGCGAGCCGGGGTCGGGCAAGTCGACGTTGATGAAGTTCGTATACAAACATCAGACTACTCAGGAATTGCTTCAGGAATGGGCGGGCGAAAGCAAGCTCATCATTGCAGAGCACTTCTTCTGGGTTGGCGGCAACAACATGCAAAGGTCACAGCAAGGGCTATTCCAGTCCATCCTCTATCATGTCCTCCGCCAGCATCCAGCGGCAGTACCGGATATTTGCTCAGAAAGATGGAATGACTTGGAGAATCATTACGAGCCCTGGAGTCTTTCATCCTTGAAGCAGTGCATCTCGCGACTTTCAACGCAAATGACCAGTATGGGAAAGATCTGTCTCTTCATTGATGGGCTGGACGAGTACAATGGTGAGCATCAGACCATTGTCAATGTGTTTGCAGGGCTTGCAAGCAGCACCAACATCAAGTTATGTGTTGCTAGCCGATCTTGGAATGTCTTCCGACATGCGTATGAACGGCTTGAACACAAGCTGTACATGCAAGAGCAGACAAGAAACGATATTAGAAAATTCGTTGAGGACAAGCTTGGACACGACCAATACCTCAAGAGCAAAGTCAGCGGCAGTGATTGCGATTCGGACTATGACGTCGTTGAACACGTCATAGAAAAGGCGGAAGGCATTTTCATCTGGGTCGATATTGTGATTAACCTGCTTCTCAAAGCATGCCAGGACCGGAATGATCTTGACGACCTTCGGAAGAAGATCGAGAATTATCCCAAAGGTCTAGAGCCTTTGTTCAAGCGGATCATGGCTGATATTCCGGATTACCATTACGAGTCGTCAGCCCGGATTTTGAAAGTATGCCTGGACGCAGAGCGACCACAACCTATAATCGTGTACTCATTCCTGGAGAAAATTTGGAAAAAGAAGAACTACACCATCGGTGCTGTTCCAACATTCAACAAAACGCATGAGCTGAAAGAGGCGTTCACGGACTTGGGAATAAGACTCAAGGCAAGATGCGGGGATTTCATCAGGGTCTCTACTCAAGATACGAGTTTCATGGGATACAAAGTCAACTTTTTTCATCGAACTGCGCGAGACTTCATGGCGAGCCAACAAAGGTGGTTGAACGACCATGCAGGGGATGATTTCAACGTCAGTCTCTCTCTTTGTCGAGCAATCCTTGGAGTCATTAAATCGACGAAGTTTGCCAGGAAAATTGGAAAGCATGCAGAAGAAACTTTCCTTCTCGTCGATGAGGTCCTATTGTACGCTCATGATGCCGAGGTCAATGGCGAAGGTGTTGAGTCAATGAGAGTACTGGATGAGCTGGATCGGTTCCTTTCCGAAATTTCTGCACCATTCATGCAGGTACGTATAAAGTGGCACTGTAAATCTCATACGAACGAACGCATTCTGACATCTAATCTCGTTTAATAGGGTGCCCACTGGAGTAATGCACGGATGTCGCTGGATCGTGCTCGGAAGGATCAGAAGAGCACATTCCTTGAGTTGGTAGTAGAAGCGGGGCTTTGCTGGTATGTGCAACATCGGCTTCAGCAAAATGATTCTCTTTTGAAGCAAAAGGAGAGTCGACCTCTTCTTGATTACGCACTGAGGCCCTGGAGTGCCTCAAATGACAACGTTCCCCGGCATCACGAGCCCCACCCAAGAATGGTTCAGATATTGCTGGATTATGGGTCAGATCCGAACCAACAACTGCATATCTACGATGGACAGACGGTTTGGGCTTACTTTCTAGTTTATTGTTACAATGTAAGTTCTAAATGCATGTCTGGATTGATTATGTTGCTAATCGGATAAAGCGTGGTTCTCAAGATGGGTCTCTCGGCAAAGATATATGTGAAATCATGAAGAGTCTCCTGGGCTCAGGTGCTAATCCAAACGTTAAGTGCACGCTTCGCATGACCAGTGGAGTAGCATTAAGCGCGAAATGGAATAAAAGAGTGGCAAAACAAGTTGAGAGACAGTTCACGGTGGATCAAGTGATCCTGAAGGTGTTCCCCGATGAAGAAGATGAAAATAAGGATTCCGTATTTGCGAAGCTCAAAGAGAAGAGAACTAGTGGACAATAGATATCACTCAAGATAGTTTACGAATAGTTTACGTCCTCAACCGCATTTTTCGGGATCACGATCTGCGCTTTGCCACCTAGAAACCCCCCGGCTACAGCGATCATCATAATGTTACAATTGGTGAGGCCGAATGGGTCATTTCTCATGGAGATGCATAGCTTTCCGTTTATCGATGTACATGCGGATTAGGTATGTAGATATCGCCTATTGCTAGATCGACGCGGTTGCGGTCACGGTTACATCCGCCCGTACAGATGTGCGGTGGTGGCGTGATAGAGTAGCTGGAGCGATGCCATGCGAATTTCTAGCAGGACTGCCCCTGGGAGACAAATAGAATGCAAACCTGTCACTAGTTTAGCTTTTCTATTTTTAGCCCCGTAAATCGTACGTGTTAGCCCTGAAGCGGCTCTTACAGCCTGACATTGCTAAGAGTGATTTCATCACTATTTTGCATCTGAATATATTAAATGTGCCATGTTAGTCAAAGATCATTTTGAAAAACTAAACTGATAGAGTTGCATTATTCGTAGCAGTACTATAGTCTCTAGAACGCATAACGAAATTGGCGATTCTTCACGTCGGTAAGTCCGTTACACATAGCCTCTGATCTCTCCGACATCTGATCAGTGCAGGGATCAGGTCTTCCATACTCACGGTCCCGCCGCTTGTTTTCAGAAAAGCACAAAACACAGTACAGGCAACCCGCGGCTACCATAACTCCGAAGCAGCAGAGCATGGCACCAATTCCCAGACTGTAATGAGGTGCCTGGCCTTCTAAAAAGAAATGCGGCCCTATAATATTTCCAACAGCTATGTCACATTAGCGAAACCAAACAGATAAGCTGGGTACAGTTTACATACCGTAAAAAATTGCGGCAGACACCGAAACGAAACTCTTCTTTGTCAGTCCTGCCACGTTCGAGGACTGAAGGCTCAGCACCATGACCCAGGGAACGTTCCAAAAGCCCAGGAGATAAACTCCAGCAAGAGAGGCATCTCGGTGGACGGCTGGATCCAAACACTTGACCATGGATGCGCCGGCCATCGCGACACAGCTGGAGAAGACCCAGAGGATACATCTCAGATTAGGCACCCAGAAGGTGATGGTCGTCAAAGTAGCTTGCGCTACCATGGCAATCGCTGCTTGGGGAGTGGCCAT
This sequence comes from Lasiodiplodia sp. KE8368, assembly GCA_023087525.1. Classification (NCBI taxonomy): domain Eukaryota; kingdom Fungi; phylum Ascomycota; class Dothideomycetes; order Botryosphaeriales; family Botryosphaeriaceae; genus Lasiodiplodia; species Lasiodiplodia sp. KE8368. Next base: position 111,410 of record JAJMYN010000037.1, read on the forward strand.
TAAGACCGTCTTTGCTCTGGAAAAGCCATACCCTGAGATGATCAACGGATTGAACTGTGTGATGCCGGCGTTGGTGATGGCCTGCGCTATGAAGAATGTCGCGATGCACCAGTATTTCGGATCTCTCAGCGCTTCAAGAATCTGTCCCCATTCGATCCGCTTTGCGTTTTTAATCAGTACAGTACAAACTGCCCATTGACATGACTCACGTTCTCGGATGCATCTCCAGTTTGGTTCATCGCAACTCTGCGAATTGCAATAGATCTCTCCTCCTTGGTCAGAAACCATGCTGTTGAGGGAGAGTCCGGTAATGCTAGGAAGATGAGAAGACCCATGGTGAGTGTGGCTGAGCCGTAAATGATAAAAATGTACTGCAGCAATGTGAGCATGGGGCAGTATTCCAATGAATGGATTCTAATTGAAGCTTACTCTCCATGTTGCCAGTGGACCACCAATATTACCGATAGCATAGCTTAGGATCCCTGTGAAAGTTCCAGCAAAAGTGTTTGCCCATAGCGCTGTCCGCAGGGGTTGTTCCTCGCGACGGTACCACATGGAGTTGATGAAAAGAAGGCAGGGAAGCATGGCGGCCTCGAATGCGCCCTGGAGGAAACGTAGGGTAGCGAGACCTGCGAAGTTGTTGCATGCAGTCAGCAGACAGACGCAAATGCCCATGGCGCAAAAACAGGCTCCCATGTATTTCCCAACCGGGAACTTGGAAATGATCCACAGGTTCGGAAATTCCATGAAGAGGTATCCAAAGTAAAAGGTGCTCCCGAGCCAACTGTACAGTTGTTTGTGTAGGTGGGTATCGTCAACTAATCCGTAGACTGCTGCGTAGGGCATTACGTTCTGTAGATGATCGTCAGCATTGGAAATGAGTATACTTCTTGGTGGATGAACAAACTTCGTCAAGAAAGGCCAGAGTCATCCCGAAAGTCACAAGAGGCATAATGACGAGGTCAATCTTCCACAGTATCTTTCGGCTTCTCGGTACGTCGACTTCATCATCGATTTGTCCCTTGCAGATTGAGTCCGAATTAGCGATGGTCGCAATATCGGAAACCTTCTCGATGTCGGACTTGACACTTCCCATACTGGAACAAATGTAGAAAAGAGCAAAAGGCGCACAGTTGGGAAGATATTTTAATCGTACCTCTCACTGGGATATAAATACATCGAGAGAGGAGGGCGTCGAAACCCCCCTTCTTGACGTACGGTGTTGCATTTCAGGGTCGGCAGACATTCCGAGGATTTGGAATGGCGCCTTGATGTACGTCACTCGTCATACCCACACTGAATCTGAACGCATCCTGCGCTTCTCTTCAACCCACCAGTACTAGTCGTGAACGTGCACGGAGGCCAAGCTCCTCGGACCTCCTGCGCAGACACTTTACTCCTCCAGGACAAGCAAGGTTTGTAGACATGCAACGGTGGCAACGGAACGTTTCCGTCGAAACATCAGACGACAGGAATTTTTTCTTTAGCGTAAGTTTCGCAAGCAAGGCCCGGCGACCAGGGCCCGCTCCAGCCATCGAAGCAAAGGTGCTAGATCTGAACAGGATATCTCGGTAAGCACGAAAAGATCCAGAATGCTTCGCCAGCCACCTCTTCTGGTAAACTTTAGGTAATGCAAGCACTCGTACAGCCACGCCAAAAATCCTGGGGAGAAAGAATTCCTAACCATAATTTTCCCCCGGAAGCCGGCTTGACAAAGAAAAAGAAAACAGAGGTTACAGGCAAAAAAAAAAAAGGAGCGAATTCCACCATGCTCCCGGCCGAATGAGGACGAAACAAAGGTTATTAGCAGAAGTAAATTCGATCGTGCGCCCCCGCTAGAAGACGAGCCACACCTATTGGATTCGTGGGCGTTTGGCCGCCCGGGCCCAGTTCTCCTCGTCGCCCAGCTCGATCTCAGCCTCAGCCTCAGCCTCAGCCTCAGCCTCGTCAACTGGCATCTTGTCTGATGCCAAAAGCTCATCATCATCCCATAGTTCTGATGATGGGATATTTTGCGGCAGCCGGGGCTGCTGCTGCCTCGGCGGGCCGACCGCAACTACTCCTTTAGAGGCACGAGCTTCTTCGATGCGGGTCTTGGCCTCCTCGCACCGCATCATGAGCTTGTTGATCTCATTGATGGGGAACTTTTCCAGTTCCTCCACCGTGTGGAGCGGCCGGGGGGCGGCGGCAGCGGGTTTGGGGTTGGTAGCGGAAGGGTTGGGGTTGGCGGCGGCGGCGGGAACGCTCTGCTGAGCAGCGTTTGAAGCATGCTAAAGTCACACAGAGCAGCGTGATCTTGAAAGAGAGTATGGGCTTAAAGGCTGGGCAGCTTCGACTATTGTGTACAGAGGGGTGCTGCAGCCGGTGGCTAGCGTGAAGAATAGCGGGGTCCTCGAGGGTATACTTTTTTAACCAAAAAATAAAACAACGTATGGGTATTCGAAGCTATCGTCCGGACGACAATGTCGAATTAAAAACTCGACATAAACGTCCGGATGATAGCTTCAACTACCCATGGTATGCGCGAAAATAAATTCACGCTAGCCATCAGCTGCAATACCACAATCCGCAAACTCAGGACTACAGAGTCTCAGTTTGCAAAGTCCTGCCCGGAATTCGGCGTCGCAGGAGTCGGATGATGGCAGTGTGAGAAGCAGCAGTAAACGAGCTCAAGAAGAGTACAATGCAACACTGCCGCCATCGGAGGATGACTCATCATCGAAGAAGCGGAGAACGAAGTGAACATTTTTTCTGTTATTTTTCCTTATCTTCTCACGCTCAAATGATACTTCTCTGTATATACATTCTCATAAAGTATGAGGGCTGGAGTCGCCGAGCCCCGGATTTAGTGAGAGTAGCGATGGAGTTACGACAATATTCCCATCTTTCTTCATTCTAACGAGGGTATTTCAGCCAAATTCTACATATGTTACGCAATACATTGACGCGTTTAACGCTCACGCATGGCTAATATTACGATCTATCCAAATATATGTTTCTACCGGCACAGTTGATACTGCAGACCCTTTGGGTTGAGCGGGGTACATGAATCTTCCCCGCACGCCCTCGAAACGAGGGACCCGACTATGCTGTGCAGCCAATAAAAAAACCTGCCCATGATCATTATAGTATACTCCGTTGATCAGATTGTGCTCGATACGAGGTCGACTTGCAGGAGTGGTGTTGTGGGACATGTGACAATGCTGATATATAGCATCTTGATTCCCCACCGAATTTGGACTGTGGAATTCACACCTGAAGGCAGCTTGGCACAATGCCATTCTCGAGCTTAAGGCCCTTAAGCCATTCCGGGAGATTCTTTGGTAGTTACCGCAGACCCCTCACTACGAAATTCAGCTTCCTGCAAACGTACCGCGGTCTTGCTACGGCTACAACGAGGAGGCACACCTTAAACACTGGAGCCAAGATCCCAGCGATCGGCTTCGGCACGTTCCAAGATGCCGATGCACAAGAGGCAGCTGTTTGTATTGCTTTGAAGACGGGATATCGCCACATTGATACTGCCAGAGTGTTAGCTTCGTATGCGAAAGTTACAAGCCCAAGTCTGACGTTTCTCTAGGTATGACACCGAAATCCAAGTGGGAAAAGGCATCAAGCGGAGCCAAGTACCACGGGAAGAGATCTTCCTGACGACGAAGCTCTGGTGCAACTCCCATCATCCGGACGACGTGGAAAGTGCGCTCGACGCTTCACTCAAAGACCTGGACACGCCATACGTCGATTTGTTCATGATGCATTACCCATCCACTTTCGCTCGTGGAGAGGACCGGTTTCCGAAGGAAAAGGAGACGGGGGAGATGCTCCTGGGAGAAACGACATATGTGGATACTTGGAAGGAGATGGAGAGGCTCCTCGGAACGGGGAAGGTGAAGGCTATTGGAGTGTCCAATTTCAGTAAAGGCGAGATAGAGACATTGATCCGAGAAGGGAACGTTGTGAGTATACATCCAGCCATTACTCAGCCCTGCACTGCTGACTGTCAATGAAGGTTCCAGCCGTGCACCAAATGGAAGTGCACCCGTATCTACAGTCAAAAGACTTCAATGCCTGGCTCCGGTCGAAAGGAATCCACGTCACTCAGTTCAGTCCGCTGGGAAACCTCAATTCCTTCTACAGGGAAATATCATGGAGCAAGACGGAGTCGCACATGCAGCGAATAATCGACCATCCGGTACTCCAAGAGCTTGGTGCAAAATACCAGAAGAGCCCCGTGCAAATGGCACTGGCGTGGGGTGTTAACTGCGGTCGCTCCGTTATCCCGAAGAGTGTCATTGACTGGCAAATTAAACAGAATCTGGAGTCGGATTTTCCTATCGAACCTGCGGACATGGAAAAGATTGCTGGGATGGATCTGAAGGTCAGATTCAATGACCCCAGCGAGTTGCATCGATGGAATTTCTACAGCGACCTGGAGGGGAAGTAAACATGAATGTGTGACCGATAGCAGATTATCTCGGACTTTGCATATTCTCAATTTTTCGGTTCAGCATTTCCCTAATTAATATCACACTAAGGCGAGACCAGAACATCTATCCGTCGATGTATCGAGTGAGACGCCGCAAAGGCTTCAGCATTGGCAAGCCCTCCGGGCGGTGTGAGAAGGGCAAGGCATCTCATGTCAGATTACACATGCATGACACCATTGGGTGGTTGTATGTCGAACATCAGTGATTACATAGAACTTCCGAGGGTCGTCCGGTGAGACCGTTGATTACAAATCCGGAAGACGGATAGGCTCCATTACCGCGACACCCACAAAGCTTTTGTTGATTACCTGAAGTTTGTAACGCGAAAGTGGGGCCACACACGCGTTCGCAGTTGGTTTTGGTTTGTGCCCCGCTTCCTTCAGGTCAGACCTGATAAGCACAGACTGCACTCAAACAATTCTTAATAGCAGCCCCCGCCTAGTTTTTTTTTTCTTTACTGACAAAAAAGTACATCTCGGCGACGGACTAACATTTCCACATCATGGCTCCACAGCCCGATTTGAGGATCCCAGCTTCCGATGCGACCGTCCAGGTCAGCATCATCAACCCTGGAGCGAGGATCCGCCTGCCTGTATCCGGCTTCGTGCAGCCGGCAATTGAAGGCCATACTCATTTGGATGCCCCTGCATATTCCTTCCTGATTGAGCATGCTCAAGGGAAATTCCTCTTCGACCTATCCATGCGCAAGGACTGGGAGAATCTCGCACCGCCGATCGTAAACCAAGCAAAGGACGTAGACAGCGGTGCGCTGGTTGAGGTGGATAAAGATGTGATCGACATCCTGGAGGAGAATGGAATCAAAGGGTCGGAGATCAAATCTGTGATCTGGAGGTGATTGAGAAAGAACATCTTGCTGACGGAAAAGGCTAATCAAATCGTAGTCACTGGCACTGCGATCACATCGGAAATATGTCCCTGTTCCCCAGCTCGACCAAGGTTGTTGTCGGCGCCGGATTCCTGGAAAAGCTCACTCCAGGGTATCCTGTGAACCCCAACAGCCTGCTTCTCGAATCAGACTACCAGTATGCCTGAAGCCCACGACGGCGCATCCTGAAACGCAAACTAAAACTGTTCCACCAGAGGCAGGGAGGTTCAAGAAATTGACTTCTCAACCCATCCCAACCGCCTTCAACTCGGCCCTTTCAACGCCGTCGACTTCTTCGGCGACGGCAGTTTCTACCTCCTCGATACCCCTGGCGTAAGACCCTTCTTCTCCGAAACATTTGGTTTCAGTTTCATATACTAACACGCCGCTCCCAGCACGCCATCGGCCACATCTGCGGTCTCGCCCGCACGACACCCAACAGCTTCATCCTCACCGGCGGCGACATAGCGCACCACGGCGGCGAATTCCGGCCCTCGCCGTTCCTCCCTCTACCCGAACAAGTTACTCCCTCGCCCTTCTCCAGCCCGCCCTTCCAGTTCGGGACCTTCTGCCCCGGCGCACTGATCGAAGCAAAGATACATCCGCAGCAAACAGAAGGTCGAACGAAGCCATTCTACAAGTTGGCGCCGACGGGCATGCCGGACCACGACCTGGAGACGGCGCAGAAGTCGGCGGAGCAGCTGGGCGAGTTCGATGGCGATGACGATGTGTTTGTGATTATCGCGCATGATGCGAAGTTGAAGGATGTGGTGGATTTCTTTCCGAAGACGGCTAACGCGTGGAAGGAGAAGGGGTGGAAGGGTGTGGGGCTGTGGAAGTTCTTGGAGGATTTTGCGGGGGCGGTGAAGTCTGAGGCTGATGCGTGCCAGAAGTTGTAGCTGTGCACGCTACTGGTGTGGCCTCGTGGTTCGATATCTCCTCTCCTCTATTTTCTTTGAGATCGGGAAAACAGAAGAAAACCGTCGACCGGCTGTTCGAACGACATAGAAACTCAACTCATTTTTTACCCTCTTCCCAAAACATGGTATATTGCTCTCTTCCCTGCCCCTTCCAAAAAAGAAAATGTATCAGAGCACAACACACCGCCCCCTCACCTCCCCCACAATCTTCAGCACCCCATCCATCTCCTCGCGCATACTGGCAATAGTATGCTTCAGAATCCCGCGTATAGTCAGAAGCGGGAACTTCTCCTCGACCAACCGCACCGCCTGGCTCAGCCGCGCCACCTCGAACTCCAGCGTGCCGACCAGGCTCCACAGGCGCAAGCCAGGGGAGAGGCTGGAAGATATGGGCATCGCGAGGCCGCCGATGCGCTCGGGGAGCTTGGCGAAGGCGTCGAGGATGGGGGTGGGTGATGGTGCGGCGGGGGCAGGGGCAGGTGTGGTTGTTGTTGTGGATGTGGAGGAAGCGGAAGAAGAGCCGGCGGTAGTGTTGTTGGTGGACGGATTGGTGGAGGCGGCGGAGGAAGGACCGGCGGAGGACTCGGGGTCTGGGGGGTATGCGCCGGCGGAGAAGACGAGGTTCGGCGGCGCCAGGTCGGTCCAGGTGATGCGGCTGATGGCGGAGCAGCACGAGCAGGCCGGGTTCTCGGCGGCGGTGAAGAGGCTGCGCGGCTTGCCCTCGGCCAGCGCGGCGTCGACGAGGGCGAGCAGCTGCTTGTACAGGTCCAGCATCAGCATGACGGGCGCACACAGCAGCAGGCACGACGTATCGACCGACAGCGTCTTGAGCAGCTTCTCGCGGTGCCGGAAGCGCGAGCCTTGGGTGTTGAGGTAGACGGCGATGTCGGCGACCTGGTGCGTGTCGGAGAAGAAGGGCTCGAGGATCTCGGAGAAGGGGACGGTCAGCGTCTTGCCGGATTGGAGGGCGGTGGTGGCGTCGGCGAGGGACGCTCGGTGGTTTAAGAGGCGGGATTGCAGGCGGGTGAGATGCTCGAGCATTTCGTACACGACATGTTCTCGAGGAGCTGGCTCTGTTGGGTTGGTCGGTTCGTCCTGGTTTGCCGAGTCGGTAGGGCCATCTGTCAATAGGAAAAAGGCGCTGAAATCAAAGTCGGGGACGTGAGTTGGGTCATTTAGGGATGCTTCAACTGAAGGTAGTGTAAGCTTGCGGAGGAGAGTTGATATGGGAGTTGTCACTGACTCTGCGGGTGAACCGAGATGTCGATTGTTTCCAGATCATCGAATAAATTATTTGGGAGGCCGTTTACATTGCTGTGCGAAGCTGTGCATGTCTCGGCAGTAGATTTGGAGCCGTCGGAAGTTTTTTGCGAAGCTTCGGTGGGTTGTTGTTTGGTTGCTTTGGTTGGCCGGCCTGATTTTCCGGCAGGGCTGAAGACGCAAGCTGTACTGTCGCGCAGGCATCGATCACAAGGACTGCGCCCTCCTGTGCACCGCAACTTCTTGCCATGGCACCGGTCACAGGCCTGGCGCACCGTAGAGGAAGACACGTGACGAGATGGACCTCTGGACGAAGACATCACGCAAAGCAGTGGCAAGGGGCGCGTCGGCGGCAGGTGCAACGAGAGCAGGCGCGTCTGTTGGATAGTGCCGCAATGTAACGATGGATCTGTGGTATTCAAAGGTTGATTTTAGTATTGACTTGGCACTGATTCAGGGGTGTTTGAGGTAGAGGTTTGGTAGTTCTGAGAGTGTTGCCTGAGCAAAGGTGTCAGCTCTCGCCGCTGACGCCGAAGTTTCCCGCCGGCCGGCCCCCACGCCAATCCTCCCCGGCATTTCTTCGTGCGCCACAACCCGTCCACGATTTGACACGCAGTGACAATGTACGGTGCAAACATTGATCTACTTTCATGTGTGTCCCCAAATTGACTTGGTGTCAGTGTTCAGTGCCTCCCCTAGATGTCTTTTGCTTCCCGAGGAAAATGATTATGATGGCAAAATTTACCACTCCCCGCACAGTTTGTTGACTTTATCGATCAAAAGGATTGTCTGATATTGATTAAGATAGTAATAACATTACAATGTAGTACATCGAAAATGCAGCAAAAAAAAAAAAAAAAAAAAGCCGTCAACTAGCCAAACTCCACGCGTATCCTCCTCTATTCGACCATTTCAGCTGTTGTTCCAGCTCCATGCTTGCCCGACGCCCGTCTCCTCTTTCCAAAAATCAGCGCCAACACAGCGCAAATAAATGACAGGCCAGCAAAGCCAGCCACAGCCGCAAACTCCATCCTGTAAACCTGGGAATACCCCGCTCGAACCATCATTGCCTGCTCCTTTTCCAGCGTTGCTAATGCCTGAGTCGGCTGTTTCAACACCGCCTGCACCACATCAGCCGGGAGTATTTGCCTCAGCCTGCGCGGTAGCTCCTCGTTCGCAATTGCAGACGTCACTGCCAGCGCAACCGGGCCTCCCATTGTCCGAGTCATGTTCAACGCCCCCATCGTGACAGCGCCATCTTTCACCTCATCTTCCAGTTGAACCCTGGACGCCACCATGAGCGTCGGGATCCCAAACCCAAAGCCAATTCCAATCAGGACTTCGTATCCGTAAACTCTTGCATCGAAGCCTGCGTCGCTACTGAAGCCCAGAGTGCACAAGAGCCCTCCACCAAGGACCTGCAGTGCACTCGTGGTCGCGAGGATTGGAAGCACGAGGCGAGTGCTCTTGCTGTAGATCAGCCCAGCTATTGCGGAGGAAAATGACGAAACAAGCAGCAAAGCGAGCAGCTTCACACCTGCAGCCGTTGCCGAGAGACTGTACAGGAGCTGCGAGCGGCGCGGCAGGTTGATAATGACGGTGTAGAAGACGGCGCCGAGGAAGAATGCGGACCTGTAAAACAAACCGGTCAGCGGCTAAAGACAAGCCCAAGGGAGCAACACTCACAGAAAAATCAACACAATCACCGGATTGCGCAGCAACCTGAACGGAAACAGCGGCTCGACCCTCGTCCTCCCCTCGCGCCCATCCAATTTCCACTCCCACCCAAAGAACAGCAGGATAGCCACACCCGCAGCCACCAACACCCCAACGATAACACCACTATCCCACGCATACGTCGACCCCCCCGTCTCCAGCCCATAAACCAGCATCACCGCCCCACCAACCGAAAACACCGCACCGACGTAATCCACCCTCACCAGATCCGCCAGAACAATAGGCGTCCTCGGCCCGGGCAACGCCACTCCCACCAACCCCGCCGCCACCACCGCGACCGGCACATTCAGCAAGAAAATCCACCTCCACGCCCCCTCATCCACCAACCTACCCCCCACCAACGGCCCCACCACATTCGCAACCGCAAACGTCATCCCCGTCACCCCCGAGTAGACCCCCATCCAGCGCATCGGACACACCGCCATGACGGTCACGAACGCCAGGCTAAATATCACCGAGCCCCCCACGCCCTGCAAAGCGCGGTAGACGATGAGCTGGTCCATGCTGCGCGCGGCGGCGCACAGGCCGGAGAAGAGGGCGAAGAAAGCGAGGCCGGCGAGCAGCGTGTTGCGTGGGGAGAAGATGTCGGAGAGCTTGGAGAAGACGAGGAGGAAGCCCGAGTAGGTGACGAGGTAGGTCGTGACGATCCAGGTCGAGCGCGCGGCGTCGGAGAAGTGCGTGGAGATGGCGGTCAGGCTGGTGGCGATGATGGTGGTTTCGAGGGCGGAGCAGAAGAGGCCGAGGCAGAGGCTGGAAGAGGATTAATGAGTAAGGATGCATCGCGATGGAGAAGCGGGGAGTGTACCCTAGCATTGATACGTGTAGTCGCCATCCGCGGAGGGCGTTGGGCGGGTCGCGGAGCTTGTGGGTTTGGTCTGGGACGGTGGGTGCTGTGCTGGCGTCCTTAATGGGCGCCTTTTTGCTGTCCATCGTCGTCAGGGATGGAGTATGTTAAGAGAGGTTTGTAAATGTAGGAAGCTGTATAAGTACAGTCCACGGCCAAGGGAAACGAAATGGAGATGAATGCTGTTTCAGTGGGGCGGAAATAGCTGAGCTGTTGAATACGAAGACCAAGTAAGGAACACCACCTTGATATTTGTAGTCACAAACAACATATCCAACCCCTACTGCAGAAACAGAAATATGGTGTGACGTTTGCAGCGTCTGCGTGTTGCGGCGGTTATTTGATTGGTAGAATACTCAACTCGATGGGCGATCCCGGATGTAACGGTCTGTGGCGCGAATCCTTCCCGGTGGGTTACTCATAAACCCGCCGAGCGTGTCGCAGCAACGACCTCGATCTTGTAAAATTTCCTCCGAGGGATCAAGATCAACCAGAAGCCTTAAGAAGAAGTAATAGTTGCTGCTGCCTGCAAATGGTGGTGTGTAAGTGCCTCGGAGGGTTACAAGCCCACAACAATGGTCGAGTACCCTCCATGACGACAGCCCTCATGACACTCAGGATCCGAGGGCATCAAAAGTCTCATCCTCCTCGTCTTACCCTCCAGATGACTCTTCAACGAAGCCTTAGCAGGCGTCTCGGAAGTGAACTCGAATGACTGTCAGAAGATGACTCGTCTTCAATCAACTGAGTCATCCACTGAAATTCCCAGAGTAGATTGTTGGTAGGGCCCCGGGATTCCCATCCCTGCTCGCTAAACTGTTCACTGCACAAGTAGTCGCATATCCAATTTGGGCATCCCCGTGAAACACTCTTCCGGTCCAGACGGCTCATCCAAGCATCCCAAATGGCCTTGTAGGCATATTTGATGCCGTAGATGGTCTCGAGCGCAACACCTTCAAAACCGCATCTCCCAGTGACCCGCATGAGGCGGAAGTTCACCTCTCCCTTCTGCTTTGCCCAGCGAGTGCAGATCATCTTTGGCATGCCGCAGCGATGACACCCTAGGCGAAGGTCGAAGTGGGCAACCTTGTCAACCTGGACCAACTTCGCACGCGCCTTCTGCGCCATCTCGTTCGTGCACACGCGTATGTTGTGATCCGACGGCTTTCCCATCGCCCTGCAGACCATACAGGCGTCTCTGAAACGAAGGAGCCGGCGTTGAATTCTTTCCAAGTGCAGAAACATCGGCTTTATGTCGCGGATAGTCTCTATGTCGCTCTTCAAGCGATCGTACTCCAAACACACTCCGGAAACCCTCATGATTCGCTCTGTGTAACCGTCGTCCTGCCCTCTCCGGCGTGCAGTACACCTGCTGTCCCGTACGCGCCGTTCGGTATCACGGTTTTTCCGGAGCAGTTCCTCGAGCAAGTTCAGTCGCTGCTCTTTGACCGGGAGCTCGGCATCCATGGCGTCGATCATCAATCCGATGGACTCGTCACCGCAACGTGGCGGCAACGCTCCCGCCGTTTCCTGCTTCTTCGCGAACGGGCGGAGCTCAGATCGATATTCGTGATCGGCAAGCAGATGTGCGTGCGAACCGGACAGGTGGTCGAGCGCTCTGAGGATTTCCGGAACAGAAAGCGGGGGGGACCCGCCTGTAAACTTTTGCTGTGCCATCCACGCCTGCATCGCGGCAGGGTCGCGAGTCGTCACCCACTCCGCCTTGTACGGGAGGAGGACGTCAACCAGCAGGCCGTCCTCGAAGCTGAGCAGCGCCGCAACTGCTCGCCGCGCCACCTCGATGTTCTCGCAGTCTGCCACCGTTCCGTCTCGCGCGGTCAGCCGGGGCGAGTTGCTCCGGCAGCGCTGGCTCAGAAAGCTGCAGGCTTTGCACGGCGAGCCATCTGCAGGGGTTGGGTCCTCCTCAGGTCTTGCCTGCACGCTCATCTTCTCCAATAGCAGCAGAATTTGCTGCGCTATCAGAGCTTCCGGCCAGTTCTGGCATTGCTCCATTTCGTGGGTGTCGGCGGCAGCGTAGTCGCGATAGGCGGTGCAGAGCTCGCAGCCAGCGCCTCGCCAGAAGTTGAAGGCGAGCCGGAGCCGCTTTCGCATAGGCTGGTCCTCAGACAGGAAGAATCCGGTCTCGTACTCTGTTTCCCATAAGAGCTTTGCATCGTGATACCGGCGAGTGACGGCTCGTCGCCTTAGTGATTGCGGAGGTGGAATGATATTGATGCGTGGTTGCGGAGGGGCCACAGAGTCATTTCCCGGCGCAGGCTGCTCTTCTTTGGCAGATTCTGCTTTTCTTTTGCGTGTGAGAGGCGGCATAGGTGGCGTCGAGGGGATTCGCATAAAGCTTGGCTTTACGACCGAGTACGTAGTTTGACAGCCGCAAGGAAACTTCAAGTACCTGCGAAGTATTCTCGGAAAAGGAATAACTTGACCCCCGGACTGCCTCTGCTGGGCTCACTGATACCGTGTAATCTCGTGAAACTCGCCATCTTGGCGATAGGGATCACCCTTGCAATATTGGGCGGTGTGTGTTTCTGCCATCAATGAAACAGCACAGCTACGTGTATTGCAAGTACTTTACAAGAACTTTACAAAATGGTTGGCGGCAGAAGCATACACCGCCCAATATTGCAAGGGTGATCCCTATCGCCAAGATGGCGAGTTTCCCGAGATCATACGGCACGCTGGGTGTAAGCAAAGTCCCTGTTGCCTTAAAAAGGTGAGCTGAGAGTACTTGAGACGATCATTGTAGTGGGTGGTCTGCGAGAACAGTCAAGCTGGTAACTAGCAATTAAAGAGGATGGTAGACTTTAGTCTTTTATCTGTTTTTACCTCCTTCATGTATAGAAATCGAATCGATTTCTTTACAGTTGATTGCGCTACGGACGTAAAGATGAGATGTTTATACAGAGAAAACGACAAGAAAAAGTGGACATAATATATAGACAGCCCATGCCAGCAAAAGTTGCTAGGGATCCGTCAACACTGCGCATTTTCAGAACTCTCGACCCTAAGACTCATCTGTCTTTTCTCCTCCCAATTAGATCGGCAGTTACTACGCCATGCTAGAAATCCAAAGCCAAGTGAATGACGCCCGTCGTCACAGTCATCCAATCGAGAAATTCCCCATATTGGTACTAGCAATCTTGAGATCGAAGTGATCAATGTATGACACCCCAACGCGCTCAAAATAATGGTTCCTTCGGACAATGAGGAGAACCATGGCGGGGTCCTCATTGCTGTTGTATGTTGGTGGTGCGCTCTCCAGATGCTCGATGAGGACGATGTCCGATAGGTTCAACCGGTATGAGCCTTGAGCCCCCTCGTAGTTTACGGCAATTTCGCTAGGGCTGTGGTATCGTTCCCAGTACTCCGGTCTGCTGGATTCGTAGAACTTTCTAGGTCGTGAAACCAGTTCAGCCTTTAGAGAAGGCGGTAGTGAAACCAGCTCAGCCTTTAGAGAAAGCGCTTTAATGTGTAGGATCTTCGCATTGGAGAAATCGTGTTTCGCAGACAACTTGTCCTCAAGTTCAGTGCCCTCAAGTTTCTTGCCATCCTCCATCTCCACTGCAATACAAAGATCGACGCCGTTTTTCGGCGTCATGTTCCTGGTCCCATAGCTTTTGAACTCTTTGTAGGTCCATCCTGTCCAAGACCAGCTAGGGAATCCACTGCGCCGGCTTCCTGACCCGGAGGAAATCCAATTTAGACTGTAGTTGATGGCAACTGTCCATCGGGTGTACGTGGAAATTTGTATTTCTATCGGCAGGCCCGAAATATGACGCATCAGTGGTATTCTACGCCAATCGTCAGTTGGGATGTAGTCGTCGCCAAAGTCCTGGTATTTTTGGAGTATTCCCAACATCCCGTGCAGTATATCGTCAGAATTTGTCAGATCCAGATGGGAGTAATACAAGATTCTGTCCCAAGTACTGACTTGGAGTCCGCATCCCGTATCAAAGTGGAACTGTGGTTCTACCTGTCTAGAAAAGAGATCCCATCTGATTCTTTCAACTTCCGCCATTTCAAAATCTTCGGATGTTATCATCTGATTGCATCGAGAGTAAACTTGCTGGTCGGTGAAGACGAGACGTCGCTTTGACAGCAGTCCTTCTTGGTATGTCCAAGCTCTTGTAGACCATTTGGATGCATTAATAAGGGCTCTTGGATCTGCAAGTGTAGCTTCAAGCTGACGACCGGCAATTAACACACGAGAAGGATGTCGCAAGTTACTGCTGACTCCAGGTAATCCGTATTGGGGCCCATCACCAGCAGCTGCTATGATAGTGACGTATGCACCTCCGTAAATTTTGTGCATGTTTGCGATTTGACGGTCCTTGGTAGCTTTCCGATTGCATGGTGGCTTCTGTTCGATACAAAAGCGATCAACCCAGAGGTACTGGATGCCTAATCTTTCCGTGACCAACAATGCGTCCGCGATGGTAGTCGGGAGGTCCTCCGGCAGAGGCATTGGGCCGTCGCTCCATTCGACACCTGTACTGAAAGTTGACAATCCCCAAACGTAGGAAAGAGCCGTGTAGTTCGTTTTCCCGTCTGGTTGGTTGACAATCGTGCGAGACATGCAATCAATAAATTTCACTCCTTCGACCCTTTCAGGCTCAGCTAAGCAATTTCTCCCGTGGTTGCCCTCGCAATCACTGATCCATCCCCTGATCATGCCGAAGTCAACGGAGGGTGTGATGTAGTCGCAAGAGAGACCTAGACAATCCTGTTCGATAGTCTGACGTTCCGCAAGATAACCGACTTTTTCACCATGCATATAACGTCGGCTTAGTGTGTTCCAGAGCATCAAGTCCCAAACTTCCTCTGAAACAGCTACAAAACTGATGTAGAATGACCCACTGTGACAAGGGTTCCAGAGTAACCCTTCAGCGTGCCAGTGAGTACCCTCCTGTCGCACGAGAGTGAGTACACAAGAACGTTCTGTATGTGGACGTTTGTTTAGAGATGGGTAAATAAAGTCTAGGGCTCGACAAAGAGAACAATTCTGATCTTCAACGATCTTTTGCCCACGTTCAAAAGTCAGAATATTCACATTGCCGACTTGTTGTCGAAATAATTCCTCGAAATCAATTTGTCGGCAGCGTTGGCAGAAGTATGGGTCTGCGTCTTGGAAAGAGTTCTCAGGAGACGATTTTGGCGATGCCATGCTGGACGAGCTGACTTTCAAGCCGCTAGGTGGACATTCAGCTCTCCAAGAACACCGTCGTAGATTAATGTGTTTTGAGAATTACCTTCCGGTTGGCTGGATTGGGTGAGTTTTGGGGTCCCAAGCGCTTTCTCTGAGATATTGTGGGGACTGGATGTCCTTGAGAAGGAGGAGCAAATGTTTCGCGGCCGGCTTTTGTTTGCGGCTAGTTTTGCAGGGACTTGAGGAGTGAAATTCATATTGGAGGAATAGGACTACGGGACATAGCCAGCTAAAAGGCTTGACAGTGCCTCACGAAGAGTGGCGAGACCAACATTTTCAATGCAAAGCAGTGGCGGGGCGGGGGCGGGGGGCGCGTGAGCAGAACCTTAGAAGGCCCTGTTGCGCATCTTACACGCAGAAAACCTGTGCTTCCCAGCATCATATGATGCCAACCTTGGCTGCAATATGTCGTCAAAGTTGCTTGTGTCCAGCGCCTCCTGCAAGTTCCCCTTATATACCACGCAAGAGATCGGTCGATCGCCGGGCTGCACAGGATACTGATAACGCGCACGCATACAATCAGCAAAGTTGGTCTTGACTAGCGTGGCCGGGTACAGAGCGAGGATGGCTACTGCATTGCCATCTATTGCATTCATAGTCCATAAACAATGAACACATGTCGGCAGCGGCGGCACGCAACTGGGCAAAAGGTACACGACTTCACTAGTGGATGCAGTGCTTGGCCTCGTTTTACCTACTCCAGGAGCAGCGAGATACCTTTAGCTTACCTGGAGCTGGGGGGCGCTAACAACGATGCGTGTCCTGTCTGGCCAAAGTTTTGAAGGGGCATCAACGATGCATCTACGCTTGGTAACCAATTGGGCGATCAGGAAATCCACACCTTATAAGCATTGGTTGATCATAGCTTAGAAGGCCCAATCGAGCCCTGCTGAGGTGAGACAATGAGTGACCTGTATCAGCATGAGTGAGGACTCTCAACTAATGAGAATAAATGAAATCAGTGCATCCGGCGAAAATCCCGCAAGTCGTTCACGGGCATCATGGAATCCTTCTGTGAAAGCTACAATTCAATTAATACTCAAGTCAGCGGATGTCTTCTGACTGCTCCAAGGATGAAAACCAGATCTGCGAAAGTTTCACAGCTCTATTAGCTGTGCTCTAGCATATAATGCCTGCTGCTCATGCAGGTGTCAGCGACCCTCCACCCGACAAATCAAACGTGGCACCATTCAACCACGCATTACCGTCCTCGCTGCTGTCATACGTCACCGTAAACCCCGCACTCTCCACATTCGCCAGACTCGTGTCCTCATTTGTGAAATTCCCGAGCACAGTGTCGCCCGTGACAATCCACTTGCTCGTTCCATCCAGCGCCACACTCACGGTGCCGTCGACATCGCCTCCCTCTCCCAACACGACCTTGCCCGTCCAGGTCGAGTGCTCCGCCAAGGACCACGTCACAGAGCTGCCGTTGTACACCACGACGTCGCCGACGAGATCGCTTTCCTCAATCGTGACGTCTACTTGTGCAGGGAGAATGGCAGAGTTCTCTTCAGCGCCGGCGAAGTAGGAGAACTCTTGGGTGACCTGCGAGCTATTGGCGACGAGCAGTAGGCCAGATGCGGTGGTGAAGTTGGTGCTGTAGATGGAGGCGGTGGCGATGACGTTTCCGAACCAGAGTGCGGGGCCGTCGGCAGCAGTCACGGTCAATTTGGAGGAGGCGAAGGAAATGTGCGCTCCGGATTGCCTTTCCGAGGAGGAGAACTGGACGTCTTGTCAGTACTCATGAAACATGCGCACAAAAGGGAAAGGGGAACAGAAGAACAGGCATACCATGACTGTGCCAGCCAGCAAACCAGCCGTGAAATCCACGTGCTCAAATTCAGCAATCTGCGGCCCATCCGAAAAGAGCGCAGGCGCTTTCTCGGCAAGGCCAGCCACATTCTCACCCTTGACAGTACCGAGTGCGTAAAACAGCGCAGATCCAATGCCAGCGGTATGAGCTACAGAATCTGACACATTCACCACGCCGGCCGGGGTGTCGCCTGAAAAGGATGAACAGCGGTTGCCGCCGGAGTAGTGACGGAGATTCTTCCCAACAATCGTGGCATTTCCTGCAGCATAAAGGCCGTGAGAAACCGGGCCAGAGCTGTACAGATCGGTGTCGGAAACGTAGACGATGGTGTTGTCGCCGAAGGCAAACACGTTGGCGGCACCGTTGTGGACAGTGATGTTGGAGTTGGTGATGGAGGCCGAGGACGCGTTGGCAACATTGATGGCTGCGTTCAAGCCGTAGAAGCTGGCTTGGTACAGATTGGAGCTGTAGCCGTACTTGATCACATCAACGTAGGACAAGTTGAGCTGGGCGCCGTCCGTCACGACGATGACACTGGTGTCGTTTGCGTCGACGGTGAAGCTGGTGTGATCTGCACTGGTGGCATTGCCGTCGGAGTAGTAGTACGGACCCACGATGTCGTTGGTCTGGTAGAGGATGGGTTCGATGTCGTACACGGCCTTGATGGAGTTGTCGGACGCATCGGCGGCCAAGTCGGCAAAGTTGCTTGGATCGGTAACCGAAACAGCAGCCAAGGCCGCACCCGAAAAGTAGAGGAGGCGAGCTGTGCTAAGCATGCTGAGAGATGGATAAGCTCGGTGGCAAATTGGCAAATTGTTGCAAGAGGCTCTCCGGCGCTGAAGTTCCTGGACTGTACGGGATCACCTCTAAGACCTGAACATACTTTATACACACTTTACTCCACTCTTGAATTGTTATTGTCGCTGTCCGTTGTCCACTATGAAGCCGAATGCCGGAGAGAAAATCTGTGCCGCAAGCTTGGCACGAAATGAGGAAATGAGCGAATCGTCACCGAAATTCCTGTTCCTGCGAAGTGCCCCGTGACTGCATGCTGGTCTTGGGTCGAACAAAGTATAGTGACATGCTACGTTCATTAGGGTCCGCTCGAAAAGGTTAATAGAAGCGGGAAGATCTGGGGAAAATCTGGGGTAGGGAACTTCCCCGCGTCGGCTGACGCGTACGTGTGGAGCCGAACATGAACCCGAGCCAACAAAACACAGCTTCGGCCTGGATTTTCTTCGGAATGTGGGCCTTAGGCTAATCCTTATTACAGTCTATAGTGGTACAGAACGGCTACAAGTCCGATGACGAATGAGAACCGTTGCATAAATTCTGACGGCGCATTGTCCAAGTAGAGCAGGCCCACTAAAGCGAACTGGCCAATCGATGTTTGCGGGTACACATAACTCAGGTATTGCAGGGGCTGCATTGCTTTTTAGATTTATCGACACGCATTCCGCTTCGAAAGACTATCTTACCACGACTCCTTCGGGCTTTTGGCCAAGCAACTTCGGAATGAAGGTATAGTTTCTCTTTGTTTAGCAGGCCGAAAGCTTTGACGGTGATTATCTCCACACTGCTCGTTTCAATCGCAGTCAAACCCGTTGGTACCCGATACGTGGTCACACCGGACCTTTGTCACGTCATCCCCAGTCTCCGTGTTTGTGAGATCCACACCGGACATTGTAATGTCCGTGCAACCGCCCGAAGCCTCACTGCAATCCAGCCAGGCTTTGTAGCTAGTGTTGGCGTCTCCAGTCCAGTCCCTCAGCGTCATGTTCGAAATCTCAAACAGGCTGCTGTCACAATCTCCCGTGGTACCGCTGAAGGTTGTGCACTGGGTGATGTAGAATGGGTAGCGTTCTAGTTCGGAAAAGGTGAAATCCTCCAGTGCTGTGCCGGAGGTCAGTCTAATAAAATGCCAATTTGAATTGTTTGTACTCACTTGCATTCTTCAGATCTGACCCACATTTGTTAGCTGCTTTTTCTCAACGGCATTTTATCACAGAACTTACATCCGATTCCACCTCCACCTCCATTGGGAGGGTAATCGACTTGGTCTCCTGTCCACGTTTTCACGTACGATCCATATCGCGTTCCCAAGAAGGTATTCCTGCGGGCAGTGACGTTCTCAACACGCTCCCACACGCCGTCGTACTGGCCCAGGCTACCAAAAGCAATGCCAAGTGAATTGTCGAAGGTCGAGTCTTCAATCAAGATGTTTGTCGAGTTGGCCTTCAGGGCAATTGCGTCGTCGCCGTTGCGGATGTACATGTTGCGGAACGTGATGCCATCCGAGTTGATTGTATCTGCGCCGTCGGTGTTGCGGGCCGGCGCGCTGCTGCCCGAGGTGCTGTTGATGTAGACGCCGTCGAAAAGCACGTTGCTGGACCACATTATGGCCATCGTCCACATTTGGCTTTGCACCATGCGTAGATCTTTGAAGGTCATGTTCGAAGCTTCCCACACTGCGAGAGCGTGCGGCCGCCTTGGGTAGTTGGATTCGCCGTTGACCAGGTCGTACCTGATTCAAGTCAGCAATCCTCGCCGGTAGATAAATGCTTCAGCAGGGGTGGAGTCTTACCAGGCTTGCCCATTCCCGTCTAACGTGCCATATCCGTGTCCGTTGACCGTCACGTTCGTGCCGCCGAGAAACCATGCCGCGCTCCCGTTCTGGAAGCCAGTCCACTGGTTGTGCGAAAGCCAGTAAGAAGTGTTATCGCTCCACTGCATTGTTCAATAACCATTGAATTAAAGACCCCACATGCGACGTACCAGAAGTGTCCCGTAAATGTCAATCTCTGCGTTGGACAGACTTGTGGTCGTCATAATCTGATCAATATGGTAGGTCGTATTCTGGAAGATGATACGTCCATCAGTGCCGCATTCGGCAAAGGCTTCGAGGATTGCGGGAGTATCATCTGAGCCGTCCTCGTTTGCTGAAATGGTACAGCTTGCCCGGCGTCTCAGCTCAATTGCGCCTGACGCACAGGTCCAGAGGAGCAACAGAGCGAACACGGCGGATCGTACAGAAAGCATCTTGTCCAAGTAGAAGAATAGTAGTAACAATGGGGAGGGCATGGGAAGGCTTGCCATGGAAGACTAGAAAGAAGCATCGAGATCCACGCTTATATACGCAGATGGTGCATCATTCTTTTTTTCCACCTCAGCTTCCATGTTTCCAATGCTTCTTTCGGGGGAAAGGATATGTTCAATTGGAAAACACGTATTTGGAAACCTCGGGAGAAAGGACAGCGAGGATCGCGCACTACTACGCAGCGGGTAAGTTTCCGGAAGAAGTTTGGTTGCGGGATGTTAATTTGTGATTGGTGGATCTGGCTCCATGTCTAAAGCCCCACCACACGGTGCGGCCCGCCTCCGCAACACCGAGAGATACGTCATTAAGCACGAGCACGGAGAAGATCGGTACGAGATCTCGGGCTGTTTATGTAAAAGGGAAGTATCCCTCGCCGAACATGACCTGATCCAGCACAATTCTTCTCGTTTGTCATAGATCCCCCCTGCACTCCAACACTATCAACGTCCCATCTCTTCCGCTAATCAATTCAAATGGCTTGTTGTACCCCCTGTGATTGACCGCTCTTACCTTGTTTCGTTGTTTGATTCTCCCGAGACGTAGGGCACGTCCTGCATAGACTCTGTCATTCTTGTCCTGTGCTTATTCCGGTGTAGAGTCTGCTGGATGCCATGCCATTGGCGGGTTTTTCATAGTGACTCACAGATCCTGCACTCATAGAGAGATAGTCTCAAGAGTAATATGACAAATCGGCGGATTCCACCATCATTGGTTGATCATTTAAGATTTTCACTAGCTACACTTCGGTATCTCTCATGGCTATGACAAATATAAAGAATTGACGCGCACGCAAAGTCCTCAGCCGGAACTCAACCTTCGGTAAAAGAAACGCCCACAAATATTCACCTCCGACGCTTGAAGGGGAAGTGCATATTGCACTGCCATAATCTAAAATGAAGAATACACAACATGCCGTCGCACTTTGCTAGCGAGAAAAACAAAAAGATACCCAGTAGCTCATGACCAAATCCAATTTCTCTTTCTCCATGTGAAACTCATGTCCAATGAAATCCTTCCTTTGAAGTCGAAAACAATTCAAAGTAGATGGGTGGTGTTGAACAGACGATTCCCAGTATCGGTGTTCCGGCTACCGGTGAACTTGTTGCTAGAATGCCGAAGGGCAACAAGATTGATCTTTCCATCCTGAGCGAGAGTCTTGTATGACTCGCTGTTTGGATCGATGAACTGCTCCTGAACCACGCCTGCTACGATTATGATACGAATAGTTGAGTGTAAGCGGCGGATAGCCTGAGCAAATTTAACAATGGACTCTCCCGTGTTGATAACTGAATCCACCAGTAGGACTTGAGATTGCCCCTCCACATGATGGAACTTTACCTCCTCGGGCCCGTTGGCATGGACGAACATAGCCAGCGAAAAGACGTCATTGACTCCCATTGCCATAGGCTCTCCTCCCCGCATGAGTGCCACAATTGTGGTTTGCTTCTCGTGTTGAAGCCGGTATCCAGTGCTCTGATGGCCCATGACATGAGGAGTATCATACTCTTCCAGGCTGATGATGCTGGCAATAAATTCGGTTGCAAGGTATGCTCCAGCACGGCGATGAACCTCCCGAAGAGTTGGGCCAGAAATGGCGGAGTTGCGCATAGGGGTTGCGAGCAATTTTGCGGAGGTCTTGTTCGATGCAATAGTGGCGAAATTGGCCATGGGAACCTTTCTTTTGCTGAGTGTTTTTTTTTCGATGATATCACGCTCGGTGATAAGGGGAAGTGTGGTGATGTCGAGACGTGGCGGTGCATTACGGGACAGCAAAAGCTGACGAGCCCGTAAGCCGTGGTTGCGGATGAAAATTGGCAGCGCCTCGTCCATGGCCTTGCTCCTGGTTTCTTTGTCGCCCACCGCGACAACGGCTGCATCTGCCTCCTGCAGCATGGGCAGGTCCAGTGGGCTATCTCCAAATGCCCAAACGTACAGTTGCTGAGACTTCTTGAGATGGGTTACTGTAGCAGCCTTGACTGCTGGGGTAACAAAGAACCCATCTGAAATACGCCCGCCAGCGATAACTTTGACCGTGCTTGAAAGCCCTTCTCTTTCTATCACTTTCTCCCACACGCGTCGAAGGCCACAGCTAACGACAACTACGCCAATATGCTCTTTTCGCGACGCCAGCTGCAGAAGCGTTACAAATTCCGGGTAAATTTTGACTTGTGAAGCGACATCCGAGCACAGCGCTTCGTACTCTTGATCGTCGATTGCTTCTTCGCACAGCAAGGCGGCTTGTCGAAAGGCATCGCATGAGTACCCCGAAGGGCTGCTGAAAAGAGATGTAAGGGGAGATGATCCGGACGCTCGCTCCTAGGATGCCCGGAGTTGGGCCCAGGATAACGCCCCAGTGTCGACCGGGGCCAACATCCGATCGGCGTCCACGACAAGAACCGTTTCCAGCTGGCCTTTGCGGGGCGACATGACTTCGTCCAGCTTGACTTCGGCGTAAGAGAAGTTTCGTTCTTCCGTGTGTTGGTGAAAGTCTCGCAACAGCGCTGAGATCGTACCAAGTGATGACCGGTGCGAACCGTGAACCGAGAACAGGATGGAATTATCCCGGCAGAGTACGCGCAACCTGTCCTTTTCGGTCTGCTGCCATCTCATCAGATGGTTTGTCGATCCAGGCGGCCGCGATCTTTCCGTGTCATCCCGACGTCGTTGCTCAATGACATCAGCGGGAACGTCCAGGTAGAGAATGTGCGTGTACGTTTGCAAGTCCTTCGAAGTGTAAACCATCTCTCCCTCCTCTTCTCCAGCCTTCCAGAACATGAAGTGGCCTGTAACGATACCAGTCTTTTTGGTGGCGCTACAGACATTTTGGATCCTGTATATCGCCTGTTCGCGCCACTGTGTTTTGTCCTGGTCGTCCAACTGCTTGAAGGCCTTCAGACCTCCCGGAACAATATCTGCAATGACTTTGGATCCTTCGAAGAAGTAGAAATCCGTTTCACCCAGCTCGTGCTTCAACTGATTGAACAAGAAGGTTTTGCCTGCTCCAGGCACTCCATAGATCCCAATGACCTTTGGCTTGGTACTGTTAGTGGAGGTGTGCATACGGCCGAATTGATCGAGTGTGTCTTCATCCATTGTTCAGTTGGGTCTGATTATTTTCGATGTTCCGTGTTGCTGAAAAAGCTACGTAAAGAGCAATCGTAAAAGTATGAACTATGGGAGTGTTCTCAAGGAGTCAGAAAGCCAATGTGAGGATAGATAGCAGAGTTGCAGACTAGCTGGTACTTATCTACCTTCCACACAATTTGACACCAGCGCACCAGAGGATCAAGCTACAACCAAACTTTCGAGAACGTGTTTATTCAAGCGGAAACTTTGGCAAGCATGTCTTTATTTCTCTACCAAACATGTCTACTATAGAGCTTCCCACACAGCAAACAAAGAAAAACAGTACCGCTTAGTTTTCTTTGACCATGCTGCCCGCGAGCATGATACAGATCACATTACGATTGTTCGACCGGCTTATTTCCGCATTACTGTCGGGATTGCAGCCTGTGTTACACACAGGAACGCCACCGCAGTCTCCAACACAGTTGTGACTGGACACAGGCTGAATGGCCCCCACCTCGCGCGAATTGTTGGTCGCAACAACGCCCGGCCGAGGAGCGTCGCGCATTTGATACGCTGCAGCTTCAAACTAAGCCTGCATTGCGAAGATGACTGCATACATTTGTGCCTAGCGACACTCCATAAAGCGCGGGAAGGCAACAGCTCTGGCACTCAGCCTCGATATTTTTCCCTTTCCTTTCAACTACGCCTTGTCGAAGATGATAAGCCGCAATCGAGGCGTATCCGCGTCTTCGCGTGTCTCTGCATTCCAGCTTGATCGCATCCCTCTTTCCAACAACGATTCTGCTGCAGCATTGTTGCATGAGATCAATGAAGAAAGGCGGCAGCCGAAGAGTTTGCATTCAGAGGCCAACACCGTGTCAGCATCCACAACTCACCAAACAAGATCTCGCACCATCACCGCTGCTCTTGGATTCAGTGCGTGGTTTTACGAATGCCTTGCGCTGATTCTTGCGGCAGCATCCCTCGTAACGCTCATCGTAATTCTTTCGCGATACGACGGGAAACCTACTCCCGCTTGGAAGGCGGGCATGTCCATCAACGTTCTTGTATCGTTGCTTTCAGTTATTTTTCGAATTTTCATTATGCTTCCAGTAGAACAGTCCATCAGCCAAGCAACATGGGTTGCTTTGAGCAAGGAACCGCGTCCACTAAACGAGGTGATCTACTACGACTCGGCGAGTCGTGGGCCTCTTGGAAGCATCCTTTTGATTATCCGTTTGAGGCTCCGGTATGTGCTTGGTCATCTCTTTTTAAGGTGTGCTAACCATATTCTGGGAATGAAGCTACTTCGCATGCATCGGCGCTGCCATCATCATCATCGCTATTGGGACAGGCCCTTTCTTTCAGAGTACCCTCGAGTTAGTGCCCAAGCCTGTAAAAAGTTCGAATTCAGTAGCAATGGCAACAACAGCGACCACTTACGATGGTAACATGGGCCAAAGTGGTGGAGGAGAATTCAGTACAATGAGTAAGTGAGAAGTTTCACAATTCCTTTGTGGCCAGGATATGCGGCTGAAATGGCGGGGATTCAGGACACAGCTTGCCGCCCTACCTTCGAAGTTCCATGTACAGCGGTCTTGTCTCGTCGCCAATAATATCACTACCAAATCCCCCATTCAGCTGCCCCACCGGAAACTGCACATGGGACCCATTCGCCACCCTCGCGGTAGACACTCAATGCGTCGACTTTGACTCTTACATCGGGGTGAGGTGCAGCCCCAACCAGCATGATGTTTCCTCTGGGGTTACAGTCGATGACTGCGCATTTTCCGTCCTCGATTCCAACGACACTTACACTCAAAGCTTCCTGGCTGGGACAGGGAATCAAACTGTCATGAAGATTAATGTGGGGGATGCGATGATTTTCCGACAGCCAACGTTGACCAAGTTCGCGCCACTGGATATTGGCGACAAAAACGGCGGCTTAGCCCTCGTTCAATGGATTAAAGTCAAGGAAAACCTCTACCGTCCAACAGATTCCAGCATCGGAACATACCTTCAGCAAAACACCACATTCGAAGCACGCAGGTGCTTGATATACGTCAACGTCCGCATCATCTCCGCACGCGTGGACGGCGGCTCCTACTCGGAAACGGTTCTCGACGAGATCGTATACGCCGACAACGCAAGCGCCACGGTGTTTGAGGAGGGACCAGGCCTCCAGTTCCACCTCAACGGCAGCGCAGCAGAACACGGAGTCAAGGGAACGTTGACACTGCCTCAGCCCGGCAGAACCATGTTAGCGTCCGAGATGGTCAACGAGATGTTCTTGGACAAGCTCGTCAACGCCACCCAAGGCGCAGGGACCCAAGGGCCTGAGATCGCACGGATGCTCTACACGGCTGATAGCACCACGCAATCTCTAGAGCACATGGCGCACTACCTGACGGTAGCCCTCCGCGCGAACGACACGGTTTTGCTGCAAGAGCAGACCGGAAATAGCTCGGCCATCGCGCCGAGCCAGGCGGTTGACGGCACCGTCTGGGTCCAGGAAATCTTTGTCCGTGTGCACTGGGAGTTTCTCAGCCTGCCGGCGCTAGTGCTCGCGCTGACAATGGTGTTTCTGGTAATCACCATTGTTAAAAGTCATCCGGAGAGCATCGGGCTCTGGAAATCCAATCCACTGACTTTGCTTTTACACATGGAAAATCGGAGCTTCCCGGTGGATGATCCAATTACTACGTCAGACGAGTTGGGGAAGGTGGCAGCGAAGATGCAGGTGGATATCGTAATGAAGGAGGATTGTCATCATGTGACTCGAGTAGTTGACAGAGTAAATGTTTGATGCAATAGGAACTTAGAAATGTAGTGAGGATGGAGACAACATTGCATTCAGCATTCAGTTATTTCGAGATCTAGTGATTCGCGGAGGAGGTAGACAACCAGCGACGAGGCTGGAACGCGTCGCGTGATGAGTCATCTCATGGCCCCCACCAACCGCACCCGTATCTGCAGCTACCTCGTATGACAGCATTGTGGAAGGATTATTGCCAAGACGGCATTGTGGAACAGCCTGCTTGCTTTCATCTACTAAGTACCGGAGCCTCGCCAGTTCCATCCAACATCCTTTCTTCAACTCCATCCCGCTCACAATGGCTCGCATAAACCATAGGGCGAACGACCTTTTTCCTGTAGCAGACCTCCTTCCTATCTTTCTACCATGTATACTGTTTATTGTCGCAACCATCTACGCGCTCATCTTAATGCTGAAGCATCGGACCTGGTGCGCCTTGGCTTCTGTGATTGCTGGCCCACTCCTCGCCCTCGGGAGTTTCTTCCCGAAGGCTGATTTACGCCTAGTGGGTAGTTTACCAGTCAGGATAGACAACGTTTTCATCAGGTACTTTGTATCCCCAGCGCCGCTTCGTCTAATGCATCGCTGACTATTTGTAAGCTTCGGCGCATATCTCATCATGCGACAAGTCCTCGTAACCTTCTCCCGCATGTCCTCTTTTCTCCAACCCGGTCCAGATGGCTCTACACTGCTGAAAGAACGCAAGATCGCGTCATACCTACTTCATTTCAATCTTGTTGGCATCTGTGCAGTGCCTATACCGCTAGTGCGGGTATTTGCTCCTCTCCCTGAAATAACCTTTCTTGTCTATTTCGCATACCTGCACTACGCGCACGCCGAGTCTTATACCCGAGCAGCCGAGCGGAAACATGCTGCAACACTATCAGAAGTCGAATCCTCTCGTCCCATGATGGACTTGTTCTTCGCTAATCGGCAGATTGTGGTGATATTAATAGTAAGTCTAGCTGGTTCCAAACAATTACAGTCGATGTGAGTCTTACAGATTGACCAGCTTCGGGCCGCATGCGGAGGTATTCTTTCGCTATGTCCTCCGTTTCACCAACGCTCATTACTGGACGTGATTACAAGCGAAGGTACACTGATCTGTAAGTTGGGTCTCTCTCCACTTGGTGGCTATATTCTAAAAGGCATTGGAAGTGTGTTACTGGACCTTCTTTTTCGACTATCCCGGCTTGTGCCTGCCTAAGGATTGGACTTATCTGCGCTATCGCCCGGAACCGAAAGGCTATCAGCCAGTACCTCTTACAGATCTCAGTTGATCTAGACAGAAGACAGGTTTGGAGTTGTTTTTCGGCACACGCTCACTAAGCAACGTTTCTCAATAAGACACAATTCAATTTCGAGCTTTTCTGATCAGGGAAATCCAATATCTTCCTCTCAACATCTTGACATGAATGACACCAGGAACCATTTTCAATAGCCTTTTAACCGTCTCTTAAGATGAGGGATCCACTAAGAATTTTCTTTCATATCTGATCCCCAACGCTTCCAGCCCTGTTCGTCATCGACCATCCATCAACCACATGATCCTCCGATTGTCGCTGCAAACCGGTCTCCTCCGCAAGCAGGTCTGGTGATCTCCAGAACCATCCATCTATGGCAAGAGAGGGAAGAACGGACGCAACTTGTTGCCAACACGCACGAAGACGACCGGGTCGATATCGTGACGAAGCGCAACTTGCTCCAGCTTGCTGTCCTTAGCGGGGTTGACAACCTCGCAGATCGACTTCCAGTTCGGGGCGCCGCAGAGGTAGGCAGCTGTACGGTAAAAAGCCCAGCGCATGGTGAACTTGCCCAGCATGAAGGCATAGACGGGTGCGTTGTGTAGGGTGGCGAGGGGAGGTAGGTCGCCGACCGGGAAGCCGTCGTACTGGGCGCGGCTGATGGTGAAGATCACGTCGGAGCTCTCACTGAGCTTCTCGACGATGGTAACTGCGGCGTCGCGCTCCTCGATCTCCTCTCGGAGGCGATGTTCATGCCAGGACGCGGGTGACTGGCGTGCGAGGCCGAGCATCGCGTGCCAGCGGTGGAGGAAGCTTTGAAGCATGGGGCGCATTGTGTTTTGTTTGGTGATTTTCGTTTTCCTGAGGAGAATGACGGTGCTGGGTACGCTCAAGCGAGATGCTGGCTCGAGGGTGATGAAGGTAGTAATGGAGGTGATCGGGGCTGTTGCGAAAGCCAAATGTGGTTCGGTCACCTGAAGGTGGGTGTTGTAGAGAGGAAGGAGGAAGAAGGTCTGGCCGGTGGACAGCAGGATATTTGGGCTTGAGCCGTTGCAGTGAATGCATCCACGGGCCGAGAAGTCCGGTCACTTGGACAGAAATTTGTGATATACCAACCGACTATAACATTTTTGCTTACGGCTGTAAGTATAACACCTGATCTTGGACAGATGTAGGGCGTACTAACACTGAGGGTGGTGGGACGCCCGTCAAAGATGGTAAATCATATAGACACCCACATCTCTTAACAAGCGAGCCAAGTGCACTGGCCGTGTGCACGTTTACAGTTAGAAGAGCCTTTAAAAAGCATCTTTGTCGAAACGATGTGCGTAGAGGTTTTACCACAGCAAACAGTAAAGTATCAATAGAGAAAGACGTAAGTTCGGGTTAAAAGTACAATTAAGGGTAGGGGATCTCGTAGCAAGATTACTATAGCTATACATCTCGTAATAATAGAGATAAAACAATAAAGCTTTACCTAAACAATCTTATAAATACCCAAATAAATGCTTTATCCGGCCAAGGTCGGTTATCTATTAGAACAGTTACCAAATTACCATTTAATTAGTTCCGTCTTACTATTTATACTTTTAAAGCAACGAGCTGTACGTAATAATACTAAGTAAAGAGTCTATAAAACTGGTTTTACTAAGAGATATTAAGGGATTGGTTGACCCAACATACATATCGTTCCGTACGAAGCTATAAGACGGTGGCGACTAAACCAATACACCTCACCTTCTCGGTTTGCTCATATTGATCCCAATGCCGTCTGTTTCGAACCTCCAGAGTCCGTCCCGATGAATACAACCTGAACGGCAGCGAAACTATGTAACACGGTTAACATCTCGATATAGATCTAGAAGATATAATCACTTACGCAGCTGATGCTGCAAACACATCAACAAGTTCTCCATATGTGACCAGACCAAGAGTCAGCGAGAACATTGCGGTGAACCCCGCGATTATTCCCAGACGTTTCGCTGTATTCTTCACATAGTAAAGTATAACAATTGCGATAATGGGAATAACCGAAGAAAGGCACATGGCAAAGACCCTTGCCAGTCGTAGCATCCCTTGCTGGGAATGATGAATAGAGCGGGTACTAGTCGCCATAGTGTCCAGGCGATAAGCGATCGATGCGTCGGTGTGGACATCTTGCATTTCCACTGTCTCGGGGTCTGCGTTAGGTCGTGACCCACGCCGCAGCCGCAGCCGGAATGCCTGCGCAGCTTTCTCAAAAGGAGACAAGATGAAATATTGCAACCACCCGATGGCAGTATCGGAGAGCCAAACGGTCAGTGGGCTCTCATTCGGTGGCGGCTTTATAGCCAGAAGGTCAAGCAGGTCCGGCTCTTCGTAGATTGTGCGGTCATTCCCTAGAAGAGCGATACATCCCATTTCTTCGTCGTCCATCCATCGCTGGAGAAAGCGAAAGTCTCGAGGATTTGGATGGTGAAGCTTTGCCATCTTTACTTGCTGAAGTATCGCCTCATCTACCAGTGATCAGTGATACGCTCTTGAATTTTGATGTCCAACTCACTATATTCTTTCAGCTTGCAACGTAGTTCAAGGAGCAGTAGATATTGCCGAGACTCTGAGGTGCACGGCGTCTGCTCGTTGAGTGATCCAGGTTGAGGCTCGCCTGAGGGGTCGTTTTGGCTCACCGGTTGACCGAACCGTACAGAGTGACTTAACTCAAACCAGTTCCTTCCCAGTTTATTTCTTGTAGGATCGCCGGAGGTTTCGTCGTCTTTCTCACACTCGCGGAGGTTCGCTTCCAAATCCATAATTTCAGCCTGGAGCAGCAGCGCATTCTGAGAATTGAGAGCAGCGAATCGTCGAAAGACAGCAATCTCTGGATACGCACCCATCATTGCTGCAAGTTTGTTATACCCCGACATTGCTATTGGCTGTCTGAATGAAATGGTATTTCACTGTCCGCTTTCGGCTCAGTCTCATGAAAAAGGCTCACTTCAGCTCTACTAATAGTCTGTACATTTGCATCAGGCCACTATGCATTAAAAGCTCGTAATTTTATAAGCATCCATCACGTTCTAGCCTTTCAACTGCTCCTCGCGTCATATGCATGGTTTTGCGGGATTATTCTCTAATGCGACCATCTCACGTCAGCACACAAGGCTGCGGGGGAGTTAGTTCTCAGAATTCAGAGCACCCCGTATATCACATATTTGGTGTCGCCGTATATAATGCTGCCTGAGGTAAAGGCAAGATATTCCTCTTCAGGTTCGTTCATTGCCTCGAAATGCGCTCGAGAGACTGTAAAGCTGATTCCCATCATGCTTCTTCAGGCGAGGCTGAAATCTTATAGCTGCATGTAGCCGAATCTGCTGTGGTGGGCCCAATAACCACCCGACACGTCGCTTTGTGGCTTGCGCCAAAAAATCAGCCCCGGGACTTCGGATATGTGATGTGACGCCGCAACGAGGTAGGAGCTTGCGAATAGATCAGTCAGTATCAGGCTTTATCCAAGCGCTCCACGCATCTTACAAGGCACGATAAGAACGCTTCGCCCAACCCTGTTATTCTTTCACTGCTATAGTATCTTGCCTTTCACCTTTCCGGTGATCATTTCAAAATCCAATCTGTGCGTCCTACCGGTACCCTGGAAGCTGGTGGTAAAATGTCTGAAGAAACGGAATTTGCATTGCAAGTGGGATCAATGCACGGTATGCAATGTCATCTCAGGATGTGTTATGCGCGTATCTCTAATGAACAGACAAGATAAGAGTTCAGATGAACAGGAAGACCTAGGAGATGTCTGGGCTACTGAAGCCGTTGATGACGTCCAGTTGGAGCATGATTGGCTGGGAAATGACTCGTATGTCAACAACGATGAGGACTCGTATGTCAACGACGATTACGACTCGGACGTCAACAGCGATGAGGACTCTTATGCCAACAACGATGAGGACTCGTACATCAACGACGATTCCGACTCGGATGTCAACGATTATGATGGTTCGCCCGATTTTGAACCAAGGGGTGTATGGCCGTGGAGGCGCAAACAGAAAAGTTAGCATTCCTGCTATATCAAACAGCTTTCAGAATCCTAATCTACTCTTCCGCACTAGGATCAGTTAGAGAAAACCCGGATATCCAGGCAGAAAGACAGGCAGCTGATGTACGTCGGCGATGGACCGTTCAACAGCAGCGGCGGCCGTCTCAGCAGCAGTACTTCCAGCACCAGCAGCCGTCTCAACAGGAGCATTCTCAACAACAGCAGCCGCAATCATCGCAGAACCCATCGCAGCAGCAGCAGCCACAATGGCGATGGATCCAGGACGTCGAGTGCTGGGAATACTTCGACCCAGCGCACATGTACAGGTTACGATATGACCCAGCGACAAGGCACTATGAACGGTACAATGCAAGGCAGCAATGCTGGGAACATTGTTAGCCTCCGCCAGGGTGATTCACGCAGAAGATGGGGATGTTTAATTGCTTGATGAAGGGTATATGGTTACCTTTTTAGGAAGTAATGTAGTAAACAACGGCTTAGAGTAAATAGCGTCAGTTTAGCAACACAATAGGAGTACACATAGGCAGCAGCGCAGCCAGCGATTATCAACCCATAAATCCAAATTTGCTTGTGTGGCAACTGTCTATAGCTTTACAACTTAAATACGTGGAAGAGTTTAGTATATAAATCGAGCTGCGTCCGCTTTCTCTCCATGTACATACGCTAAGCCACGTATATAATTCTATTAGTGGCGGAAGAAATACGAGTGTAACTGAGGACAGTTCCGCAACGCCGTGAATGTGAGGCAAATGTAGAGTGCGGAGTTACCTTTACCTATGGCGCGGCCAGCCAGAAGGTATTCTACTTAAGTGAGTCGAGAAAGCAGATATAGTAAGGAGACTAAGGAATCTGACCTGTCTTAGTAAGAGCTTGGAATAGAGTACGCTAATTAGATCTTATATTAGTAGCGCGAGGAAGGCGCGGCGGATCGTAAAATTATCGTATCCGTCCGTAAAGCCTAGAGTCGCGGTAGGCATAGGGGCATATCCGGACAGACTCGGCCAAGCCCGGACTATCTCGGTAAAAATCGGTTTGAATGAATTTTGAAGCTCGGTAGTAGTGATAGGCTGCTGTAGTAATCCTCTTTTGTCAACGCTAATTTGTTAGAAACCTTATTATAGGCTTGGCACCTTGTTCTCCGAAATATTCGTCCGTTGAAATAAGTCCTATCCAACACGGACAAAAACCTCCGAGTAAGAAAAATATGGGAGTATAAATTGGCCATGTAGTTGCTGCCGACGCTATCGAAAGCTTTACTTCTTGGGAATTACCTTGTACATTGAGACAATTTTTCAGTCAAAGCGAACTACCATGGCAGCCGTCCTACCAACCAAGAACTTGACCAAAACCGTTCACCGTACGAAATATCCCGCCGTCGACCCCATCAACCCGGCTATCTCGGCCGCCGGCAAGACCGTCCTCATCACCGGCGGCGCAACCGGAATCGGCTACGCCATCGCACGCTCGTTCGCCGCTGCGGGTGCCGGGACCCTCATTCTCCTCGCCCGCCGCGCCCATGTGCTTGAAGAGAGCGCCGAGAAACTACGCAAAGAGTTCAAGGAGAAAAGAACAACGGTTTGGACATATGCTGTTGACCTAAAAGACAAGAAGAACGTTGATGCTGTTTTTGAGGATGTGAGGGCAAAATTGAACAGTGGAGGTGGAGACGAGGAGCAAAGTGATATCGACATCCTGGTAACAAGTGCGGTGCACCTTGAGCACGGTTTACCCGTGCTAGCGTACACCGACGAGGCTTTCAGAGCAACTTTCGAGACGAATGTGCTCGGAAATATGAACGTTCTTCGCTCATTTCTCGGACCGGAGGCTGCAGCTGTGCCGGTTCTGGGCCTAGACCGTCCAAAAGAGCTGGAATCGGAGACGCAGGAAAGACAGGAAGAACAGGGAGCGAGCAAGACAAGCAGAGGCAGGACGAAGGAAAAGATCATCATCGATGTCTCGACCAATGCAACCTACGTTCCGTATCCATCGACCGCTCTCTACGCCCCTACCAAGTATTACTTTACGTATATACTGCGTCATCTTCAGAACGAGCTCGATCAACTGGGGGGCAGTCTGCGTGTTCGGGTCCACAGCTTCCATCCAGGCGAGATATACACTCCTGCAGCTGAGCGCGCCGGAATCCCACAGGATGCATATGAGTTTGACAATGAGAGCTTGCCTGGAGGGTTTGCAGTATGGTTGGCGAGCCCAGCGGCAGAGTTTCTAAAGGGACGGTTTTTGTTTGCGCGATGGGACGTGGACGAGATCGTGGAAATGAGGGAGCGTTTTGAGCAGGATGAGGAGTTGTGCAGGATTGTCTTGAAAGTTTGAATACTGTAAAATTCGTACTTCTCAGATAGCGAGCGCGCGGTGCCGAGAAGGGGCGGCGGCGCGGTAGAAAACACAATTCAACGAAGGTATTCATCTCAGTCAGAGGCCCGCACTCGTCCCAGAATCCACCGATCCACTACCTCCTAGATGAAAATACATACTGTATCACTAGTTTGAAGCTCTTTGAATGGCCTGTAACCTGTATATTACTCAGGACGATGGGTCAGGTTAAATGGGTTCAATTTAAGTAGTCCGATCCTATGTAGCATCTATAACTTATCATGATCTCGTTCCATCAGATTTAGCTAGCACCTAAAAGCTCCATGACACTCTGCGCCCACTCCTTCGGATCCGTAACATAACCCAAGTGTGCACCAGCAACTACCTGTACCTCCTTTCCGATTGCATGCGAAATGACCTTAATCGGTCCCAGCCCAGGCCCATCAGGAGAGTCCATTCCCACCACCGGCACAAGCTTGTCAGCCTGTGCCTTGAGTCCCTCTATGTCCAGGGGTGAGCTAGGATACTGCCTCAGCTCAAACTCGAACCAGAACATGGAGTTTGCGCGAATTTCATCGCTTTGCGAGCCGTCCATGGCAGCTTTCATGAGAGGGGCGTCCTTCGAACCGGACAGCCCTCCCGTGAAAGCTTCCATTGCTGCCGCGCTGCCGTGGGCTCGGTACGTTGAGTAGACACCGCCGATTATGCCCTCTGCGGCGGAGCGAATGTCAGCAGGCAGGACGGCCAGGCTCGGAGGCTCATGAGCGATAAGTCTAGAGACTGATCGAGGGTGCTGCAAGAGAAGGTTCATGGCCACGATTGCGCCGGAGGAAGTGCCCAGGACTGCGGCTGGGCCCTGGGCCATGTGTTGGATTAGGATGTGCGCGTCGTCGGCGTCGGTCTCCAGGCGTTTGCTGAAATCCTGGGGTCCCCGCAAGAAGCTTTTTGAGTAGCCGCGGCGATCCCACGTAATGACGGTGAAATTGTTTGAGAGGCGCTCGACCACGGCTGAGAAAACGGTCCCGCGGCCGTCTGCGCCGGGGATGAGGAGTAGAAATGGGCCGGTCCCGGCGACTTCATACCGGAGTGAAGCTCCAGGTACCTCGAGAATAGGCATTGTCGAAGAGTGGGCGGTATTGGGGTAACCAGGTGGTAGAAAACGCAAGAGCGCGAGATGGTGAATGATTTTCATGAGAACGCCGCAACTATGCGCCTTTATGTGTGGATTTTACCGACCGTTTGGCGAAACGCACGCCCAGGAATTTCCTTTTTAGGCGTCACCATCCCACTTTAACTAAATAAAGCAAAGACTGCGTTCTTACATTTCTCAACCACGTCATTAAACAATTACTAACTCACCGAATCAACCCGATAATTCCCGAACGCCCTAATCCGACATGCATACACTTCACGCACGAAGCTGACTTGGTCGCTTCATTCATCGGCATCGCCCTGGTGAATGCAAAACATATCAGCCCATAGGAATCGACAGCTGTGGGAAGCGATGAACTACCGAAGCACGGCGTGCAGATTCGTCGTTATTTGAAAATCTTAGACAAGAGCGGTTGGCTGAGAGAGGGCCCTGGGAGAGGCCTCTTCTGGCCGGGCCGGATCAAGTGTTTCATTTTTTCCCAGCTCGAGATTTATTGCAGCACTCTTGTCAAGACATACCCAGCAATATGAGAGCTTGGTACGAAGGAGCCTCGGCACGGGTCGTGCAAAATGGGAAGCAGGCCATGCCATCGTCTGGGGGCTCGTATAGAGCGCTATAGATTGGCCTCGCTACTGCAGACATGCAACAAAGCTTTTGCATTCGGATCATCATCATTGCTAACTTCAATGTTCTCTCTCTCCGCATCTCCTCTGTATAACTAACATCAAGGATGCTATTCATCCGTCTTGGGTAGCATATTCATCGTCACCGCACTCGCTCCTGTCATGATAATGTTGATGGTCCTCCCCTCGAACGCGGGATTCGGTGTATCCAAGGGCATTCCCTACTAACTGCTTATCCCGGCATTGCAATTTAAATACTTAAAAGATCATATGTGCTGGTAACACACAGTAGCCTATCGATACCGCTGCTTTGTAACACCACCGGCGGTATTGCGTATCGCTAGCCTTGGGGATTTATTGCATGGGGGAAACATGTGAGCAACGGCAGAGCGCTTAATCGTCGTAAGGATCATCTCTTGGCCTGATCCTACCGGGCCCGCTTCAGACAGGCTGAACATTTACAAGATCCTATCATCTCTTTCTCTCAACTCCATTGACATCATACACCTTTCAAAATAAGACCTCTAGGAGAGATTACTTAACCGTCTCGCAGTTTACAGCCTCTGAAACGCCAAGCTCTCCAATTCATGATTGGGCACGTGGGTTGTCGGGCACATGCATCTCTGCGGCGCAGCCATGCAATCTTGTGGATCCCAACCTCTTACTAATGCACCTGTCTATATCAAGGAAGATCTGCCATATACCCCGCACCAGCGGATACGCCAGGCTACCGCCAAAAAAAATTTGCCCATCGTTCCTTTGAGATCCCGCATCACTGCAGCCCACGACCATCGAAAGCCACTGCGCCTCCAGAACTTACCTGCACCCATATATCGTGTTTGGCACGCTCATCGAGTCTAAGGAATTACATTCAGATACCCAGCAGGCTGACTTGTAAAACTATGTTTGCGGGGCGAATTCCGACGTGTGATCAAGCCTAAGCATCCGGCTCACAGTCACTACCATTTGATTTTCGGCTCGCCAAATCTCCTCATCATGGCTCACATCAAGAGCCCCACACCGGACGAGTCAGCCAATGAGTACAATAACTGTTCGTTTATCGCCCCATCAGATACAAATGTTGGCTAATTCGACGCTACAAAGTCCCTTGGTCTACCTTCATCGACTATGATAGTCAGAGCTCTTCTTTTTCTCTCTCAGTCTTTAAGAGTGATCGCAGGTATCGTGAGTGGCACAAAATTCTACGGAGCGAAGTCATCACCTGCGACAGCACCAGATACCACGTTGGTGATGTAGTGGATGTCGAAGTTACCGACAAGCTGTTAGGAACACGACTGGAGCCGGCAGTGATTGCTGAATATCGGTCACCGTTCCTGTTGGTTATCTGGCTCTACCAAGCGGAAAAGAGGAAAGAACTACTGGAGAGCGCACAAATCGCATCTGGATTCGAGTTCATCTTGACAACACATACGGACATCATCTATAAGTGCTCCATAAGAGACCGCATATCGTCAGTGGAGAAAGTCTGTATGACCGCGCGGTCCTTCACTTTAAGCCCCAAGAACGGATCATCAAACTTCAGGGGATCACTCACAAGCGCGCCAGCAATTGCTACATACGTGACTTGGTCCATACGGTTTATGCCAAATACTCGTCTCTGACACAATTTCCATTCTCTGGATGCGGCAGTAACACCAGAAGAAGCCCGACCATCCATCACGAGAGCCCATCCAGCAAAAGGACCGCCAGCGCCCTTTCTGGACACAAGCTGGCCTCGACACTTAGAGGACCAACACCGCAACGCTCTAGAGGAGTTTCAGCATCTCATGATATCAACTACGAGTCCACAAATGATGATGTTTGTAACTTAGAGCCCCTGGACTCCGACCTCGCCACGCCCGGCAACTCCATGGGCGAATTTGGTGTTGAACCAAGAAGATCTTCTGGCCTGTCATTTCATCTTTCCTCGCTAGATTTTAGATCTCCCGCTGGTTCACCAACCCCTAGAGCATCCTCACCATTACAAATGCCAGACAGAAGATCGCCAGCAGAAACATCCGACAGCCAACAGGAGAGACCCCTGCCTGCGGAAGCCTCGCCATCAAAGACTCCAGGCTTCGAAGTGCTCCCTTCGGGCTCCGAGCCTCCACCCAGCCAACTGTCCCTGACGAGTATCAGGCTTCTGGAAGCATCGATGGCCAAAAACATCGAGTCACGCCAGAACTTCAAAGCCAACAGATACATCTACGTTTTTACTGCCCCTAAGCTGCCTGACCTTGTCAAAGTTGGGATCGCGGAAGATGTGGGGAAGCGGCGCAGGGACCTGAAAGGGAACTGTAAATTGGAGACGGTGGAACTGCAATACATGTCCAAATCGCTGTGCTGGGCTCCACTTGCCGAGCGGCTGATACACGCAGTGCTAAAAGCATGGAGCTTGGATAGGACGGTTAGATGCCTTGCTGAAAAGAGAAACCATCGGGAATGGTTTGCGTGCGATAAAGACGCAGCCGTAGAGCTTGTGAAGATATGGTCTGAGGCGCTTGAGTACGATGAACGTGGCAACCCCGAACGGTGGTTGATTGAGAAGGTGGGAAAGTTTCGGAAGGAAGGTGGTCCACTGCAGGACTATGAGACCTGGGATCAGATGATAGACAGGCATCACCACTGGTTTGGAGCTGCAAGGTAGTTTCGGCCGCATGAGCAGCAACAAACGTAGGGGACTATTAGTTTCTGCCAAATATAAGGATTTTTCGAACAAATTTCCCTTTAAAAACGACAAGCACGTGGAAGAACGGGAATGAATAGTAGGGAATAGGCTCGGGAAAGTAGTGTCAGCAGGCTTGAAATCTATTTGAAAAGAGCAACGCTGTGAAACATTGAATTTTGTCCCATTTCGTACTGCTGCCAAGAGTGGCTGAAACTTAAAGGCGGCTATGCCAGCCTAGAGGACATGGCGGGGATGGGATTGTGTACAGTGCCAGTAGATAAAAAATTAGGCAATTCGCAGAAGCGCCGTAGTGTGGGGATGGGGGCTGGAACATCAAAACGTCTGCCTGGCCATCCTGAATTTTTGGTGCTTTTTACTTGGACGGCGCAAGCTCAGCGAGGCTGCGCTATTGATGTTACCCCGCTGTGGCTTGTTTACCGGCGAGGCTATGTTATGATGTATCCTGGCAGACGAATAGCGGGGTTGGTCATGATTCGCTAGGTAGTACATTGAGGAAATTGTGATACCTCGCCTCGGTCTGGGCTCCACTACAGCCCTTGGCATCCTGCAGTCAGCAGAGTAAGCTGAACTTCACTGCAGTAATTTTCACCAGTGATATAAACGTGCTGCATCTTTATCGCTAGGCCTTGTCTCTCACTTTGCCCCGTTTATCAAATACCATAAAGATCAAAGAAGACTGTCTTGCACCAAATTGTTGACCTTTATGTTTCCTTCAACATTTCATATCACCCAAACTGTCTTAACCCATCGTTTTCATTCTTTTGCGTTGCAATCTTGAAACAACTACTCCATCTCCAATGGATCTGGCAGACCTTTGGTCCTACGCACAGCTGATTTTCACCACTATTGGGATTATAGCTATCTTCCATCGTTTCCTCTTCCCAGACCGCAATGGAGTCACCGAAATCACCACATTTCAATCCTCCCCAGAGGATGAAGCTACCAGTATCCAGCAAGTTGAGTCCATGTACAAAAAAATCCTTGCGACAGACGACGGGCCCGGGAAGAAACTGCAATGCAGCGACTACTCAGTTGGTATCATCACCGCACTGCCGAACGAGATGAAAGCAGCCATTTCTGTGCTGGATGAAGAACATGCACCACCTTCCGACTTCTGCAAGCCTGCTGGCGATTACAACCACTACGTCTGGGGAAGCATGTCGACGCAAAGCGAAGCGGCGCACAATGTAGTCATCGCTTCCTTTCCCGCGAAACGACCTGGAACTGTTACCGCTGCCGATGTCGCCAGGCTCATGGTTACCACATTTCCCTCCATCCGGCTAGGTCTGATGGTCGGCATTGGCGGTGGTGTTCCCAGTCCCAATGACATCCGTCTTGGAGATGTCGTTGTATCTCAAGGATCTGGAACAACTGCTGGCGTTGTTCAATACGATTTTGGCAAAGAAGAAGAGGAGGGGTTCCGTCGGCAAGGGCAGATGGACAGTCCGCCTGCGGCTCTTCTGAGTGCCATAACTGCTTTCGAAGCGCGCGACCCGGCGTCTTCCCTGATCGGAGCAGTGACTAGGGCGTCCTTAAAGATTCAGGAGACCTATTTGAATCTGGAAAACGGGCCTGCCTATGCCTATCAAGGGGCTCGAAATGATCGATTGTTTCAGTCCCGGTACCATGGTCCGGGCGCTGCTCAATGGCCCATTGTTTCCTCACTCTTCCGGCTGCAACGGTCCCAACCGACACACAAGGATTGCGCCAGCTGCGATCCGAGGATGTTGGTCGAGAGAAAATCACGGACTTTGCCTCACGTTCCACGAATCCATTACGGCCTTATTGCGTCGGGAAATAGGGTTATCAAGAGCGCCAGGATGAGAGACCAAATTGTAGCCAGTTTGAAACAGGACACTAACAGTGGCGATTGCCTTTGCTTCGAGATGGAAGCCGCCGGGCTTATGAACAACTTCCCGTGTTTGGTCATTCGAGGAGTCAGCGATTATGCCGATGCTCACAAGAACGATGTGTGGCACAACTATGCTGCATTGACTGCTGCGGCATATGCAAGAGAGCTGCTTCGAGTCCTCTCTACTGCTAAGGTATCATCGTCGAAGCCGGCTAGAGAGATCATTGGACAAATTCAGCGGGGTTAGTTACTTTTATAGCCACACACACCGTATTGATTTATGAAAATCTAACTGACATATGTGCAGATGTGAAAAGTATGAGGGCTGAGCTTCAGAAAATATCGGATAAACAGATCCAGGACTGGCTAGAATCATCTGAGCAACAAAGCTACCTCGATCAAGCTCAAGTTGAGATAGGACGCTACCAAACAGAAAGCACCTGGCTTTTCCAACACGGTGACTATAGAGACTGGTCATCTCATAATATTCACCACATCTGGTTGCATGGACAGTCTGGCTGTGGAAAAACTGTTCTTGCCTCCACTGTGGTAAAACGGCTCTCCGCAGAGGGAAAGATGTGCCTCTACTTCTTCTTTGATTTCCGTGACACGAACAAGCAATCACTTCAATCTGTCCTGCGTTCGCTCATTTGGCAGCTTTTCTCTCTCTCTGACTCCGAAGATGTGAAGACTTTAGTGCGGCAGCTGTACGAGGACCAGAAGTCTCCAACGCCAACGATCAAGAAGCTAAAAGACACTTTCGATAAGATGGTAGAAGAGGCGGATGAGGTTCAAGTGGTTTTGGATGCTCTCGATGAATCAACAAGGAAAGGAACTGACAGAGACGAGCTTCTCAGGTGGCTGAAACCACGAACGCAGTATGACGGACCCGGGGTTTGTAAACTCCGAACCATTATCACAAGCCGAAGCGACCAGCAGGATATTGTGAATATTCTCGGCTCCCGGTGCCCAGGGAGGGCAGAGATATGTGTCGACAACGAATCTACCAGTGTCAAGGCGAACATCCACCAGTACATCCACAAACGCCTCAGCAACGATGGGGGATTTTCAGAGTGGAGGAACAAACCCAGCAAGAGCGGTGTATGCGAGATTGAGTCACAGGGGCAAGGATACATGGAGCAGTGGCACCCAATCATGAAGGAAATGGAGAACCGCCTGGTTGACAAAGCTGGCTTCATGTGAGGCTTGGAACCCTTTGCGGTTATAAATACGAACTAATCTAATTGAACTTTCAGGTTTCGATGGGCTTCCCTGACAATCGACTCGCTGGGGGAGATGGGCACGATTCAGAAGATCAAAGAAGCTCTCGAGAGCTTACCTAACGGATTGGACGAAATATATACCCGAAGTCTTGATGAGATCAAACACCACAAATCTGATGCCTTCCGGATCTTACAATTTTTACTATTTTCCCCGTCACAGCTCAAGGATGAAGTCTTATTAGACACAACTAGTATCAATTTGGAAACTCCAACAGGGTATGAAATTGATCCGATGAGGAGAATGAACAGCTTTGATAAGCTGTCGAGCCTCATGTCAACATTCATCAGAAGAAACGAAATTACGGGAGTACTTGAAATTGCGCACTCATCCGTAAGAGACTACTTGCTTTACACGGGCCCTGGAAATCCACCAAGGTACAGATTTCGGGAAGTCCCGGCAAAAGCCACTGTTGTGGGAGTCTGTCTGGGTTATATGGACTCAATTCTGACGCAAGTAACCCCATCGGACCCAAAAGATTCCCATGGATCCTTCTTGGAATGTGCAGAGTATATCTGGAGTACTCTTGCATGTGAGGAGGAGCACCGAAATCAAACAAGGACCAAACCGTTAGCACATGCAGCTGCGTTTCGTCATGACCCTAGTCTACAAGAAGGGAGTGTTCAAAATGAGGCTTACAGTTTCATTTTGAAGTTCTTGATCCACAATGGTTCTAAGCTACAACACGCAACTTCCTTTCATCTCGGCAGAAGGTACGGAGGCCCTCCTTTGTACGTTGCTTCTGCGATAGGCCTCACTCGAATCGTTGGCAAATTACTCAGTGTCGGTGTCAAAGCGGACGAAAATGAAGGGGTTGATGGATTTGCTGAAGCAGTCGCGCTTCCTAATTCTTTTTACAAGAACACTCTGGATCGCTTTGGGGTCAAAGAGCATGAGGAAATCAAGTATGGGCAAAATACAGACCTAGGCTACGGGAATGCCTTGACAGCTGCGTGCTATTATGGACACGAGAGCATTGTCCAGATGCTACTGGAAAACGATGCCGCCATCACTGGTGATGAGAGAAGTTGGGACAGAAGTCCTTTATCTGCTGCATGCAAGCCTAAGGGTTTAAACATCGTGAAGCTCCTTCTCGATAAAGGGGCCGACGTCAACGTTGGAAATTCCTTCTCTGCCGCATGCTACACGGGGAATCCAGAGATCATGAAGCTCCTCCTTGACAAAGGGGCTAAATCCAATGATGGGCATCTCTTGCTTAATGCATGCCGTTCGTTGCGTCCAAGGGCTTCAGAGATCGTAAATCTCCTCCTCGATAACGGAGCGGATCCCAATGTTGGAGATCTTTTGGCTGTTGCATGCAGGGACGGAACTCCAGAGATCGTGAAGGTCCTCGTTGATAAAGGGGCCGATGTCAATGCTGGAAATCCCTTGTTTATTGCATGTCGCTCTGGGAGTTTGGAGCTCGTGAAGCTCCTCCTTGGCAAAGGAGCCAACGTTAACGCTTGCGAAGGTTACCGTGGAACTCCCTTATCTGAGGCATGTTTAAACGGGCGTGAGAGTATCATCTCAGTACTGCTTGCGAATGGAGCGGACGTGAATGCGAGTGGCGGAGACTATGAACATCCTCTGCAAGCAGTTTGCGCACTACACCGGGAACCAGAGGTTATGGTCAAGATGTTGATCGAACATGGAGCCGATGTCAACGCAAAAGGAGGCACATACGGGACTGCTTTGCAAGCTGCAGTTGCGAAGAGCCACGAACGGAGCATCAAGTTACTACTTCATGCTGGAGCTGATGTTCATATTAAAGCTGGCCAGCATAGGACAATACTGGAAGCTGCGTACTTCAGTCAAAGCCAAGAAGCCTTTCAGCTATTGCTGGACGCAGGGGCTGATCTGAACGGCCCATCTCCCGGCCGTGGCAGCATACTACGGCTAGCAGCTTCTAAGAAGTGGTTTCATGTCGTTCGATATGTTCTTGAGGCTGGAGCGGACTTGGAGGACCTACATGGGCTCGCAGACCGGCATCAGGAATATGTATTCCGCGTGGCTCGAGAGTCTTGCAACGAAGTCATTCTTGAGCGCTTAGGAATCAGAAAGAGTTTGGAAGGTAGTATTCGCCACGAAGATTAAAGTGTCGGAAACCATTACCCTTCCAGTAACATTGGCCGAAGAAACTACTCCGTGGATGATCTTGACCTGGAAGCGTCGTCCACCTCCTCCAATAACCACAGCGCCGACGAGTGCACTGTGAACAATCTTTACACCTCCCGACTGTACTTGGAGAGCTTTGCGAAGATGGCGTTCCTGGCTGTTCTTTCTATACCGACTATCGCCCGAGAGGCACAATTTGGTCACCTGCCACTTTCCCAGTGGGAGACGCATCGGTAGAATGGCGGTCCATT
This sequence comes from Lasiodiplodia sp. KE8368, assembly GCA_023087525.1. Lineage (NCBI taxonomy): Eukaryota > Fungi > Ascomycota > Dothideomycetes > Botryosphaeriales > Botryosphaeriaceae > Lasiodiplodia > Lasiodiplodia sp. KE8368. Next base: position 155,146 of record JAJMYN010000037.1, read on the forward strand.
GCAGGAATATGAAACGTGGGGCTAGTAGATGATAGACAGACATCATTACTGGCTTGAAGTTGCAGGGGGTGATTAGCCCAGCCAATGCAAAGGTCTATATTGCGGTACTAGCGTTGCGTCTGAATTACGTGATTTGCAGTAGACATTGCGCAATGATTTCTCCTTTGAAATCTAAGGTGATACATGATGATAGCTCTCACAGCGAAACCATTCTGGCCTTAGGCCTGGTGACAATGAAGTTGAAAACAATGAAAATAAGCTAAATAAATTTTTTGACGTTACCCAACCTTTTTGATTTTATTTCATTCCATCAATGACTCTCTTCAGACTTTCCCGTCAAGCGGTCGTTTTCATTTTCCTCGCCCTCACTTTCCTCATCTGTATCCAGCACAGCCATCTCCGGGCTCTCCGGCTGCTGCCGCCTTTCCTGAATCTCACTGAATCCCGGTGTACCTGGATCGCTTCCCTGATCCTGCACCCTCTTGTAGCCCTTCGATCTCCCAAAGCACTTCGCATCCAGCTTCGGCGTCAACCAAAACAAGAACACGATAAAGAAACCCGCAAAGCCCAGCAGCACAGGCGGCAGCACCTGTGCCGTGAGCGAGATCTTCGGCCTCCCAGGCTGCGGGGGATAATGCCTCTTCCCGTCAAACCCAGCATTGAAGACGAACTGATCCGGATGCTGGGCCTCAACCGCCGGCGGCAGCGGCAGGATATCGCGATTCGAGACATTCTGCGTGATGCAAGCGAGGTCACCGCAGAACGGACGCAGCTGCTCGGACGGCACGAAAGTGCTGACAATCGCACTGCGGCGCAGCAGCACGCCGTCCGCATCGATCGCCTCAGCGTACGACCACTGCGTGTAGTTCTCCGCGCGCAGCCTCGTCTCAAAGCCCGTCTTGTTCGCCGAGCCGACGAGGTTCCACGGGCCGGCCGGCTCGCGCGCGGCGTAGAACTTCCAGCTAGCGACGGTAGTCGCGCCGTTCCAGGAGACGTAGAAGACGGTGTCGTTGGCGCCGTCCCTGGAGTATGTCCACAGCGTGGGCGCGGCGCTGGGCACGCCCGTCCACGTGTGCTTGCGGGACCGATACACCATGACTTCCGACCCGTTGCGGCCGACCTGGCCGCGCAGCACGGGGGCGCCGTCCTTGGTGAACTCGGAGAAGAAGGGCACGGCGCCCCAGCCGACGAAGGCGTTGTCGTTGTCGGGCATGATGGACATGCTGCCCTGCGAGTGCGCGAGCAGCTCGCCGTCGTCGTAGACGTACTCGCCGAAGAGCTTGGCCGTCTTGGCGGCGTGGTCGAGCACGATGATGAGGCCGCGCGAGTAGGCGTTCGTGGTCGTCATGCCGTCCCACGCGTTGTCGAAGACGGTGATGACGCTGTGCGTCGCGTTGTCCGACACCCACCGCGCGTCGTGCTGCGAGGAGAAGTTGAAGTCCTTGGCGTAGGGCTCGTTTTCCAGGCCCCGCAGCTCCCACACGACCTTGCCCGTCTTGCCCGAGATCTTGTAGAGGGTGCTGAAGTGGCGGGCCGAGATCAGGTAGTCGCCGCCCCGGCTCTTGTCGATCGAGTTCGTGTGGAAGTAGTCCCACGGCTTGTCGGGACTGCTCCCATCGCCGGCGACGAAGTTGCCGTTGAGAGGCAGCGGGCTGTTCTTGGGCGACGTCTCCTCATGATCCAGGCTTCGCCACTCGAACAGCAGCTCCCCAGTCTCGACGCGGACTTCTTGGAAGATGGACTCGATGATCCAGCCCATGCCAGAAGATTGGCCGAAAGGCGACAAGTCGTACTGGCGGGGAGACAGGACATTGAGAATCGCTCCTCTGCCACCATCGACCAAGTTGAACTCGTGCATGTCCGAGGCAGGCACTGATCCAGTTGCCTGGACCGTCTTGACTACGCGATACGACTCATCCAGAATGGCGCCCATGCCACGACCGAAGCCTGGGTTCGTGGTGCCTTGGAAAAAGCAGAAGAACATGCACAGGTGGTCGCGGCCCTTGTACTGGCAGACATGCGGGTGGTGGACAGTCACAGGGCCGAAGTCAGCAGCGCCGGCCCATACCAGGTCCCCCGCATTGTCGTATATGTAAGGTCCGCGATCTGGGCCTTCCTCAGAGAGACGCCATGGCGATACAAAGATGTAACCGTCAGACACGGCGTCGGGGTCGTACACGTCGATGTTAATGTCCGGTGGCTTGATGTCGGGGCGCTGTATAGGTTGCTCGTTAGTTTTCGCAGTGTGGTCTGAGAGAGCGGCGCACACATACCGAATAGAAGAAAGAGACCGGGTCTGTCTCGGCCTCGGCAGCCAATACAGCGGCGCCGCAGGCGAGAAGCGTCAGCAGCAGCGTCAGCAGCGAAGTGGTGGCTGCCATATTTTTTTGGGGCGTGCTGGTCGACTAAGTTCGCACCGCGAATATTTCAAGAAACTCGGGCGTGGCTGGCCGATACCGGGTAGAGAGCCGGTGCGGAATACATGTTGGAGCGCTGAAGCATTGTTATGGCCGAAAATTGGAGCGCTGATCGCGCGGAGCTGATAATGATTCAGTGCCCGCGCCCGCCCCCGTCAGCGCCGAGAATACCCTCCACCCCGGCGATTCCTTGCCCCGTGCGACCTCTCGCCCGATGCGCATGCACATCTACACGTAGCATTTGCCGCCTGAGGCGACACGCCCTCGAACCACAGAAATTTTCGTTTCGCTTCTGTTCATGCAGGGCGGGATCTTCCGGCTGCAAGAGCGAGTCGCGGCCGCCATCGAACCCATCCTTTTGTCCCTCGTCCGCCACGCGTGACCGAATTCGCCAGCGCGCCCTCAATTCTGGAATTCGTCCGCTGCGTCGCTACCGCGGTGTCGGGCCCTCAAACTCTGCAACTCCCTATTTAGCCATCACCAACCACTGCCTCCCGCCCAGAGTCGATCGCCCATCTTATCAGTTCCATCTACCATGGCCTTCAAGAACCCCTTCGCAAAGAGATCCGAGCCGGACGAGCTGGTGCCCGAGCCCGAGGCCCAGCGTACCGCCAACTCGGACAACATCGAGCCCAAGTTTGAGGCCAGCGAGACTGCTCACGCCGTGCCTTCTGACCACGACAGCGACAAAGATGAGGGTCACCAGTTCCACGGCGTTGCCGAGATGGAGGCCATCACCTCTCACTGGGACAAGAAGAGCATGTACATCGCCTACGCTTTGTGAGTTGTCCCCCAAACAGCACCCCGGTGCACCCGCTGATTGCCGAAAAAAGCATCTATCTCAACCATTGGGCCATGTCGATGCTGTCCATGACTTACATCAACCTGACGCCCTATGTGACGAGTTCGTTCGGCAAGCACGGTCTGCTCACGACGACGACGGTCGTGTCCTCGATCGTGGGCGGTGTCTGCCGTCTGCCTATCGCCAAGATCATCGACATCTTCGGCCGCGTCGAGGGCTTCCTACTGATGGTCCTGTTCACCGTCATCGGCCTCATCATGATGGCCGTCTGTGACAACGTGCAGACGTACGCCGCCGCCGCCGTCTTCTACAAGATCGGCTCCACCGGAATTGGCTATGTTATCGATGTTTTCGTCGCCGACACGTCCAGCCTGCGCAATCGTGGTCTGATCATGGCTGTCAACTCGACCCCGTACCTGGCCACGGCTTTTGCTGGCCCTGCTGCGGCCGAGAGGTTCTACTACGGTGCCGGATGGAGGTGGGGATTCGGCGTCTTCGCCATCGTCATCCCCGCCGTCTGTCTCCCCATGGCTGCCCTCTTCATCTACATCCGCAAGCAGGCTCGTCTGAACGGATTTGCCCCGAGGAGAGCTTCTGGCCGCACTTTCTGGGAGTCGACCAAGCACTACTTTGTCGAATTCGATGGTACGAAAAGAGGCCTGAATTTAGCCCGGAAGAATGAGCTAACGCAACATCAGTCATTGGCATGCTACTCGTCGTCGGGGGCTTTTCTCTCATCCTTCTCCCGCTGACCATCGCCACTTACCAAGAGAAGAAGTGGGAGTCGCCGTCCATCATCGCCATGATCGTCATCGGCGGCATCTGCATCATTGCTTTCGCCGTTTGGGAGAAGTGGTTCTCTCCCGTCTCGTTCGTTCCCTTCGAGGTTCTGGTCGACCGCACCGTTCTCCCCGCCTGCCTCGTCTCTAGCTGTCTCTTCATCGCCTCCAGGTATGTCTCCCTGTTCCACTCTCGCAATTTTAGCTGAAACTAACCTTATCCCGTAGCTGCTGGAGTTCGTACTTCTCTTCCTTCCTGCAGGTGGCCTTGTACCAGACCATCGCCCAAGCCGGCTACGTCGGAAGCATCTACAGTCTGGGCTCCTGCGTCTGGGCCTTCGTCACCGGATCGTAAGCCCACCCCGATCCTCACCCCTCAGAAGCACAGCTAACATCTCCCCCTCACAGTGCCATCCGCTACACCAACCACTTCAAGTGGCTCGCCATGGTCGCCGCGCCCCTCGTCGTCTGCGCCTCGGGCCTCTTCATCAAGTACCGCCAACCCGGCGAATCCGTGCAATCCATCATCGGCGTGCAAATCTTCATGACGATCGGGGCGGCGACGCTCGTCGTCACCGAGCAAATGGCCGTGATGACGGCGGCCAAGCACGCCAACGTGGCCGTGTGCATCGCGCTGCTCTCGCTCTTCACCAACATCGGATCGGGCATCGGGTCGGGCGTGTCGGGCGCGCTGTGGACCAACATCTTCCCGAACAAGCTCGCCGAGGCGCTGCCCGACACGGACGCGAAGACGATTGCCAAGATCTACGGCTCGCTGGTGGTGCAGCGCAAGTACGCCAAGGGCACGGCCATGCGCGACGGCATCAACTGGGCGTACGGCGTGGCCATGAAGTACCAGAGCATCGCCGCCATGGCGATTCTGATTCTTACGATCCCGCTCGTCATGTGCTGGAAGGACTACAATGTCAAGGAGACGCGCAGGAACAAGGGTCGCGTGCTCTAGATGTGGTGTGTCCTACAAAATACTGTTGTTGTTGCATATATCCCCGGGGGGACGGTGGTTGGGTTGGGTTGGATTGGGCTGGTTGATTGATTGATTGATTTGGTATTTTCTCTGAAGATTAGATTGATTGGTAGATAGTACATAGGGCTGTTTGCTGGATTTGGTAATGGGAGCTTGGCTTTGTTTGGTGGCGAAACTTACGAGTGCGAAAATACAATTCAGTGAATAACAACAACATCGTGATCCAAACCTCAAGATCATGCTCGTCGTCAAATGCCAAATTTAGCATCGCCAGATCGAGTAGCCGTTGGTCATAGATCCACCGCGCCGCATCGTGTTCAGCTAGAACGCGGCGTCACCGAAATGCCGTGTCCCAGCAAGCGAAAGAAACAAAACGCATCTCCGGATAGCGGGACAAGGACAGGGAGTACGCGGCAGCCAAGAAGGCACCAGCGGCAAGTCATCGCCGTGTGCCGAGCTTGCGGGCCACTCCGGGAGCGGCGCAAGGGAGGAAACCGAGGGAACGGGAGCAAAGGCACGCACTCTCAAGCAAAAGAAAAGGACCGGGCGAAAAGGCGCCGATGTAGAAACCATCGGGCGCAGTGCCGATCGCCGTAGGTCGTTAAAAATTATCTGATCCGTCAATGGTGGCTTGGCGAGCCGAGCCGGGGGTGGCTGTCAGGGGCGTGATTGGGCCGTGCGGCGGCGACCGGGGGCGCGAAGGATGGCATTCATGCGGGGCGCATTGCATGGCGCAGTTGTTGGAAGGGCACCTCGGCCAATCTAATCAGATTCTGACCCTGGCAGGCCACCTCCACCGCGGAGCGTCATGCTTCTCGGCCTTGCGATCTCGGGCGTGGGATGGGGCCCGCTTGACTTTTTACCCGCATTGTTTATCGATTGGAGCAAAAACACCAACTCGGTGGTGCTTTTTCGAGCTTCTCTCTCTACTCCCCGTTGAGCGAGCAATACGCCTTGGCGGTAAAACAGCAGCGCGCCATGGCAGGTTCTACGGCAAGCTCTCTCCCCACCATCTGAATTGTGCCTTTTTGCTGACCATGTAGCTCCCACAGCCCAGGCAGTCGGTCGCCAGGCGGCTGGCCTCCAAGGTCGTCAATCCCGCCTTCTTCTCGCTGCTGCTGGACGCGCACCCGGAGCCACTGGACGTGGCGCTGCTGGCCGTCGGCAGTCTCGTCGCAGTGGCGGCGGGCATGCCGTTCCCGCTGCTGTGCATCTACTTCGGCAAGCTGGTCGACGACCTGAATTCCTCAGCGTGCATCGACGAGCCGCCGGCGAACCTGGAGGAGATGGTGCGGCGCAAGGTCATCATCGTGGCGCTGTTCGCCGTGGCCAACTTCGCCACCATCTACGTGTACATGGGGTGCTGGACGCTGTTCGGCGAGCGCGTGGTGCGGCGGCTGCGCACGCGGTACCTGCGCGCGCTGCTGCGCCAGGAGGCCGCCTACTTCGACACCATGCCCGCCGGCGAGGTGGCGGCGCGGCTGGACGGCGACCTGCACACGATCCAGCAGGGCGTCTCGGAGAAGGTGGGCATCTACGTCGCGAGCGTGTCCAACTTCATCACCGCGTACGTCGTGGCCTTCGTCGTGGATTCCCGGCTCGCCGTCATCCTGTTCGCCCTCGTGCCGGCCTACTACGCCATGGTGCACATTGGCAAGTACTTTTCCCAAAAGTACTCCAAGACGGTCGACGCGGCCGTGGCCGAGGCCAGCTCCATCGCGGCCGAGAGCCTGTCCAACATCCAGGTGGTGCAGGCCTTCCGGCTGGAGTCGCGGCTCGAAACCATCTTCGCCGACCACCTCCTCAAGGCCCAGCCCGCCGCGGTGCGCCGCTTCATCGCCGCCGCCATCCAGCTCGGCTTCCTGTTCTTCGTCGCCCACACGGCGAACTCGGTTTCGGTGTGGCTGGGCAGCGGGCAGATCGCCGACTCTGTCGTCAACGACACGGGCTTCACCTTCGGCCGCGTCTACACCTGCCTGCTGGTCCTGATCAATGGTGAGCATTTCCATCAACACCACTCCAGCCCACAGAACTAACGAATTTCTCCAGCCTCCTTCATGCTCACCCAAGTCTCCCCCTTCCTCAACATCTTCTCCTCGGCCGCCACCGCGTCGACCAAACTCCTCGAAACCATCGACCGCGCCAGCCACATCGACGGCACGTCCGACTACCACGGCGAGATCCCGTCGGCGCCCTTCCGCGGCGCCATCGACTTCTCCTCCGTGACCTTCACCTACCCCTCCCGCCCCAACCTCAAGGTCCTCGACTCGCTCACCCTCTCCATCGCCGCGAACCAAACCACCGCCATCGTCGGCTCCAGCGGCAGCGGCAAGTCGACGCTCGCCTCGCTGATCCCGCGCATCTACGACGTCGACAGCGGCACCATCACGCTCGACGACACGCCCCTCGGCTCTCTCAACGCGCGCTGGCTCCGCTCGCACGTCGCCATCGTCGAGCAGAACCCGTCCCTCTTCGACGTCTCCATCGTCGAGAACATCGCCTTCGGCCTCGTCGGCTCCGCGCGGCCCGGGCATTCGCTTTTGCAAGAATGCGTGGCCGACGGCGGATTGGGCCTCGTCGCCGAGGCCGTCCGCAAGCAGGGCACCTCGCTCGAGCTGGCGGCCAGCGGGTCCGCCACGGCGAAGACGGTGGTGCGGCTCGTCATGGACGCGGCGCGGCGCGCGGGGGTGCTCGACTTCGCGGGCACGCTCGAGCACGGCATGGCGACGGCCGTCGGCCCCGGCGGGAGCAGGCTGAGCGGCGGGCAGAAGCAGCGCGTGGCCATCGCGCGTGCGTTGGTCAGGGACGCTCCTCTCCTCATTTTGGATGAAGCGACGTCGGCGCTGGACTCGGCGTCGGAGAAGGCGATCCAGGCGGCGCTGGAAGAGGTGTGCAAGGGACGTACCATCGTCATGATCGCGCATAGGCTGGCGACGGTGAAGAACGCGGATAAGATCATCGCCATGGCGAAGGGAAAGGTCGTCGAGGAGGGGTCGTACGACGAGTTGCTGGCCAAGGGCGGCTTGTTCGCCGGGCTGGTAAAGGCGCAGGATCTGGAGGCGCAGGAGGACCGCGATGCTGCGAAGCCGCTGATCGATGCCGGAGAAGCGTCGTCCGCTGCGGCGGCGATGGCGGGCCCGGAGAAGGACATGACGGACGTCGACATCGACTCCGACGGCGACGATGATGAGGACCTCCCCCTGCTGGAATCGCAGGAGGAGAAGCAGAACCCCAAATCCCCCCACCAAACATCCACCGACAAAGCCCCCTCCTTCCTCACCACCTTCGTCGAAGTCGTCAGCATGGCGCGGCCCTGGCGCACCTACGTGCTGACCGGCATCCTCGCCGCCACCATCGTCGGCTGCTCGCACTCTGGCGAAGCGCTCATCTTCGGCAACATGATCGGCCACCTCACGCCGTGCCGCGGCGAGGCCGCCGTGCGGTGGGCAGGCGTGTTTTTCTCACGCTTATTCTTCCTGCTGGCCGTCGCCAACTTCAGCGCCAACGTCATCCGGGGCACGTCGTTCGGCTACGTCGCCGAGAAGGTCCTCTTCAAAACGCGTATCTTAACCCTCCGCTCTCTCCTCCACCACGACGTCTCCTGGCATGAGTCGGCGGGCCGCACGCCCGACAACCTGCTGGCCCAACTCACCACCGACACCAACAGCCTGAGCGGCATGACGGGCTCCGTCCTCGGCATCGCGTACAGCATCATCGTCTCCCTCGGCCTCGGCATCGTCCTCGCGCACATCGTGGCGTGGAAAATCGCCATTGTCCTCCTCGCCACCGTCCCCGTCCTCCTCGCCGCCGGCTTCATGCGTCTACGCGCGCTCGCGCAATTCCACGAGAAGCACGCGAAGGCCTTCAACCAGTCCGTCGCCGTCGCGAAGGAAGCCGTCGACCGCATCCAAACCGTCGCCGCCTTCGCTTTGGAAGACCTGTCTCTCCGCGTCTACGGGCGGGCCCTGCGCGCCCCCTACGCCGCGACGCTGCGCGGCATCGTGACCAGCAACTTCTGGCTGGCGCTGTCGTTCTCCGTCACCAATCTCATCTACGCGTTGGCGTATTGGTGGGGCGCCAAGCAGACGGCCAACGGCAACTACACGCAGACGCAGTTCTTCGTCGTGCTGCCGGCCCTGCTGTTCAGCGCCCAGAGCTGCGGCCAGTTCTTCTCGCTGGCGCCGGATATCTCGCGCGCCGCCGTCGCCGCGCGCCGGATCCTGGGCTTGATCGACGATATGCCGCCCGCGGCGCCGTCGGTGGAAGTTCTGGACGTGCGGCACCAGCACAGCAACAGCGCCGGCGGGCAGGACGACGACTCTGACGACGACTCGGCCGTCGGCATGATGCCGATGAAGGAGCTGGGCGGCGGCCGGCCACTCAACGCCGGGCTGGGCGTCAGTGTGTCGTTCGAGGACGTCCGCTTCGCCTACCCGTCGCGGCCAAACGTACCCGTCCTGAAGGGCCTCGACATCAGCGTCTCGCCGAACCAGTTCGTCGCACTCACAGGACCATCGGGTTCGGGCAAGAGCACGGCCTTCGCGCTGCTGGAGCGCTTCTACCGGCCGACATCGGGTTCAGTCAAGCTGGACGGCAAGGACGTGGCGAGCGGGACAGATGCGTCGTTCAGGGACGACATTGCGCTCGTCCCGCAGGCAAGCGTGCTGTTCGACGGGTCGGTGGCGTTCAACATCGGGCTGGGCGCGCCCGTGGGCGTGCGCGTGTCGCAGGCGGATATCGAGGCCGCGTGCCAGGCTGCCAACATCCACGACACGATTGTCAGTTTGCCTGAAGGGTACAACACGCGCTGCGGCAGGAACGGGAGTCAGTTTAGCGGTGGGCAGCTGCAACGTACGTTTTTTTCCATCCCCCATCCCCCATCCCCCCCCTTCCTCCAAGCAAGCATTACTAACACCAAACCAGGCCTCAGCATCGCCCGCGCCCTCCTCCGCAAGCCTCGCCTCCTCCTGCTGGACGAACCCACGTCGGCCCTCGACGCCGAGAGCGAGCGCATCTGGCAGACGACGCTTAACCGCATCAGCCGCGACATGACCGTCATGGTCATCGCCCACCGCCTGGCCACCATCCGCAAGGCCGACAAGATCTTCCTGATCGACGGCGGCAGGTGCGTCGACTCGGGCTCGCACGACGAGCTGCTGGTGCGGAACGAGGCGTACAAGTCGAGCGTCGTGCACCAGACGCTGCAGTAATATGACGGGGAGGATGGAAATCATGTTCTGGGAGCTGCGGAGAGATGATGATGAACCTTGTAAAAACACTACTTGCATGTTCCTGATGACTGGTAAAAAGTTGATTGCATTTTTTTTTTTTTTAGACAGCATACATATTCATGTAGCAATCCAATACCTTGTGATGAAGCATCTCGCCCATTGGTGAAACCCGGTGCTGGACGGAAACGCAGACTGCCGACCGTGAGTTGACTCTCTGCTCATGTGACTATTCTGTCTCTCGAGTCTCATCAACACGAGGATGCTATACGCAGTGGATTAGCCATGACTCAGCATCGACGGGAAAAATAGGACGCATCCACCAAACACGAGTTTTAGAAAACCGCGCCGGCCACTCTCGTCCCCCGAATAGCCGACCACTCGGCCGACAATGTCTCAAAATACAATAAGGCCTTCCATACAGACAGGCACCGACGGAAAATTCCCCAGCGACAAGCGGGCGCCGACAGGAACCGGTAATTACCCAAGTTCAAGCCGGAAGACCTCCGCAATTGGCTGTACGGACGTACAGTAGGAACAACGAAAAAGGTGGCGAGAGAAGATGTGGACCAATCCGCCGAGATGGAAGAAGAATGCATGACATGATGGGAAGGCGGAGTTGCCGACAACGGGCATGGTAGGTGGGGGCCAAGACTCCGCGGTAAAAGGCGTGCTGTCTTATCAGATGACAGGGAAATCTAGACTGATTGATTGATGATCGGGAGGGGCGTGGGTGGGTGCTGCTGACCAGTGCCTGACGGAGCGATTATCTCGAGGGAGCGATTAGGCTTGCAGGGGGCGGAAGGGCGGATTTTCGCTGCCCTGGTCGGCATCTCCCCCGGCAACGTTGCGGTGGGCAATGAAGCTCGGTTGCTTGCCCCTGCCACCAAGCCAAAGATGCCAGTGACAGGAACCCGCGCCGCGAAACTGTCTACCACGCGCCGAGTAGTCCAGCATGCGGTCAGTGAGGACCCTTCGGCAGTGTGAAATTCTGAAAGCGATATCGCTCCCGCCCGGGTTGCATGTAGATCGACCCATATTGAGAGTCATTGGACTTCGCCCTCGACGGCAGGCACACAGCGGCATATATCAAGCGCCGGCACTACTCTGAGGTGGTGACTCGCCATCTCTTGGGGATTTCGGAATAATTCTCGTCGTCTTCATCCAACTCACCTTTCCGTCCGTTCCAACCGCCCCAAGATGAACGGCGAGATGAACGGCGTGATGCCCAACGGCCGAAGCAGTGTCGTCGAAGATGACACGGGCTTTATTCCGTTTCAGCCGGCAGTGCCGATGGAGGATGTCGAGGAACATGCCCACTTCCTCGTGCTGGCCTGGGCGTTGTTGTTGTACCGCAGTTCGACAGAAAGCGCCTTCACTTCGGGATTCTACGATATCGTCAGCGAGGAGCGCACAGCAACACCGTCAACATCAGGCTTCACGGCAGAGATTGTCTCGCGAACCATCGAGCCGGTATCGAAAGCGCTGGGCCGTGTTCGCGACCAAAGCGTCATCAAGCCTAGGCAGGGGTGCGATGGCCCAACAACCATGTTCTTCACCAACGCCGGTTCCCAGGGACAAGACTCAGACGTATGTGACCAACTTGAGCACTGTTGCAAGCACCGAAGCTGACTTTAATTTTGCAGTTGAGCATCCACATGGAGGCGCGCGTGTCGGAGGGGCAGCTGTGGGTGCGGCACAGCCAACGGCCGCCGATCGCACGGCACATGGCCATGCTACAGGTCGACGCGTACATGGAAATCCTCAACTCAGTGCTCGTCGACCAGGAGCAGATGTGCGCGCAGGCGATGCGGCTACGCGAAAGCGAGCTGGCGCAGCTGTGGCAGTGGAACACGCCACTGGCGCCGCGCATCGACACCTGCATGCACGACCTCTTCGTCGAACAGGCGCGGAAACAGCCCGACAACGCAGCCGTGGTGTCGTGGGACGGTCAACTAACGTATGGCGAGCTGGACGCGCTCTCAACAAGGCTCGCCGGCCGGCTGGCGGCGCTCGGGGCCGGCGTCGGCACAATCATCCCACTTTGCTTCGAAAAGTCCGTGTGGATGTCGGTCGCGCTGATTGGCGTCATGAAGTCGGGAAGCGCCTTCAGTCTTACTGATCCCAGCCAACCCGAGGCGCGGTTACGGGTGATTGCGGAAGAGGTGGGAGCGCGCGTGGTCATTACTTCGGAGAGCAAGGCCGACTTGGGCGCGCGGGTCGCACCAGAGGGCGCAACAGTGTTGACGGTGGGGCCCCGGATGCTGGAGGAGAAAGAGGAGGAACAGTCCGGCTGGGAGCCCGTGGCGGTGCCGTCGTCGGCAACGCTGTACGTCATCTTCACGTCGGGCTCGACAGGCAAACCGAAGGGAATCGAAATCTCGCACGCCAACTACTCGTCCGGCGCGGTGCCGCGAGGCGACATCGTCGGATACAGGCCACACTCGCGCGTGCTGGACTTTGCATCATACGCGTTCGACGTCAGCATCGACTGCATGCTGTGCACGCTGTCGACGGGAGGCGTCATCTGCGTGCCGTCGGAAGAGCAGAGGATGAACGATCTCGGAGGCGCGATCCAGACCATGGACGCCAACATGGCACACATGACGCCGTCGGTGGCGCGAGTGCTAGACCCGGAGGTGATGGACCGGCTGGAGGTGCTCGGGCTGGGCGGCGAGGCCGTGTCGGCGCGCGATGCGGCCTCGTGGAGCCAGCGCACGCGGCCCGTCATCTGCTACGGGCCGTCCGAGTGCACCGTGGCTTGCACCGTCAACGGCGACGTGGCGCCCGGCAGAACCAGCATCGGCAAAGGCTGTGGCGGCGCCACCTGGATCTGTGACCCCGAGGATCACGGGCGGCTCGTGCCGGTGGGCGCCGTGGGCGAGCTGCTCGTCGAGGGCCCGCTCGTCGGCAAGGGCTACCTGAACCAGCCCGACAAGACGGCCGAGGTGTTCATCGAGGACCCGCCGTGGCTGGTGGCAGGCGGCCGGCGCGGACGGCTGTACAAGACGGGTGACTTGGTGCGCTACGACGGCGACGGCTCGGGCAACATCGTCTTCGTGGGGCGCAAGGACGCGCAGGTGAAGCTCCGTGGCCAGCGTGTCGAGTTGGGCGAGGTCGAGTTCCATGTGTGCAAGCACATGCCGGCAGGTACCAACGTGGCGGCCGAGGTGGTGAGGCCGTCGGGCGGCGAACCCAGTCTGGTCTGCTTCGTCGCGACCAACAGCAGCAACCCAGACTCGTTCCCGCCGGCGCTGGCGAAAGCCATTTCCGGGCTGGACGAGGCGCTGGCGCGCGACCTCCCCATCTACATGCTGCCGTCAGCATACATCCCAATCGAGCGGTTGCCGACGCTGGTGTCGTTGAAGGTGGACCGCAAGCGGCTGCGCGAGCTGGGAGCGGCATTGACGCGGCCGCAGCTGGCCAAACTGCGGGCGGCGGCGACGGAGCAGCGCGAACCCACGACGCCCACCGAGTGCTGTCTGCACCGGCTGTGGACGGATCTGTTCGGCGAGGATGCGCAGGTGGGCGTGATGAGCAACTTCTTCGCGCTGGGAGGCGATTCGCTGGCGGCCATGAGGCTGGTGGCGGCGGCGCGCAAAGAGGGCCTGGCGCTGGGCGTGGCGGATGTTTTCGCGCGCCCGCGGCTGCAGGACATGGCCCGCGTCGTTGGCTGCCTCAGGCCTGACGCCCAGGTCAAGCCCTTCTCACTCCTCCCCAAGGGCTGCGATGCCGAAGACGCCCGCGCCCACGCCGCTGACCGCTGCAGCATTCTGCGCACCCGCATCGAGGATGTCTACCCCTGCACCCCGTTGCAGGAGGGCCTCATGGCGCTGTCGGCCAAGGTGCAGTCGGCCTACGTCGCCCAGCGCGTGGTGCAGCTGCCAGACCTTCCCACCGCCTACCGCCTGCGCGACGCCTTCAACGAAGCTGCTAAGGAATGCCACATCCTCCGCACCCGCATCATCCAGCTGCCAGGTCACGGCCTGATGCAGGTCGTGGTTCGCGGCGACCTGCCATGGACCACCAGCAGCGGCAGCGTCGAGAGCTACCTCGACCAGGACCGCGCCGACGAGATGGGCCTGGGAACTCCCCTCGTCCGGCTGGCTATGGTTGCCGACTACACGTCTGGCAGCGTCGACATCGTCCTGACCATCCACCACGCTCTCTACGATGGCTGGTCCATGCCGCTGGTCATCGACCGCGTCAACAGAGCCTACCGCCGCCTCGAAACCAACCGCCCTGCGCCCTTCCGCCAGTTCATCCACCACCTGGCTCAAATGGACCGTGAGACGTCGCGCAACTACTGGGGACAGCAACTTACCGGTGCCGGCGGCCCGCAGTTCCCGGCTCTGCCATTCCAAGGATACCAGACTTCAGCCGACGCCCTGTTGGAGCGCTACATCACCCTTCCCCAGAAGCGTGCCGCCAACACGACCCTTGCCACGGCCATCCGCGGTGCCTGGGCCATGGTGGCTGCCCAGTACACCACTGACGACGTTGTCTTCGGCGAGACGCTGACGGGCCGCAACGCCAACATCACCGGCGTCGAGGAGATCGAGGGTCCCATGATCACCACCGTCCCGCTGCGCGTGCACGTCGACGCCAGCGCCCCGGCTTCGGTCTACCTGCAGACCATCCACCGCGACACGGTCGAGCGCATCCCGCACGAGCACTTCGGTCTGCAGCACATCCGCCGCCTGCACTACGACGCCCGCGAGGCCTGCGAGCTGCGGACCGGTCTGATCATGCACCCGACGGCCGAGCCCGAGCCTGCCGACCAGCCGCCCCGCGAGGACGAGCCGGCCCTGGGTTTCATGCCGGCCAACGATGTCGAGGCCGCGCGCGAGGCCCTCAAGTTCAACTCGTACGCCCTCATGCTGGTGTGCTCGCTGGACCCCAACGGCTTCTTGGTCATGGCCAGCTTCGATCAGAAGACGCTCAGCGTCGCCCGCGCCGAGAAGGCCCTGGAGCAGTTTGAGCAGGCTGTCCAGAGGCTGTGCGAGGACGGCGACGTGCTTGTTGGAGACATCGACTGCGTCGCTGCGCCGGGTACTTACTGCACCGAGCAGCCCAAGGCCAAGCCCGCTCCGAAGCCTGAGCAGCAGCCGCGCCGTGACTCGGGCGCCGTGCCTGCCCAGCCTACCACTGAGAAGCAGCTGAAGCTCCGCAGTCTCTGGAGCCGCGCGCTCGGCATCCCCGAAGCCGAAATCGACACGGAAGCCAACTTCTTCGATCTCGGCGGCGACTCGATTGCCGCCATGAAGCTGGTGTCGGAGGCCCGCCTGGAGGGTCTTCGCGTGACCGTGGCCGACATCTTCAAGACCAGGCAGTTCCTCGATCTGGCCGACGTCGTCCAGGAACTTCCTGATGAGGGCCGCTCTCTTTCAATCTCCCCCAAACCGTATACCCCCTTCTCCCTGCTGGACGCGCCCCTCGACGCAATCAAGCCGCAGCTGGAGAACCCCGAATGGAACGTCGTCGACGTCCTGCCGGCGCGCCCGCTCCAGGAGATCGCAGTGAAGGGCACGACGACGCTGCCGCGGTACTCGGCCCGCTACGAGCTCATGTACCTGGACGACGCCGTCGACAAGCACCACCTCTTCGCCAGCTGCCAGGAGCTAGTCGCCCGCAACGAGATCCTGCGCACCGTCTTCGTCGAGCACGACAGCCGCTGCTACGGCGCGGTACTGGAGCAGCTGCAGGCCCCCATCGTCGAGTACCGCACCGACGCCAACCTCCCAGCCTTCGCGCAGTCGCTCTGCCACCTCGACGTGCAAACCCTCATGCCGCTCGGCTCCTCGTTCGTCAAATTCTTCTTCATCCAGAGCGCCACCACCACCCAAAGCTGCCTCATCGTCCGCATCTCCCACGCTCAATACGACGAGATCTGCCTCCCCATCCTCCTCCGCCAGCTCTCGGCCCTCTACGAGCGCAAGCCCCTCGACCCCACCCTCCCCTTCTCCCTCTTCACCGCCCACATCCTCCGCACCAGCATCCCGTCCAGCACCACCTACTGGCGCGACCTCCTCCGCGGCTCCACCATGTCCGTCCTCCGCCCCGCCGCGCCCCTCACCTCCACCACCCCCGTCTTCCTCCAGCGCACCGTCGACATCTCTTCGCGCGACAAATCCACCACCCTCGCCACCCTCCCCTCCGCCGCCTGGGCCCTCACCCTCGCCCGCCGCCTGCGCACCCGCGACGTCACCTTCGGCGAGGTCGCGACCGGCCGCGCCGTCGACGGCTTCCCGCACGCCGACCGCGTCGTCGGGCCGTGCTGGCAGTACATCCCGACGCGCGTCGTCTTCGAGCCCGGCTGGACGGCGAAGGAGCTGCTCGACGCGGTGCAGGCGCAGCACATTGCCAGCGCGGCGCACGCGTGCATGGGCCTGACCGAGATTGTGGCGGCGTGCACAGATTGGCCGCGCGAGACGGATTGGTTCGACAGCGTGGTGCATCTGGACGTCGACCATGTCGAGGAATTGCCGTTTACGGGCGTCAAGGCGCGGATGGAGACGGTTTATCCCCACCTCGAGCCGCTGAGGGAGTGGAAGGTGCAGGCGTTCCCGTCGGCGGATGGGGAGAAGGTTACGATGGAGATTGTGGCGAGAGAAGCGTGGGTGGAGGAGGCGCATGAGTTGTTGGATGGGTTGGAGAGTGCGATTGGTGTGTTGGTGGGTGGGGGAGAGGGGGCGTTGTTTGATTAAGGGAAGAAAAAATGTCTTGTTGTTGTTGTAGGAGTAGTTTCCATTGGGATTTCTTTTTTATATCGCGGGGTATAGGTGTTGAGGAACGCGAGGGCTGTTCCGTTTTTATTTATGTACATATAGGATCAATCACGCAATTCGAACGTTTCGTTACAACATCTCTCCAGCCCCAGCATTCTTGCCGAGTGCTTCCGTCTCGCCTAACAGCAGCACGTCAGATGTGATGCTAATTATTTCTAGCAGTGCTGGATCTCGAGATGTCACTGTCTGTATAGTTGTTTAATGGAGGGTTGCGCTTGGCATCATTTTGAAACACCAAAAAAACCAGGATTTCAAGATAAAATAGTTAAAATCTCCAGACCAATAGATTTTAAAATTTATATGCATGCTCAAGAACAGATTTACGGGCATTATTTTCATTCAATCTCCATGATCTTGGGTTTTCAGACCTTGAGAGACTGGGTCGTAGCCCGCAGGAACTTGCAGGTGAGAAGAGTAAATCTTCTATTCCTCTGCAGCGGAACAGTCTTTTTACTTTTGGACTTTTTTTTGTTGCTTTTTAAAATGATACTGTTAGTGTAGCTTGGCCATATTATTGAACTCTCGATGGTCGTCAGGATGCCAAAGCAGATCTTTTCTCACAACGTACTGTAGTCAGCACATGCCACACACGCACACCCACCTACAGCCGATGATGGTCCTCTCGCCACAACGCAACACCACCACCGTTCCATCCGCCCGCGTCCCATCACGAGCAACAATTAGAACGGCGCTTACCGCGGAGGAAGCCTCGGAGGAAAAAAGTCACAGAATAAACACCGAACGAATCAGTACTGGCACTTGCCGACCTTCCTAGGCCAAGATGCTCGTCGTCCTCCTTCACTCTCGCCTGCGGCGCGCGGTGATCCTTCCGGAGGAAGCGGAGCTACTAACTCAGTAAAGGGTTCGTTTAGCGTTAAGAATTTTTTTTTTCTCCCCGTCATCGCAAAACAGGGCGAGGCGAGATGTAAGATGCGAGTGGGTGATGGCATCGTAGGCAGCATATCAGAGCGGTAGGGTACCTAGGGTAGGGTGGTCAGCGAAATCCCATGGAGCAGATCAGAGTCATGCGGCCCGACACGAGGTACGAGGGGCACCCAAGATCCAGGCGGGGCATCTCAGGCGGGCGGGCAGGCAGTGAGTGCATGACCAGCGACAGGGGTGTGGGGCAGGGGACCCACAGCCTTGGCGACCTGCCACATGTGGGGGGATGTGGAGAAAGCGCACGACTCAACCCAAGGCTTTTGTTGTGTGTCGTCGCGTGGGAGAGAGAGAAAAAACCGAGATAATCTTCTCGGATCAGATAGGTCCGTGGCGCCCGGATCAGATAGCCACACGGGGTGAAGCAGGTTAGCCCGGCCGAAGTGAAAAAATGTTTATCTTGGCGACCGACCGGCAACACAAACCGATCCACTTCGTTTTTTTTTTCGGCGCAGGAATGCAATTTCCGTAGCCCGACTGCGGGCGGGCGGTGTGTGTCGGGCTGGCTGTCGGCTCTCCGCCTGAGCGGCACAGCAAAGTGGCGCGCGCGGGCGCGGTGGGTTTGTGGTGTGTGGGAAAAACCGGGTTGTGGAGTTTTGAATGTAGTGCTGCAGGTGGAGCACGAAGTGGCGGTTGAGCCGAAGAGAGAGCATGCTCGACTTTCTGCTGTGAGAGATGATCGACATGCATATAGCCAGAGTATAGCTGAGATAAGGGGTGGGTTTGTAAGAAGAATCTCGAGTCGCATACGATACAGGGGGTTGCCCGTCGGTCGTCCGTGGTTGGTCGGTTCCTCGTTCGTTCGGATCCCAGGTTCCAATAATCTGACACGCCCTGCCAATTTTCTTTTTTTCCCCCGGCCGTGGGCTTCTGCTGCTCCCCTTCCACAGCAGCAGCACACTGGTATCTGGTATACTGGTGTGGTCATGGCTGCCACCAAGGACGCCCGCACGTGCACCAGCAGCGACGACGACTCACCACCACCATCGACCGCCCTCCTCCCACCTTCATCATCATCTCTTCCCCCCACCGAGGAAACGGCGCTGCTCATGCACCGCGAGCGCGAGGATGGCGTGCAGGTCACGGCTGCCGAGCAAGGAGTCCGCGACATGGAGGCCATCCGGCGCGTGTGGACGTCGCCGAAGGTGGTCGCCGCGCTCTACCTGTGCATTCTGCTCGTCATCTTCGGCACCGGGCTGGAGTCGCAGGCCAGCTCGAACCTGCTGCCGTACGCCACGAGCGAGTTCTCCGAGCACGCCCTCGTCTCCACCGTCGGCATCTCGTCCAGCTTCATCGCCGGCGTGGCGAGGATCCCGACGGCCAAGCTGGTCGATCTCTGGGGCCGCGGCGAGGGTTTTGTCCTGATGTCGGCGTTGGCGACTTTAGGTGTGTGTGTTTCCTTCCGTCCCCGCTTTTGCATATGTGTTGAGCAGCCGCATTGTAGGACTGGCCCTTATGGCCCTTTGTAGCAATGTTACGGTGTACGTGATTGCTCAGGTAAGCCCCGTCTTCCCTGTCTGTGTGTTTTGTTCTCATGCAGCCACAGGTCTTTTATGCCGTCGGGACTGACAGTGCGAACTACATCCTATACGTAATCATGGCCGACGTATCGAGCCTGAGAAACCGTGCTCTGGCCTTTGGCTTTTCCACGACGCCTTATCTGCTTACCGCATTTGCCGGGCCTGCGATTGCTCAATGGTTCCAGGAGAACAGCACGTGGAGATGGGCGTACGCTACCTTTGCCATTACCACCCCACTTTTGAGCGCCCCGCTCGCCCTTATCCTCTTCGCCAGCAAACGCAAGGCTTATAACGAAGGCCTTATCCGCCCGAGCCATTTCCAAAAAGATGTCCCGACGAAGCTTCGGCTCCGCCGGCTGGCCGTGGAGTTCGACGGTAACGTCTTCCATCCCTCCCCTCCACGTCCCCATCACTAACACCAAACCCCAGTCGTCGGCGCCACGCTCTTCACCACCGGCCTCGCCCTCGTCCTCATCCCCCTCAGCCTGCAATCGCGCCACCACGACGCCGGCTCCGACAATGCCTTCCTCACCCCCTCCCTCCTAACCAAAAGCCTGGCCGGCCACTTCAGCCTCCTCCTCTTCGCGGCCTGGGAAACCCGCTACGCCACCGTCCCGCTCATCCCGTACCGCGTCGTCGCCAACCGCACCGTCGCCGCCTCGTGCGCCCTGTGCTTCGCCTGCCTCGTCGCCACCGGCGCCTACCACACGTACCTGTCCTCGTTCCTGCAGGTCGTCCACCGCCTCCCCATCCGCGACGCCGGCTACGTCGCCAACATCGCCAGCATCACGACGTGTCTGTGCGGCGTCAGCGTCGCCTGGCTGATCCGCACCACGGGGCGCTTCAAGGTCTGGGGCGTGCTGGCGCAGCCGGTCCGCGCCGCGGGGTTGCTGGGGCTGGTGCCGGTCGTGGCGAGGGGGGATGCCGCGCAGACGCGGGCGCTGGTGGCGGCGCAGTTTGCTGTCGCGGTGGCGGGGAGTATGTTGGTGGCCGCGAACAACACGGCGGTCAATGCGGCGGTGGCGAGGGACGATGTGGCGGTTACGATTGCGGTGATGCTGCTGTGCTCGAGTGTGGGGAATAGTGTTGGGACTGCCGTCGCGGGGGTGGTGTGGGCGAGTGATATGCCGCGCTTGCTGCACGAGTACCTGCCCGCCGGCAAGAAGCACCTCGCCCTCGAGATCTATGGGAGTTTAAGGAAGCAGCTGGAGTTTGTGGACGGGAGTCCCGAGCGCGCGGCCATTGTGAAGGCGTACAGCGTGACGGAGACAAGGCTGTGTTCGTATGCGGCGCTGAGCGTGCCCGTCGTCTGCGCGTGTGTGCTGGTGTGGAGGAATCTGCCGGTTGGGGATGAGATGCAGGTGGACAGCGTCGACGATGAGCACGTTGATTGAGGCCGGCGGTTCCTGGCCGAGGGTTTATCTCCGAGCGCGGACGGACGAGATGCGACGACGAGGACGAACACGTTGACTGAGAGGTGTAGGTTTTCTCCGGGCCGGGACGAGACGCAGATGGACAGCAGGTGGACAGCAGCGAGGACTTCTGTTTTCTGTCTGGGCGCTGATAGCGTTATCCGGCGGGATGATGGTAACACCACAAAATTTCTCGCTTGCGGATTCGCGTTCGTGTCTCCTTACCACAAAGGGTCGGCTTTACGAGGCGTCCGCGGCACCCGGAGGCCACCACAATGCAGAGGATTCTGCTGTTCGATTAAGCTCATCGTTCGTCAGCGGTGGCTCTCGTCACGTCATCTAAAGATCCACGTCTTTCTGTGGGAGAACGCCCTGACTCCACACCTTGTCTAAAACCTTATTCTGACTGCAATCTACACTTCCGTATACCTATAATCTGGTGTTTCTATCGCTGTATTGACTTTTTCCTGACTCGCTCGTCGCTGATAAGCACGTCGTTACAGCGTACCCCCCAACTCCACTTCAGGGGGTTTTTTGGCTGCAGTGGGAATCGTCCGCACACGAGCCACCTCACCCGAGACGACCCAGCTCGGCCAATTCGTCTGCAGCAACTCAAGCAAATGCCGTGCCTCCCGCCCGCCTACTCGGAGCCGGTTGCCAAGTCGGTGTAGCGCCTTGGCATTACGACGCTCTTCCCTGCCAAGCTGAAGCAATTGGCTGCCAAGCTGCATTTACACTCTGCCAAGCTGCATCGTTTACGATGCCCTTGGCGACGATCCCCTATTCACCATGCCCCCAAAACTTCCACCTACCTGCCTTCTCCGTTGCCCTGATAATCAGGATCAGATTATTTCTGCACCTGCCGAAAATCGGCGATGCAGATCCCATGCCGGACGTGAAGCCAGATCCATGTCGGACATTGAAGCTGCTCGCGACGAGAAATCTTTTTGCCATAACCACACCCACATCAAGCTTCACCAACACGAGCTATCCGGCGAAATCGGCCGGACCCGTAAATTGGCATAAATAGCCATCTGTAGTAAAGAAACAAACGCAGTAAGTGACACGCGGTGTTCTCCAGTTCTTCTTCAAAATGTCGTATTCCCGATCCCCGAGGCCTTACACCCGAAAGCCGAAGACAGACATTTTCACCCCCAATGACACCGATATCGACCGTCGCCAGTGTCGGCGCGTCGTACCCATGAGAGTGCTCGCTCTCGGTCTGGGACGTACAGGAACTGTTTGTACGTAACTTTTCTGAAGTCTCTCTCATACCTAAAACCTAACAGACGGTATACAGCTCTGCGGGAGGCCTTGCAAATCCTGGGTTTCGACCCGTGCTACCACATGATCTGCGCGAGCACTGAAAACCCTTCCGACTGTCTCATGTGGTCCGATGCTCTGGCCGCAAAATACGATGGAGAAGGAGAATTTGGCAAAGAGCAGTGGGACCAGCTATTGGGGCATTGCCAGGTACGAGAGAGCATTGACTCGACGATCACTTATTCTAGTACAACGGAAAGCTAATTCGCTTGCGGCAGGCCATCTGCGATTGGCCGGCAGTTGCCTTTTCGAAGGAGCTGATGGAGGCGTACCCCGACGCAAAAGTTTTGCTAACCACGCGGGATGTCGATTCTTGGTATCAGTGAGTAACCCGCATGATCTTCTTTGTCATCGCCCGCTGATGCACGTGGGAAAAGATCGACCCTCGGAACTGCCAATTGGCGTGCCAACGATCCCGAGCTGCGCATGCTGTCCAAGTGGGACTGGGGTGCCAGCCACTATTACCCAATGCTTCACAAATTCTGGACCTGCTTCTTCAAGGGCGACTTCGAGAAGCACGGGAAGGAAGTCTTCAACGAGTACTACGCCGAGATGCGTGCCACGGTTCCACCCGAGAGGTTACTCGAGTACCACATCAGCGAAGGCTGGGAGCCGCTCTGCAAGTTCCTCGACGTTCCCGTGCCCAAGGTGCCTTTCCCGCACGTGAACGACACCAAAGGCTTCATAAAACGATGCAAGGGAAGGAACAGGGCGCAGATGTACAACGTCATGTTCCGGGCTGCTGTTGTTGGAGGTGGTTGCATTGCGGGGATTTGGATGGGATACTCCATGTTGCATTAGATAGTTCCACCTGCCGAAAAAAATATAGATTGTTTTGCCCGCCAAAATTGCTGCAGTGACAGGGGGTAGGAAGGGCGGCTACTGCGGCGCCGTAAATGCCGCACTCTCAGTACCCACTCGTTTCGCTGCCCCCCGTATCTTATCCATCTCGCCACCGGTTGAATCAACTTGTTTTGAATATACCGCCAAGCGCGCTACTGGACACTCGGGCCCAGCCAGCCTTGCGCTTTTGCGGAGCGGCTTCGGCCTACCAACTCCAGCCAGTAGCTCAGGTAAAGCATTTTTCTTGAGAACTCGACCCAGCTGCATTCGCTCACTTTGCGCAGTATTATGGTCGGCATCAGAACACTATGGCCGGCCGCGGCCGTGCTGCTGGCGAGCTGGCTGCCGGGCGCCGCCGGGATTGACTTATGGGTGGCTAATGATGAGAGCGTAATGCCGACTTCCTTGTTTCTCTCAGTAAGCCGAATTTGTTTTCCCATTACCCAAAAGCCTCTACTGATCTGGCTGCAGCGCCCTGACATCACCCCGCCCGAATTGGACATTACTGTCTACAAGCCCGAGGCCATCACTCCAGGCTACATTTTCCTGGCTCCGTGGCGCCGCCCGAGAGGCGGCCCAGACCATGGTCCCTACATTTACGACAATGATGGGGTAAGTTTACCAGCTACTTTTCAACTTTGCACAAGTTAACATGAAAATGATAGAACCTCGTGTGGAGCGGTGCCGCAAGCTTCGGCGGCATCAACGCATACAACCCGCACGTCTGCCAGCATGACTCCAAAGACCATCTCTGCTTCTTCCAGGGCGAAGGGCGTCTAGGCTACGCGAAAGGCGTCGGCATGGTGCTCGACTCGTCGTACGACCTCGTCAAAATGGTCAAGCCCAGCGGCTCCCTATCCGGCACGGCCGACATGCACGAGTTCCGGCTCGCCGACTCCGGCCGCAGCGCGCTGATGACCATCTACCAGACGATCCCGTACGACCTGAGCCCCTTCGGCATCACGGGCGGCTTCGGCTGGGTCGTCGAGGCCGTCTTCCAGGAAGTCCTCGTCGACACGGGCGAGGTCGTCTTCGAATGGCGCAGCCTGGACCACGAGGAGACGAGCCCGCTACACGGCGAGAAGATCCTGCCGGGCAACACGCTCGTCGGCGGCCTGGGCACTCACCCCATCACGCCGTGGGACTACTTCCACATCAACGCCATCGACAAGGACGCCGACGGCAACTACCTCATCTCGTCTCGGCACCTCTCCACCATCTTCAAGCTCTCGGGCGACGACGGCCGCGTCCTCTGGCAACTCGCCGGCGACACGACGCTGGCCGGCGACTACGAGAAGGACTTCAACTTCTCCTCGCAGCACGACGCGCGCGAGCTAAGCAAGAACGCCACCCACAGCACCATCTCGCTCTTCGACAACGCGAGCAACTCGTGGAAGTCCACGGCCAAATTCTCCCGCGGCCTCGTCTTCTCCGTCGACCACACCTCCAAAACGGCCACCCTGCTCTCCGAATTCGCGCCGCCGGCCGTGCGCCCGCACAACGAGACGGACCCGCTGTCCGCGGGCTCGCAGGGCAACCTGCAGGTGCTGGAGAACGGCAACGCCTTCGTCGGCTACGGCGAGTACCCGTTCTTCGCCGAGCACGCGCCCGACGGCGAGCTGCTGCTGTGGGGCGCGATATCGCGGAACAACTCGTTCATGATGCACTACCGCGCGCAGAAGTTCAACTGGACGGCGGCCCCGCGCGAGGCGCCGACTATGTTTGTGTACTCGCTGAATGGGCATTCGTCTGGGACGGTGTTTTACGTGAGCTGGAACGGCGCGACGGAGGTCGCGACGTGGAACTTCTACGCTGGTCCTGCGCCGGATGGGCCGTGGGATTTGGTGGGCAGTGCGGAGAAGGCCGGGTTTGAGACGAGGTTTCAGGCGCGGGGGTACTATCAGGAGTGGAGTTATGTGGAGGCGGTGGATAAGGAGGGTAATGTGTTGAGGAGGTCGACGGTGTACAAGACGTTCAGGCCTGGAGACAGCCTGAAGAAGTCATGTGATGAGTGGCGGTGCAAGGTCATGGATGCGCCGCCCCAGCCGTCGAAGGAGGAGCAGGATTCGGAGGTGAAGTTGACGGCGGAGGATGTCGACTGGGAGAATGTCAAGTACAACAACCCGGCTGAGGGCTTGCGGCCGTTGTTGAGGTCGGAGGCGACGACGACGAGCTGGTGGAAGAGCTACGGGTGGGGTGTTGTGCCGCTGGCGTTGTTGGGGTTGGCTTTGCTTGTGATCCTGGCGGTGGGAGCGTGGTCGGCGCACAAGCTCTATGCTAAGTACAGGAGTAACAGCTTGAGCCTGATGAGTAGGCGGACGTATCAGAAGGTTGAAAATCCTTCAGAGGAAACTTCATAGATTTCAAAGAATAAAAATTTTATTATGTTCGGGAAATTAATATGGAACCTGAAGTGAATTCAATTATCATTCAACTCATTCCAGTCGTGCAGGGTCCAACAATGGAAGGACATTTACGCAAGTTGGAGTTGTCTTAACAAATGTCTCGAGAACCCAATTGATGGCGGTGTAGCGAAGAAGAGCTGCACAATTTCTGGCCTTTTCACTTTCCCCGTTCCGAACCATAGAAGATGCTATAGCTAGCTGTTAAAATACACAACAACCTGGAATTTCCCCTCTTTATTTCTTTGAACGTTGTCTCATAACAGGTGAATGCCATTTCAGAAAGTTTCTCACTTACCACCCACTCATCGCTTCCGGACGATCCCCCGGGCTAAGGTTGAGTACGCCTGCGTTTCCGTCTCCCTTCAGATGAGCATCCAGCTCTTTGCCAAGACAGAGCATCTTCATTACGCCTTGACCCACCAACTTTGCCGTCTTGCACCATGTACTGAATACCAGGCCTTTTAGTTCCCCTTGCACGCCGATGTTCCATTTCCTCGCTCAACAATGTGCCCAAGCGCCTGGATTGATCGTAAGAGAAGCATTGTCCTATAACGTCCATTAAAGAAAGATTACGTAGAGGCCCAAATCCTGTGACGAAAGGATTGGCACCATGTCGCAAGAATTCCTCAACGTGGTCGGCGTAATCGTCAGCTATGTCCTCGGGGCTAACAGAAGAAACTCTGTCTAAAAACTCTTCCCACACTGAGCGACTTTCACTTGTGCTGTCGTATGGATCATTCGGGTCTGCTGCAAATTTGAGGAACTGGCGAAGCATCCTCAAGGTACAATCGGGTGGACGCCTCACCAGGTTGTCGAAAATGCCTTGACCCCATGCCAGGCAGACCCTGTCCCTGGCGTCCCTGATATTTACATCAAATCCCTGGCTGAGGAATAGCTGCATGATTCGAGCATGTGAAGGGCTCCCCCAGTCAGATGCACTACATCTCATCAGTGTGGAAAGTCGAAGGTCTGTTTGAAATTCGGTGCAATCGGCTCCCTCTTTCAACAGTATCTCAATGATCTCGACCCGCTTTAGCCGTATCAAGTTTCTGAACGCTTTTCCAAGAAGGCTTTGGCGCCGTGAAGCCGTCCTGAGCAGCCCCTCTGATGCTTTGCTTTTTATATAGCTCACAATTCCTTTGCAGATTACTGTTTCTAGGATCCAGCTGGAAGGAAAGTTGCTCTGTTCGTTGTTTCCACGGGTCTCCAGGTGTGCTTTTACGTTGTCCAGCTGATCAAGGACCCTGCAATACAGTGTTGCGTTTTCATCTGCCTTCATGCATGCCTGCAGGATGTTTTCCTCCATGTCAGATTGAGGAGACTCAAAATGTATGGATTTTATCTGTCCAACAAGGGCCCTCGATATTGCAAGGTGTGGACAGAAGGACTGAGGAAGATGCCGCTCCCATGATCGGCACTCATACAAAAGAAAATCTCGAACAGTTCTGTGCAAGAAGCCGACTGTGTCGTGACATCTGAAGGATTCTGCTCCTCTCAACTCAGCTCCAGAGCCCGGTCCTGACTGGACTTCTAGGAGACCTTTGCAGCATGCATCAAGTTGACGTTCAGCAAAGACCACTCGCTGTTGAACTTCACCGGGAGTCAAGAACTTGTGTGGAATTGAAGTTCCGAACTCTGGGTCATCATCCAGTAGGATGGAATGTGCATAAACACTCATTGGCGGATCGGACTCCAGAGCTATCTTGAATAGACAGGACATCTTCTCTCTGTACACACTCTCGACCTGGTCGACAATGTGATGGAAAAAGTCTAGTAGTTCAGGTGGAAACGCATGCAACCGATTGCAGAGAATAGAGAAACTGTCTCTGTTGATGATCCCGCGTCGGAGAGAACTGACTGCTAGAGCGACCCAGAGGAAAACTCCTTGAGCCTTCTGGGTGATCTCCTCGGATAGCTTTCTCGCCATTCCGACGGCGTCAACGTAATCGAACCCCGGTATGAACGAAGAAATTTTGTCGTACGCGTACTTCTCAATGTCGTCCCGCGTGAGCTGTTCCATATAGAGCTTTTGGTCTTTCCGCTTCCCGAGACTCTCTTCAAAACAGTTCCAAGGTCTGCTTGAGAGGCATAGTTTTATGTGGGTGGAACAGTCAATGTCGCAGAGGCAATCGAGAATATCATGCATATCTCCATCGAATTCGTCAAGGCCATCGATGAAAAAGCAGGACTTCTCAGCCGAGGTGATTTCTTGGCGTACAAGTTGCTTCAAGATTAACTTGAGCTCTGACATTGTCCAGTCAGTCAGAGAAGCTACATCAGAAGACCATCGCGACGGACGAACAGCTGGTATCCACTCAGGCCGGTGGCTCAGAATCTCGAAGACCAGAGATCGTAGTAATCCGAGTAAAGACTTTTGTAATGCAGTGCCAGAATTCCAGAAGAAAAACTTGGCAATGTTCAAATTGCTTGTCTTACTCCAAATTTTCAGGGCTGAGATAGTTTCTGGATGGTTGACGATGTACTTCATGAGGGTCGATTTTCCAGATCCGGGTTTTCCTGATATCCAGTAGGTCCCTGTGCCAGAACGCAGCCACTGGGTGAAGAGAACATTCGAGCAAGAGTCAGATTCAGGAAAGGGGCTACCCAGGAACACCCATCTGAAAGTCTGAACGTGTGCCTCGGTGATGTTGAGGTAACGAGAAGTCATGTAGCCGAAGGGTAGACTTCGCAAAACCCTTGTTCTCCTTTCCAACTCAGGATTCGTTAGATTTACCAGAGCTTTGTAAGTAGCAGAAATGGAGTTGGCAGTAGAAATTTCAAGCCGGATTTGTTCCAGGGAATGTATCGTCGATTTGAGAAGTTGAGAATTTTCGTCTTGTAGATCATTGAGTTGATTCGTGTCGTCTTGCAAAATTCCCATAGACTCTTTCATGGAAAGTAACAGCTTGCTTCGTAATGTTAGCTCATTGAGATATGACAACTTATTAATGGATCCAGTTGATGCACGGTTTGTGGGGTGGGAACAAACCTTTGGCTGGTCTGCAGGTGGAGCGTTAACTGCTCCTGAAGACAGGACAGGCGATGACGAAAGTCATTGATCCTTTCCTGTTTCCAGATTCGCTTTAAGGCTTCACGGAAACTCTTCCATTTGTGACCGGGGGTCTTGTGATGATTGGCCCCTTGAATGGCAGTTGAAAGTTGTTCAGCCAAACCCTGGCATTGCGCTATCAAGCTCTGGAGGAGAGGGTCGCTGAAAAGCTCATTCTGTTGACTCGCTGCTTTGGAAATATCTGAGCATATTCGTCGGATATCCTGATTGATGCAATCAATTTCCTCGTGTTCATCTATGCAACCAAGGCATTTGTACAGTCTCCGGGTCTCGCAAAGAATTTTAGTAGAGAAATCAACAAATTGAACAACAACCCCAGCAATGCTAAGGGCAGCAAAGGGATCGAGAACCATGGCTGTGGGAAAAGAGGTTCTTCAGCTCTGTACGCTCATTGATGGAGCTGGTGAACTCCGCAATCAGCAGTGGATTTTCGAGGCTTCTCGGCCTTAATGTATCGAAAGGTGGGGGCAGTGCTTGTCTGCCTTGCACAGCCAATACATCGCTGCTCAAAGCCAAACACTGCGTCTGACCGGTGTAAGAGATGAATAGAAAGCTTGGCTGTAACCAAAGATGAGGTGACGCAGAGCGTATGCCAAACGAGGCTGAAGATATGCCAATACTCTATTGGGCTGATGTACTAGCGTATGCAGGGTCACGTTGCATCCAATTATCGTTTTGCATGTCGTTACCCAAAGCTAAAAAGTTCTGTTGTACAAGGCGAAACCTTTTGCTGCCTGAAACTAGATCATCGCCCAGAACCCCTCACGTGGTGTAAGATGACATACACAAAGCGCAAGCTCGGAGCTAGGAGGGCGAGCATACCTCACAGCGTACATAAACGCGGTTTGAGTGCTGAAAAGTGCATTTACATGTACAAGCGATTGTGTCTTCTTCGAAATAAAACTACATATTAATGGCAGGGGAGGGTATGGCGCTCAGACATTTTCTTTGCTCGATGGGGTTGCCCCGGAACTGTCGGACTCCGCCTCACACTGCTCGTCAGCTGTAGTATCCGCCTCCTCCTTCGGCCGGATGGCCAACACGGAGAGAATGATTGCTAAGCCACACATGAAAATGGCACCGTAGTACCCAGCACGATAGCCATCAAGCCTGGCTTGGGCATCGTTCTGGCCACCATTGTTCGCCGTGACAGAATTGTCGATGACGG
Organism: Lasiodiplodia sp. KE8368; assembly: GCA_023087525.1. Taxonomy (NCBI): domain Eukaryota; kingdom Fungi; phylum Ascomycota; class Dothideomycetes; order Botryosphaeriales; family Botryosphaeriaceae; genus Lasiodiplodia; species Lasiodiplodia sp. KE8368. The sequence goes on from JAJMYN010000037.1 coordinate 184,825, forward strand.
TGAGTACGGCAACACCGAGAACCGCGCCGCCAACGTTCAAGCACATCTGGAAGAGAAGCCAGAGAGTCAGATAATTAAACAGAAACAGAAGACGGGAATCTTACGTTGTAAACTCCAGAAATTGACCCCTGATCCTGCGCGCGTGCTGAGGCAACCACGACGACGTTACCGACATAGTACACCGTTCCTACACCCGTGATGTACAAGATCATGCCCGGTAGACAGTAGCGCCAGTAGTCGTCGTTCGTATTCATCAAAGATAATAGAACAACCCCAACGATGGCAAGGATCCAGCTAATGGTCAAGAGCAGCCTCGGTCCAACTGGGGATAGGAGATGGGGGATGATGAAGTTCACTACACATGCCGTGATGCCGAGGGGAAGGAAGTGGACGGACGTTTGCAAGGCCGAGAACCCAAAGTCTGTTTGAATTGTTGTGTCAGCGGAGGAAACTTCTACGGCCTTGGATTTTGCGTTCTGGTGGAAAGGTTTCTGACCTTGCAGTTGAAGCGTGAGGAGGTAGTTTGCTCCCTGCCACACAGCATAAGTGAATGCTGCAATGACGCATCCAGAAATCTTGATTGTGTCGGACCAGAGATAGATTGGGATGAGAGGGTGCGCCGCGAATCTCAGTTCAACAAAGGCGAAGGCACCAAGAAGGCATACGGCGATGACGATAGTAGCAATAACGCTGGTCTGATCCCAGCCATGAATGTTCCCGGTTGTCAGTCCGTATACCAGAAGGATGAGCCCTGGAATGGAAAGGCAGATGCCGAGGGGATCAAAGCGGCTGAGGATATTGAAAGTCGATTTGTCGCTGTCATGGGTGTTTGTTGCTGGGCCTTTGAAGGCCCACAGAAGGAGCAGCGAGAGTGCTTGGAGGGTGCCCTCAACAATGAGGGTGAACCAGAAGATCTACAGAATTAGCGAAATGCTGTCAATTCTGGACAAGGGGAACGAACCCAGCGCCAATTTGCGAGAGAGCTGAACAGGCCACCAAAAATTGGTCCCAGACTGAATCAAAGTATCAACACTGCCTCGGAAAGAAATTGGAGCGAGGACGAGTACGTACACGAATCCAGTAGATCCGGTGGCTCCCCAGACTCCAAAGGCAAGCACACGAGACTTGGGATCTTCGAACAGCAATGAAACGAGGGCTTGAGCTGACGGGATAGTCAATGCTGCAGCTAGGCCTATGGGTGGCTTGTTAGTGCACCGAAAGCAAGGGGGAGCACATATTTTTCACCTTGGAAAGCGCGACCCACGACGAGTCCGATCTTGTTTGGCACCACGCCACACACAAGAGTCGCAATGTTGAATAGGGTCATTCCAATCTGGAGGATGAATTTGTGTTCAAACACATCACCCAGGCGACCGCCCACCATGAGAAATCCGCCAAACTGCAGCAAATAGTCAGCTTCCACCAGGGAGGTGTAGCATGGAGCATGGAATATACCGTCAAAGCGTAAGCTGTCAAAACCCATTGTAAAGAGCCCTGGTCGAATCCGAGGTCGGCTTTCATGGAAGGAAGAGCAATCGTGCACATGCCCAGGCTGGCAATGTCAATGAAGAAAATAAGACACCTGGAGTTCTGCTGTCAGATACGGAAGCACTTTCGCACGGTCGAGAAAACCTACACGAGAGCCAGCCTGGCCCAGCGAAGGGCCGTTTCTCCTGACATTGTGTGAGTCCGTCTAGAGACAGAATACTCTCGTGAAGGAAGTCTTGCAAGAGAGGTAGGCCTGGGGCGGTGCAAAACTTGTCATGGGAGAAAAGCTCTGCTCTCCTCAAAGTTCCTGAAATTACAGAATCACGCCAGGCACCCCCCACACACGTCAACAAGATCTACTCGCCTGACCCTCTTGAGATCGTACCCGACTCCGTTTCCGATGTCGGGACGGCACGATGCTTTGGAGTTTGACCCTCGCTTGCCGATGTCGATCCTTTGTCTTAACGGCTCCGATATAATCGTTGAGTATGCGTGTACCGTTAATCCCGATGCCCGTTGCTTGGAGCGAAGTCGGTGGCTAAGATGGTGGTAGCTCCACGCAAATAGGTAAAGGTCCGGGACTTGGTCCAATAGCATCGTAGCCCGTATAGCAGATTTACAAAGAATTATTGTAAGCGAAGGCACAGCTGCGCGAATCGGACGCAGCCTGATTCGCCAAGCAGTCGTGCATAACGTATAGCTAATAGAGTAGGTCCGCAGTTCTGGTCCGAGCGTCGGTATCTGTGTTTTCTGTGTGCGAGATGATTCTGCGGATAGGAGAGTACTAGTGGGTCACTTTGGCTTGACTAATGCTAATTTCGTCGTGGGGTATGGCTCTATTGACCAGTAGCAGCGCTAGGATATGCCTAATACCACGGTCACTACACGTGGAAATATACAGTCCACCAACAAACTATTAGGGGCCAGACTAACCATTGGTCTTACGCGCTTACCCACGCGATACCCGTATCCATATCCACAATTGTGAACTTATTGTAGTAACAGTAATAGGAAAATCTTGATTCTTGCTGCGGGCCGCAGCCCGAACTCGGGCTCGGTTGCCCGATTCGTTCGGCACCGAAAGAAATAGGGAGCCCCGCCAGCAATCAAGAAGGGGCTCACCCCAGACTTGGAAAGCTGGGCAAATAAACAGCCGAGTCTTGACATGATCTTGGTACCCTTACATAAACCGTCGGTTTATTCCCCGGTGAAGAATTTCGGGGCCCGACCATCCTGTCGGCGCAAGGCCCGTACCGTCAGAAGTATCGGTCCGAGGGGCTACAACTTCAACAACACGGGGCTGGACCGGTATCGCATCTAGTAAGAAGAATCCTGCATCGTATTTTGCAGGGAGCGAGTGAGAGGCAAAGCGATGCACCATAAGGAGCATTCCTTGTATTTCTTCCGTTGCATATGATTGGCCTCCTTAAACATAACCAAAGTCCAGAAAACTTTTAAAGTTCTTGGAACATCGCAAGTGGAAGGTCTCCGCGGTCGGCAAATTTAAAGCGGTAAGTTGGTACGGAGTCGGGCACCCTGCGGAAAAAGACAACCGGCACGCTGTTCGACTTTGCAGTAACCCCGACGAAGCGCACCACACTCTCCGTTTGATTCATGTTGTGGACTGCGGAAACTGCCATTGGTGCCCCGATTTCTCACCAGATTATTGCTGATCTGGCCCGTAGTTAGAATTCTAAAGCGAAGTCTCTGTCTCGCCACTTGCCTCCGTCTCCACTCGTGGCACCCGCGGTTGCCGCACTTCTCAGGATCCCATGTGAACGTAACTAGGCATTTCCTGTTGTGTAGCGTCCAGCCGAAGGAGCATAGTAGTACGCGATGTGGAATGATCTGATTAAATTAGATTATCTGATCAATCTAATCTCTTGGGTCTTGAGGACCAGGCCTCACGGCTGGACACATATAATTGGATCCAGCAGTTCATCTCGAGTTTCCTAGCATATCGTGTTTGCTGGTTTCTTCCTTTTACAATGGCACTGTTCAAGCAGGATATGTCACTCCTGTCCGGGCCGACCGTGATCAGCGGCAGCTCCAACGCAGGCTCTACATGTCAATCTGCGATTGGCGTTCGAGCTGTGTACCCACTCACCAGTAGCCAAGAAGGCATCTGGGTCGAATATGTCACGGATCCCCTTAGTACCAAGTACAATTTGACACTGGAATGGGATCTTTCAAATAGCGAGAGATCATGGGATTCAACCTCGACAGTCTTCAGTGGTAAGTTGACTATTCCGATGCCTGCAATAGCTACTAAGAACCTTTCTAGCGATCCGAAGACTTACTGAGCGCCATTCGGTGTTGCGTTCCGTGATATCCGTGCTCGACGGCAAGGCCCACGTCGAAGAACACGACCCCCAAGCCGCCGAACCGGTAGTTCGCATAGTCTTCTGCGAGTCATCTTCCGTCACCGAGAGCTCAGTCACGACAATACTTCGTCAACCATTCAATCTCCGGGAGGAATACCCTGCAAGATGGGTTATACTGCAGGACGCGTCAACATATCGGGTGTTCCTTGTGGGACACCACATTGCCGTGGACGGAGGATCGATGAGCATCTTGTCTCAGGAGTTCTTGGAGTTGATGGAAAATCGCGATGCCAACATTCCTTTGCCTGTCGACTTTAGTAGGATGCACCTATTTGAGGTAAGTTGGTACCTGTGTTGACAAGTTATCTGGCTGACCTTCGATTAGCGGGCATGGCGGCGCACCCCAGTTTACCAAGCCAACGAATCTTTTTTCATGAGCCAGGTACGAAACCAGAGACAGCCTGGCCGCATCGCAGAAAAACAAGATGGCAAGACCGTTGGCTGTGGAGAATATCGGAAGATCCAATCGTGGTCAACGTTCTCCAAGAAGGTTAGCACGCTCTCGCACACTCGGAAGATACACCTCTGACAGCAAGCTACAGGAACTAGAGGAGTGGGGCACATCATACAGAACATCGTGGTTCCGAATCGCAGTGTCGCTTGTCGGGCTTCTCGTCATGGATCAAACCAGACCACCTCTCGGCGAAGACGAAATCCTAGCTGTTGCCTTCGCAGGTCGGCCAAAAGACTTCCAACGCTGCGTCGGCCAGTTCGCCAACGCTCTTCCCGTCCAAGTTCCCCTTTGGAAATGCCTGCTCGATTCACCGCAGAGCACGCTTCAGTCGCTGGTCAAAGCCGTGTCTAGTAATGTCAGCCAGGCTAAGAGAGCAGAGCTGTTCCCACCGATTGAGGTGGCAAGGTGTAGTCGTGCCCATAACATCCAGTATCAGCCTCCGAAAGTAGCGGTGACCTACTCACCGAAGCTTGCAAGGAAGGAGTGCCAGCTGTTCCCCGTTGAGGGAGCGTGGGATCTGTTCTTCTGCTTCTTGGAGTACGAGAATGAAGTAAAGCTCGGAGTAAGTGAACCGAAGCAACTTTGCTGCAGTCGGTGTCTAATGTTGCGTTGGTAATAGGTCATATACGATCCGTCTCTATTCTCAGAATCCGTCCTTGGCGGCATGAGGAGCCAGTTCGAGTCACTTATTGAGCTCAGCAAATCCCCCACAACGAAACTTACAGATACTCTCCCATGGATACCAGCTCATCCATCTGTGCCGAGATCGCTAGCGGATGAAGGCCTGGACCGGCCTCATCGCCATGTTCATCACTGGTTTGATTCACATGCTGAATTGAACCCGAACAAGATCGCATTGTTCTCGGCCGAGCTAAAGATGTCTGTTACATACGGCGAACTGTATGAATCTTCAGAAGAGAAAGCCACCTGTAAGTTCACCGGCCGATGAACTCTAAGGACGATGACTAACTGAGACAGTGCTGCGGCGCAAGGGTGTTTGTCCTGGAGACACTGTCGTCATCAACCTCCAACGTGGTCTCCATATTATTGATTGGATCCTGGCAATCCTCAAGGCAGGTGCTGCATTTGTATACTTGGATCCAGATTTGGCCGACGCCCGCCGTGAAGCGATCATGAGCAACTGTCAACCGACGCTGGTAGTTGATGGTCAGTTTGAGGACATGTCGTACAATTGGGTGTTTGTCAATGGCACTTCCGATGACGATGAATCTACATCTGATGGCTCCACCTCCGGCACTGAGACAAAGTGGGCCACTGAAGACAGTGATCTGGCCTACATCATATACACATCAGGATCAACCGGTAAGTATCCCTCGAACGTAAACTATTGGACGGAAGCTGACTGGAATACAGGCGAGCCCAAGGGCGTGATGGTGGAGCACGGAAACCTCTCCAGCTTCGTCAACGCCACGAAAGACGTCTTCAAAGTCGGCTATGGAGCGCGAGTCCTGCAGCTCGCCTCTTTCTCATTCGACGCGTCTGTGCTCGAGTGGACCATGGCTCTCTGCACTGGCTCCTGCCTGTGCTTCGCCGAGCACCCGAAGCAGCTTGTTGGGGACTACCTCGCCGACGTTATTGAGCAGAACCAAGTCACCTTTATGGAGATCACGCCCACTGCACTCGAGACCCTGCCGGTCACTCGAAACGTGGCAAGTCTGAGGCAGATCTCGATTGGCGGAGAGGCTGGCTCGAGGATGCTTTTTGAAACCTGGCACACGCGCGTTGACCTTGTCAATGCTTACGGGCCAACTGAAGGAGCGTAAGTCATACATCCATTACCCGCATCGAATATGCACTTACGGAACTCAGTATCGCCGTCTGCTACCAAAAGATTGACAAGGGATACGTCCTGCCTGAGATCATCTCCGCTGGCCAGGCAAACCCTGGAACGAAGATTTACATCTCCAATGAAAGCTTCACACGCATTCTTGGCTGTGGCCAGGAGGGAGAAGTCTGCTTTTCTGGGAATCAAGTTGTCAGAGGGTAAGCGAGATCAACACATAGCATTCTGCAGGAATCGGCTAATATTCTCAACAGATACCGCGGCAAGCCGGAGTTGACTGCTGAGAAATTCAGACCACACCCAGCTAACGGCGTCCACATGTACCGCACTGGTGACCGCGGAGTATTGCTCGAAGATGGCTCACTTGTTCTCTTGGGCCGAATGGACCGAGAGCTGAAGCTACGTGGTAAGTGTCCTGCATGCGATTCGAGTGAAAATGGTATACTTACCGCTGTAGGGTTCCGCATTGCGCCTGAAGAAGTTGAAAAGGCTATAATGGGCTCTGGCACTGGTTTCGCTGAGGCTTCAGTGCACCTGTCAGATGACGGCCTGGCTTTGGAAGCATTCGTAGCTCCTTTGATGTCCTCTACTGAGGATCTTTCAAGAGCTCTGAAGTCAATGGTCCCGGCTTACATGGTTCCTGGCATATTCCACCAAGTGGAGAGTTTGCCCAAGAATGCCAGCGGCAAGATTGACCACAAGTCTGTCTATGCCATGCGCGAAAGTCTCAAAGGCCCTGAAATCATGAAGAGGAAAGACAGTTTGCTTGAGTCAGAAGGAGACTCGGATGACTACTACTCCGATGTGGAGGGCCCAGGAGAAGAGGCTGCCGTCACAGAAATCTGGCAGACTGTGCTGGGCTTCAGCAAGCCTCCAAAGACCAATGTCAATTTCTTTGACATTGGAGGACACAGGTAAGTCGAAAGGGAGAAGAGCTATATGTCTTGCAATTTGTCTGACCATCGTGGGGCAGTCTTCTGGTTCCGCGGCTTAACGAGAAGCTGCGGCAGCAATTCCCATTGTCGACGTTCCGCATGGTCGACCTATTCCACCAGTCGACCATCGAGCAGCAAGCAGCACTAGTCACCACTTCCAAGAGCATCTCCAAACCCCGTCGCCGTCCCACAAAATCCCCAAAGCGCGTGGCAGCCCCAATGACTCCGCCATCGCCCTTCTCCGCTCCCGCTTCGGCACTTGACCGCAACACGACCATCACCACCACCGCCGCCGCCTCCTCCGCCACGACAACAACCACCACCACGCAGTCTGCAACCCCCAACCAAACCGACGTCGCCATCATCGGCCTATCCGGCCGCTTCCCCGGCGCGCAAGACGCCGACTCCTTCTACGAGCAGCTGCTGCGGGGCTACAACGGCATCACGCCGAGCACGACCTGCCGCACCAAGCCGACGCTGCCCGGCAACATCTGGGTGCCCCAAGCTGGCGCTCTCTCCGACATCGAGGCCTTCGACCACCGCTTCTTCAACCTGTCGGCCGAAGACGCGACGGACATGGATCCGCAGCAGCGGCTGTTCCTGGAAGTCGCGCACGAGGCGCTGGCGGACGCAGGCATCGCGACGACGACGCGCGAGGGCCGGGGCGTGATGACTGATGCGGCGCGGATAGGGGTGTTTGTGGGGGCGGCGCAGCATGCGTATCATTTGCATACGGAGAGCGTGGTGAGCGATGCGTTTGCGAGGGAGAATAGGGGCTTTACGGCGCCGAGCTTGAGTGCGAGGACGGCGTACCATTTGAACCTGGCTGGGCCGAATGTTACGGTGCAGACGAACTGCGCGAGCAGTACGGTGGCGCTGTCGTTGGCGATGGATGAGATTGCGCTCGGCAGGTGTGATGTTGCTGTTGTGGGCGGCGTGTCTGTGCAGCTGTTCAAGTAAGTCTTCTTCTCTCTTTCCCCCTTCCTGTGGGATGCTGGGTTACTTCCCCTCCTTTTTCCTTCTTTGGCTGATGAAAGTGCTTCAGTGGTGGCTACATCACCCAACCCGGCCAGATCTTCTCGGCCAAGGGTGAATGCCGCCCCTTCGACAGCCGCGCCGACGGTACCGTGCCGGCTGACGCGGTCGTCGCCGTCGTGCTCAAGCGCTTTTCCGACGCCGTGTCCGACCGCACGCCCATGTACGCCAAGGTGCTGGGCACGGGCATCGGATCGGACGGCGGTATGGAGAAGGCTGGCTTCCAGGTGCCCAGTCCGAGGGGCCAAGCCGAGGTTATCAAGCAGGCGTGGAAGAAGGTGGGGGTGTCGGTGGACAGGTTGGTGTATTCGGAGTAAGTGTTTTCTTGGTGCAGGAAGTAGTGGGAGAGAGGGAGACGGGTAGGCTGACTGACGTTGATGCAGGCTTCACGGCAGTGGAACACCGATTGGAGACGCGCTGGAGTTGCAAGGACTCACCCTCGCGTTGAGAGAGCTGGGCCGCTCTAGTGACAGGCCGTGGACTGTTGGATCTGTGAAGGGGAATATCGGCAACACGCAGGTAAGTTCAACCCATCTCTTCCCTCGAGAGCTCTAACTAAATGAAGTCTACAGCACGCCTCCGGCCTGGTATCGCTGGTCAAGCTCTGCAAATCGATGCAACGAGGCATCATCCCAGCAACCGCTGGACTCGAAAAGCCCAACCAGATGATCGACCTCTCCCTCCCCATCCGTTTCGCCGTCGAGCAAACGCCGCTACGGGAGAATGACGTCGTGTCCATCTCGGCGGCCGGATGGGGCGGCGTCAACTCTCACGTCGTCCTCACGCCCGCTCCTGCCCGCTTGCTGAAAACATCCAGCCTCCGGCCCCAAGCCGACAAGTACCAGAGGCAGCAGCTATGTGCCCCGCGGATTAAGCCCGAGCGCGCAAACGATGAGGCCTTGGTTCGTGCAACTGCAGCCATCATCACGCGGTGTGCGTCTGACATCTTTGAGCGGGATGTGGGGCTAAACGAGAACCTGTACGAGGTGGGCCTTGATAGCAAGACCTATGTCTCGCTGACCGGCTCTGTTGCAAAGATGCTGGAGACCGATCGAACAATTGGGTAAGTGCAAATTCCTCAACCAACCACCAGCCCACCCTCTTACACAGATGCAAGGAGGGGAAACAATACAGAAAAAAGTGTTAACTGAGTTTTCCGTAGCATCGCCGGCCTGATCCTTCCAGACTGCACTCCCACCAACCTCGCCCGTCTCTACGTTGACCAACTCGCGTCCACCAGCAGTAATCACGGGCTCCTCCCATCTTCATCATCTTCTGCTTCCGCCTCCTGCTCTCCATCTTCGCAGCCAACATCCGCTGCTTCAGCGGACTCCATTTCCGAGCCGGAGCCTTCTTCACCGGCACCAGCGACAGCTATGCCTTCCTCTTTGACCGCTCCGCCACCCACTAGCCTCGCGTGCTAGACACCACTGTCAGAGAGCTAAAGTGTTAGAGCAGCGGCGAGCAAAATGACTGAGAAAGAAGCTGCACCTCGAGCATGGCGTAGAGGGTACTGAAGGGAAGACGTTGTGGGCGGTATGTCAAAGAATATGTGTTGTCAAAAAGAGCACAAGAAGCTTTTACACATCAGATCAAATTGGAATCACGGGAAATATCACTTGACCTTATTTAGAAATTCTGTAGAGCGTGGAAAGAGCAATAAATTGTTTAGAGCCAACCCAAACAGAATTTAAGTTCAAAATCGGAGGAATTTAAGGCCAGAAGCCGGATCAGCTGGAAATACAGTAAACCAGTTCAAAGCTTTCAAATGTTTGAATCCCTCAACCAGCCTCTTCAATTACCTTACCGTCCATGATATATGTACATCTATGAAACCCCCTGCTTCTGCGCCACAGATTCAATCTGGCATATCCCTCATTCATCGATCTGAACAACAATCTTCCCCTTCGTCCGTCCCTGCCTCAGTTTCCTATACGCCTCAGGCACATGCTCCATGTCGAACCTCTCCTCCACAACCGGCTTCAACTTCCCCTGCCCCATCCACTCCGCCAACTGCGCCAACTGCTTCCCATCCGGCTTCATCGTCCAAAACACAAACCGCCTCTTCCCGCCGCCCAACCACGCGGGCCTCAACTGCCTCCCAGCCATCATCCTCACCCACTTCCACGACAACGGCGCGCCAACCTGCACGTACGCCCCGCCCTCCTTCAAAAACGTCTCGCACCCCTCATACAACCGCGACCCCTCCTCCGCACTCCCCACATTATCCACAATCAGGTCAAACACCACCCCGCTGGCCTTTGCCCTTCCCACCACGCTTCCTTCCCGATAATCCCACACCTCGTCCGCCCCCAACCCCCGACACATCTCCGCATTCGCCCCCGAGCACGTCACCACCACCAACCCCGCCCCCAGCGCCTTCGCGATCTGTATCCCCATCGTCCCCGTCCCGCCACTCCCGCCGTTGATTAGCACCTTCGCGCCGGGAGTGATGGACGCGCCCGGCTGCGTCAGGCACTGCAGCGCGGTCAACCCAACCATCGGCACGGCTGCCGCTGTTGCCTCGTCCACGCCGCCCGCGACGAGAGATGCAGGCAGCGCAGCGCACTCGTTCGTCTTCGCGACGACGTACTGGCCCAGACTGCCGTGCGTGGGCGGCGGCACGTCGAGGGTTCCGAAGACGGGGGTGCCGGGTGCGGCGAGGGATGGGTTAGAGGCGGCGACGGACGGGTGCGCGGAGACGACAGTACCGGCGAAATCGGAGCCGGGCGTGTGCGGGCGGAAGAGGTAGAGGAGGCGGGAGAGCAGGCCCAGCTCGGCGGCTTTGTAGTCGATGGGGTTGAGGGCGGCGGCCGAGACTTTGATGAGGACTTGGTTGGTGGTGAGACTCGACTCGGTGGGGGCGGGGACGGCGGGGTTGAGGGTTAGGCTGTCTTCCATTGTTTTGGAGATGGCGGAGAATTGCCAGGCTTTCATTGTAGGGGCCATGGTTGGTGGGTTGAGTCTTTGAGTTATTCTTTGTTTTTTTTTTTGACTGATTTTTTGGAGGGTTGTAGCGGAATATAACTGGAGTGATGTAATTGTTCAGTAGTCCCTGTCTGGGCTATATATACAGGGGATAGCTTTCGCAGGATCTACCGGCTCCGATCCTTCAAGTATGTCAGCTTGAGTGCCGGCCTCTGTAATACACCGAAGCCGCGTCAATCACCTGTTTTTGCTGTTGCTTGGCAAAAGTATATGCGAGCCATATGCGGAGGGATACGGTTCCGCGTCGCGGGTTGGTCCGGGTAAATCCGCTTCGTATCGGCGTCTCGCCACAAACTTGGCGCATTGGAAATCTCGCGACATGGAGTTTAGCAGCAACGAGGCCCCTAAGTCCGCAGCGCTCGAACATTTCTAATTCCGTACATAATGAACACACGTCATGATATCCAAGACTACTTCTAGAATGACTCGGCAGCAACGAAACGGTGAAGTAATCTGCCGCGCCTCTGGTCTAGACTTTCTGCTGCGGGGATGGCCGACCTCAACCGTGTGCTCCATTTCTGATTGCGGGTCGTGAGAAGCAATATGCCGTTTCGCGGGAAGGCGAGAAATTGATTTATTTCCTGGGTGCATGATTAGTGGAAGCTGTGGAGGAGGAAAGGACTGAAGCAGATGCCACTCTTAAGCATCACATTTCGCACGTTTCATCAAGGCGCAAAATGCAAGGTACTAAAAATTGAGTAAATCTACTTGAAATGAATCACCTTCTATCTCTATACTTTACCGGGACCGGAGTTCTTTCTATCGCTGAACTATCCTCACTGGCAGCCTTAACGGCACGTCTGAAGCTGTTGAATGACAACAATCCCACCCTCGCCCTTATGCTCGCCTTAGCCGCTGTCAGTTTCTATACTAACCTAATAATGACGAGCTTGACGCTTGACGCACCCACGAGCGAACGCTGAAAGATGATAGTTACTGTTTGTTAGTAGAGGCCGTTTCAGCAGGTTGTTTTCAACTTTCAAGACAAGCAGATGCAGTAAGAACTTCTTAGACAATACGTGGAGTGATTGCATTTATGTGCCAGAGAACATGGTTTTTTTAAAGAGGACATTTCAAACAGAATTTCCCTCGGAAGGCGACACCTGCAAATCGCCCGCTCTGACCTCAGTTTTGTCCTTTTGGTCTTCTTCCTTATCATTCTGATTGACAGCTTCCTCAAGCGACACCGGCGGTGCCTTTAGTCTTGGATGTGTTTTCTCGCTCAGATCCATCACCCCCAGCCTTTCCAGCCTTTCAGTAACAGGCACGTCCGTGTCACAGCGGCGCCAGCTACCCAACCCAAGCTCTTCGTGGGCCAAGCGTTGCAACTGCAATGTTTCGTTCATGGTCCACTCAAGGCGAGCGTAAGTATCGAGATTGCGGCGGTGTTGGATCCAAACCGCGAATGGTTCGAGAGTATATGAGACGACGATAATGAGGAATCCGATTCCAAGCAGCATCGCCAGGCCGAATACTGAAAAGTTAGTATATGCCGCGTTTTGCACTTTCTGTGGTAGCGAGCACGTTAGCTTTCCTTTCATCGCTCTTTTCCCTCGAAGACCAACCTGGTTGTTACAGAACCGCTTTTCCCCATCACTATCGGGTTTCTCGACCCAATCCCTCATCCGGCCGTCCGACGGCCCTGCCGCCAGCTCGACAAAATTCTGCTGGATGCTCGCCAAGCTTATATTGTACCACCTTTCGACATCAAGCTGCCACTGATCGCGCGAAAGTGGGCCCATGATCCCTGCTACCTTGCGAGAGCTGGATTCCAACACGGCTGACCCCAACGACTCGATGGGGCCAGACAGCGGGTCTTCGGTGCCCCGCACTGCACTGGCCATCCAATTGAGTGTGTCCCAGTACGGTTCGTCCTGCCCCCACCGCGTGTAAGCGACATGGTGCGCGTCCAGGAGCGACGAGAGCGGAGTGCAATGAGAACCATCGTCGGCGCCGGGCCCGCTGCAGAACTGATACTGCCTCACGCAGCCCAGAGGGGAGGCTGGCTCGTCGCCGTAGTACAGGGACATGGATTCGGACCTGTCTTCTATGCTCGCGTTGGTCATGCTGCCTGCGAGATCGTGTGCGGGGTACCACAGGTCGTCCGATGGTTGGGAGAAGATCACAGCGTTGGTCGACAAGAATACGAGATACATGTCGGCGTCCATCCGCGCCAACTCTTTGATTGGTATGAACATGGATTCCTCGGAGATGGAGCCGTTGACCGGAACCGCTCGGTAGGCTCTGAGGGATCGTCAGCATGCGCAAGGTATGTGGAGGTATCTACATTTTAGATTACTTACTTAATGTCGAAATCAGGCTGGGCGCCTGTCAAATCCTCCAGAACAAACTGGTCTTTTTGTAGCACCATGTGTTGGTATGTGAAGTCTCTATTTGGCAAGCCGGATATCCGGTTCTCTCCGTAATAATAGCGCATGTATGGATCGTAGAGATCTGGCGCCAGGCGTGGTACCTGCTTCTGGTATCCCTTGGTAACCAACGGAGCGCATTGCATGAGGATCCTGAACTGGAACCGGTGGTCCTTTGGTGAATTGGAACCGAAATGGCTATCGCTGTCAAGATAACCGCTATCCAGGAGAATGTTGGAGTCTTGGCTTTTACAGATGCCTGCTGAAAATGGACAAGTTGCGTTCCTAACAACCCGTGCAGGCAGCTTTGGTTGAACGAATGTCCTGCACCCGTCTGTGCTAGGAACATTGGCGTAGCATTGTTGCGCGTAGTTGGCATCGGATGTCATTCGCCGTGACATATATGGCTCGGATATATGCATGTAGTCCGTCATGTTGGGGCTGCTGTTAAGCCTCAGCAAGCCGCAGTTGTTTCCCGAAATGAGCACGGCGCCTGTGTTTGATATTCGGGACGAGAAGGTACTGGCAGCAGCGAAGACGGCCAGAGTCACGAGAGTAAAGACCAGCAAGGGAAGTAGACGTAGTGAAGATTGCTTTGGAGGTTGGGCGCGCCGCCAAGCAAAGAACATCTGGAACAGGCTTGTAATTCCAGTCGTTGCGTTGGCTGCGTTTCGCAAAACTGCTTGTCGTTGATGGTAGAATGCGTCGCGCGGGGCTTCAGTGGAGTAGACGTAATGGAAGACGAAGCATCCAATCCGCCAGAAGCAGGTACCAGCCACTGTGACGTAGAGAGAGAGAAATGCGATTAAGAGTCCACCATGAGTGCTTGTTGTTGTCAAGGTTCCACCGAGAATTCTTCCACGTGACCAGTCGGTCCAAGTACCGGTGTAAATTTCATAGTAATTTTGGGAACCAAAAGTGCTTGGAGGAACATCCATCTTGTGTGATAAGGAAGGAAACGAGCTTGTAAAACCGATGGAGAAGGCAGAGACTCCTCCGATGGCATGCAGTTGATGGAGAAAATGCCTCTGCTGATGTTTATGTCTACGTGATATATACCGTTGATTTAGCCCCCAAAATTGACTGGACTAGAGGAAGGCAAGGGATAACTTACCGGGGTGCATGTAGTGTTACATCTCACTGACGCGACCTTGGACTTGTGCGAGCTTGCAATGGTACCCAAGCAAGGCTGAGTATAACATTCTTAAACTCATCCTCGTCTTTTGTGGAACACACCTTAAATGTCCAGACTCAGCTCGGCATCAGCTCCCATCCCGACGTGCTAGTAACCAAGCATTGGACTGAGAAAGTGGGACAGTGCTAAAACTAATGTAACCGAATTATATTCGGAAAGGCATAGCGTACACGTTTCCGGATGTGAGGCATACGAGGCTGAGCTGATTGGGACCAAGCCACCCTGCAAGTGCAACAAAAGAGTCCAGCCTTTGCACCTTGCTTTCTCAGGCTGATCACCTACGAGAACATCTCTGTCGAGCAACAATGTCAGTACCACAATGTGACTCGTCTGACAAGTGGCGGAAAATAGAGGGTGAAATGCTGTGCGACATGATAGGCTCAAGGCTGAGGCGCTGTTTGCCGCGGCGGCGGAGGAGGAAGCGGACGATTGGGGGAGATGAGAGTATTGCAAGGCTCTGTTGCAGTGTGTTCAGGGTATGTGGTATTTGCCTCGGCTGAGAAACATCGCTAACTACAGATTGATTTTTGCGTGACAGGTGGCAACAAATGCTGCCATCTAGCCCAATTCGTGGTAAAAAAACAAGTTGGAATTGAAAGTGGTATCATGAGGGTTTTGGTGGGGTCAAGAAAAGGTGTCCTCTGAAACTCCTGCGGGGTAGGAGTTCGGCATCGACTAGCCCGCCACTAAGAGCTTAGTAAGTAGTTAAATAATATATAGGTCCCTGGACACATTCCGTATGAACAACTCCAACACGGCTTCGCTCCGACAGATGACCTGTTTGAGGTACACGACATCCGCGCCGCTAAGACTCGACCTCGCCGGGTCTGCGCAGCACCTTTTATCCTTCTCCTTCAGATCCTCGGCATCGCCGCTGGTAGCCGTCGGCGGCCGCGACACGAGCGACAACGGCGACAAGCAGTTCCCCGGGCTACCAAAGCCGGCATTCGACGGCGATTGAACGGCGTCGGGGGTTGCCGGCGAAGAACACTCGGCCAGGCTTTTCAGCGACGCCAGTGTCTCCTCGCCCTTCTGCAGCGCTCTTCGCACCAGCACTGTGCGGATGGCCGTGTATTCCTCCTCGCTGACTTGGTATTCGCCGATTAGGCAAGGCGGCACGCCAGTCGAGTTCCCCGAACTGATAGCAGCGCCAGTCGTAGTGTCCATCGCCGAGTCGGAGGTTGATTGTTGCTGTCGTTGCGCGACCAGGTGTTCGAATAGCCGCAGCACGAGCTGGAAGGCGGAAATTGTGAGAAGGACGGCGAATGAGTCTTTCGGGCACCGGCCGCAGCGCAGGAAATCTCGGCATGACGTCAGCGCGGAGTTGATACGCTGGACGCAGATGTCGATGCGGCGGCAGGCGGACGACTGGGACTGGAGCGTGCGGTGGAGCGAGTGGAGCGCGCTTAGGTTTGCGGTCTGGACGTCGAAGCAGTCGCAAGATTGTGAATTGTGGTGGTTCTGGGAGGCTCCGGACACGGCGCTGCTACTGCTGATGGACGATCCGGGTTCGGAAATCTCGCGGTCGGCCCGGAGCATCTGGGCGTGAATCGGCTCGGGCGGCGGCGTCAGGACATCGTCGGCGAGCAGAAACGGATCGACGTCCGCGAAGCCGTCTGGGGTCGGATTGATGGTGCCGGCGGTCGTACCGAAGCCGGCGTGCGGGCCGGGCGATGATGGCTGAGAGGGATACCCGTTAGCTCCGGAGGATTGCCCTTTTTTCCAGCACAAGCTTTTCCGCCTACCTACTTTGTCTGCGCCGCCTGTAAAGTCTGCGCTAAAGTAATCAATGTCCATCCCCGCGCTAGCATCGTCGACCCACAGGGCTGGGTCTAACGGCGTGTTCTGCCATTCGTCGTTGCGGGGGGTGCGGGAGGAAGCGGCTGCGTACTGCTGGCGCAGTCGAGCTTGTTTCTCCAGAGTCTTCTTGTTGCGGCTGCCGCGCGGCTTGCCGGCGCGCATGGCGTAGCTGTAGCTGCACGGCAGCTCCTGGCTCTGGCAGCGGGCGCACACGGGCTCGCCCGAGCACTTGACCTTGGCGGCGTGGCAGAAGTCACAGGCAGAGCGAAGCTTCAGCCTCGGTCTCTCGGCTTGCTCGGCATTGGGCCAATGATTGGCGAAGAAGGAGCCCTGCGCCGCGTCCATTTTGAAAGTCTGGTGAGTGGAATGATAAGATGATCAGATAAAAAGATAGCGGCGGAGCGCGCGCGTCCCGGGTTTAAATCTGGACAAGCTTTCTACGGTTTCGAGCTGGCTGGCAGTCCCGCCTTGCCGCTCCGGCGTCGCAGGGAGCAGGGTCGAACTGCTGCCAGAGAGTCGCGCGTTCGCGTTCGCGTCCTGACTCGGATTGCGCCCAAGTCATTCGCCTGACTCGAGGCCATGGCGTGACCGAATCGCTCGAATTTTCATGCCGGAGAACAAAGCCTGGTGTCGAGAGAATCAATGGTGTCGATTGTTCATGCATAAAGAGCCGCAGAGGCCTCCAGCAATATGGCGCTGCGCAGCAGCCGGAGCAAGTGTTGGTTATGTGCTGGAGTTGACGACCGGTTCCGGCTAGTTTCGGCCGCGCGACCTGCGGGAGCCTGAGCCCGATATCGCGGCCTTGGCGCCTTATTTGGATACACGCCGAGTATAATCCCCGAACGATGCTCGATCTGGGGAATCTGGAGGAGGGAACCGCTGCCGGCCGGCACTTGTTGCGCTGTCCCAAGAACGCCCAGCCGGGACTAGCCTGTTCCAGGCTGCTGTATACATATATTATGGTCGACGTGTGCTGCGCATCCGCTACTGACACGGCAACTCTTTCCAACAATGCCGCAGGCAGATGCCGAGAGCAAGGACGCCTCGCTTTCTCTGACAGAGAAGCAGGAATTGGTCCCTCCCGATGGCGGAGCCAAAGCCTGGGCTTGCGTCGCCGGCTCGTTCCTGCTTCAATTCTGCTCATTCGGATACGTCAATGCGTAAGTGGAGCAAACACGCGTACGCGTCTCCCCCGCTGAAACCATGCCTTACAGGTGTGGAATTTTCCAATACTACTACCAGGACTCGCTGCTGGCCGACCAATCATCCTCGAGCTTGGCATGGATCACGACGCTGCAGGTCTTTCTGCTCTTTCTCTTCGGCCCCTTTGTCGGACAGCTGATCGACGTCTACGGCTCCCGCCCCATCATCGCCCCCTTCTCCGTCATGGCAGTCTTTTCCGTCTGCATGCTTAGCCTGTGCAAAGAATACTGGCAAGTCATGCTGGCCCAGGGCGTAGCCTTCGGTCTGGCCAGCTCTGGCCTGTCGCTGCCAGCCATGGCCCTGGCTACCCAATGGTTCTCGTCGAAACGCGGACTGGCCGTGGGTATTGTTGCATGCGGGTCCAGCCTTGGTGGCGTCATCTATCCCTTCATGATTCCACGGCTCGTCGACAGTGTCGGCTTTGCCGCTGCCATCCGCTGGACCGCATTGCTGCAGGGCGTGCTGCTGCTCATTGCCAATTTGCTGTGCTCCACACCCTTTCCCCCGAAGCGTAAGCTTGAGAAAAAGCAATCAGCAGGGCTTAAAGCATTCAAGTCACTGCCGTGGGGCTTCTTCGTGCTTGGCTGTTTCTTCACCATGTGGGTAAGTGCCGAACAAGACCCGAGTACGACGGCAAATCCGAGCATCTGGTTCAATTGCCGACAGTTGCCGTCTTTTCTCTCCTTCACCGTCAAATAATGATTGCTTTCGCTGACTCGAAAAACCACTACTGCAGGGGCTCTTCGCGCCGCTCAACTACCTCCCCGAGATGGCGGCACAGAAAGGCATGAGCACGCAAATGGCCCTGTACACGCTCGCCATCGCCAACGCCGGGTCAGCCGTCGGCCGCGTAGTGCCGGGCTGGATCTCGGATCGGATCGGCCAGTTCAACGTCATGGCCTGCGTCTCGCTGTTCAGCGGCGTGCTGCTGCTCTGCTTCTGGCTGCCGCTCGAGATCCACCCGTCGAGCGCGGGCATCATCGTCTTCGCGCTGCTCTACGGCTTCTGCTCGGGCGGCTTCGTGAGCATGGGGGCGCCCTGCGTGGCCTCGCTCGCCGAGGGCCGTATGGACGAGATCGGACTTAAGCTCGGAGGTTTTTGCCTGGCGATCGCGCTGGGCGCCTTGACCGGCTTGCCCATCGAGGGCGCCATCAAGGATCGTGAGGGCGACTCGTTCAAGGGCCTCATGGTGTTTGCCGGCGTGTCAATGCTGCTCGGAGGTTGCCTGCACCTCGCTACAAGAGTCCTGAAAGGAGGATGGGCGGTGATGAAAAAGGTCTGAATTATGATTGACGTGATCTTAGCACTGCGTCTCTTACGTATGGTAGATAGAACATCTTTTAATACTTGCTCTACACTTTACCTTAATAGGCACCTTAAAGTCTTGGCAGACACGTACCTTCACTCCACATTTAGAAGTGTTCATGCGTTACGATGATGTTCAAGTCCAGATTCGAAACAAATGGCATGATTCAGGGCTACTCTGCCCCACATTTCCACTCGTTTGTACCCGCCTCTTGAAAGTATCTCTAGTCAGGAAGCCTGTACAGATCACAGGTACCGGCTTCTTCCATAATGCCCTAAACTCTCAACCACGGTACTGGGATACGGGAAAATGGGCCGGCTAACCATATGCTGCACTCACACGTGGAATTACTGCAGGCTGTCAATCAAAAGCAGGCATCGTAACAATCTCAAAAATATCATTGTAGCTATCCGATAGTTTTCCCACTTTCTCGTGTGTCTCAGTGTTTACGTTTGACACGTTAGTTGACAGGCCGCAGATCCAACACCTGGGAGAGACATCCCCTCGGCGTAATGACATCGGCGATCTCAAACCCGCCCTTCCGCGCAATCTCGCGGTACTCGTCCAGCGTGCGCTCCTTATTCTTGACCATTGTCAGCATGCGGATATCGCCATACCGGGCAAAGCTGCCCAGCCTGCCCTCGCGAATCACCATCTCCACCACCAGCACCCTGCTCACGCCGGGCCGCCGCACCATCGCCTCGCGCACCTTGTGCAGGATCTTCACGCACTTCTCGTCATCCCAGTTGTGGAACACCAGCCGCAAGAAGTACACCTCACTCTTCGGCAACTGGTTGTCCTCCGCGAAGAAATCCCCGCCCAGCACCTGCACCCTGCCCTCGTCACCCCCCTCCAACAACCCCCCATCCTCCACCTTCCCAAACCTCCCCCGAATGATCTCCGCCGTCGCCGGCAAATCAAACGCCACGACCCTCGCCCTCGGAAACGCCCCCGCATACGCCCTCACGAAATCCCCCTGCCCGGCGCCGACGTCCGTCAGCGTCGCCCGCCCCTGCAACAACTCCTCGCCCCACGGGTAATCCGCGAGCAGGCCCGGCGCCTCCGCGACGCTGAAGGCGCCGATGGCTTTGTGGAAGCCGGCGGTCAGGCCGCGCGCGTGCATGATGGCGTAGGTGGAGTCGTCCGTGTCGTAGAAGTGCTGCGCCGCGCTGCGCGTGCTGCCGGCGGCGATGGCGTCGGGGAGGGAGGACAGCATCGAGTAGTGCGTCGTCGCGTACTGGTCGACCCAGTTGTGCCAGGTGGTCCAGTGGGTGGTGCGGAGGAGGTGGGAGGCGCGGTTGTTGCGGACAGATGGGGTGGAGGAGGAGGGGGAGGAAGTGTATTCGAAGAAGCCGAGCTCGTCAATTAGGTAGCGGATGAGCTGCTGTGCGGCGGCGGGTTGCAGGCCGGCGACGGAGGCGAGCGCGGGGATGGGGAGGGGGCCTTGCTCGTGGAGGATGTCGGCGAGGTGGTAGCGGTGGGCGCAGAGGAGGACTTTGGTGTTTGTGGCGGCTGGTGGTGTGTGAGTAGATCAGTGGTGATGGTGTGGGGAATGCGGAGGATGCTCTTACCGAAAATAGCGTCCATGAAAAGGACCTGTGGGGGTGTGATGAGCCGCTCGAGCTTGTGGAGAGTCTGGATGCTCTCTTCGATTTTGGCCCGCAGCGCGCCCGACTGGGCGGATGCGTCGTCGGGAGACAGGCTGAGAGCGGCATCGACGTCCCCGGCCAGCGGGCCCTCGAAGGCCTCAACGGCCTGCTTGGCTGAGGCGAGGAGTTGGGTCAATTGCGCCTCCATGGTTGGTGGGGATGGAGTGATCTGCGTTGACGAGTTGGAGAATGATTGCAGATGGTCCCCACGGCACGCGAGAAAAATATACGGCCATTGGTTACGGTGACTGGGGTGTTGAGAGCGTTTCTTCGGATGCTCCGTCCTGCTTTCCGGTTGTGTTGTCCGGGTGGAGGTGTTCGGCGAATATCTCCGGAGCGAATCGTGCGAGTTTGGTCGGGGCAAAACGTCGCCCTGTTCTGCACCGCAGCTCCACCACTTCTACACCAGGTAGGTTTGGAACATTGAAAATGGAATCGGTGCCAAGAAGATAGTAAAAAATGGTGGCGACCGGGCTTGGCGGTAGAAATCTCCTCGACAATTCCAACTTGGCGTACTCCCATCCACGAATCGGCATCCTTTCGCATGTCTCAGGGTTTATCCTTGTATTCTACCCTCGAAGAGTATCATTGAGAGGTTTTCTGACAGAACAAAATATGGCTGAGAAGTGAGTGCGCTGACATCTCTAGGGAAACAGTCAGCAGTACTCCTAGAGCAAGCGAGTTGATACCAATGAGATAGAAGACGTCCGCGAAGCTATCACTCTCGACACCCAGTCAGGACGGCTTTAAAATGATCATCGATTTCGACTCTTTGAGCGACGCCACCTCCAAGTCCGCACACTCGTCAGCGAATGCGTGGCTTCTCCACTGCCTGGATGAAACCTACCGTCCTCGGTATCGATCTGATACCTGACCGCTAGCACACTCGCATGCCCGATCTTCATTGCCAGCTTCCGAAACGTTAGCGGTGCTACGGCTCACATCTAGACGACAAAGGCCTCGTCATATAAAAGGTTCGGCATGCCGCTGTCGATGTAGCCATTCGAGCCCCTGAAGCGCTACGCCGGCAGCGGGACAACCCCGTCCCAGGCATATCGCGTATTTTCGACGGCCTCGATATCGGCTTAGGAA
Organism: Lasiodiplodia sp. KE8368; assembly: GCA_023087525.1. NCBI lineage: Eukaryota > Fungi > Ascomycota > Dothideomycetes > Botryosphaeriales > Botryosphaeriaceae > Lasiodiplodia > Lasiodiplodia sp. KE8368. Next base: position 206,527 of record JAJMYN010000037.1, read on the forward strand.
GCTATACACTTCGACGTTATCTTATGCCACTCCTTTTTGCACTGTAGTAAGGTGTGTTACAGCCAAAGAGTAGCGCGAAGTATACTAGCAGGACCTAAGAATAAGGACTTTATAACTAATAAGAATGGAATACGAAGCGTAGAACATTATATGCTGAATGGTAGAAAAAGTAATGATGATTGTCGCATCGTAATTCTCGCGGATCGCGATCTACGCTATCTACCATCTGCCTAAGAATTAAGATCCGCACCGTAACAGTAAGGCCCTTAAGATAATAGTAGCCGGCAGTCTAAACACGTACGGAGAGTTATTAATAAATGACCATCTACTAGAATTAGGTAGAAAAACGGGGATTTGCGTACACAATATATTAATAGAAGGTAGAAAGGCCATAGAGTGCCACCTAAAGGAATCTACGAGGCACAACGTCGGCCGAAGAATCTTAATCAATTATTATTAATGAACAAAAGGGTCGGAATAAAAAGGTCCGGAGTTACCTTGCAAATTGCTGGTACTACAGCGTCGCATTGCGCAAATTTCATGAACGCGTCGAAGAGCTCGTCTGCACTACCGCCTATCTCGCTGCCTTGTAGCTTAGACAGGTTAAGTGTCCTAACACATTAATCGGAACATAACTCCCAAGACTACGTAAAACACTACGGTTGGAATTCGGATTAATAAATAAGCAGTTATGAGTACATTCCCTGAAAACTTAAAGCTATGCAACTTTTAGACACCCCATGTGAAGTATTGAAATTGTTTCACCTATATGTATGAACCCCGCCTCTCCGGCATCCAAGACATCTGGCTTGTAGTATCTCGATTTCTCTCCACCCGCAGTCCGAGCAATAGCCCTCCGCCGGTGATCTAATATAAGCGAGCAACAAATCATGTGCGAACTCAGGTAAGTCTGTTAGGAGCGGAAGCAAAGACTGTTGGAGTATTGGACCCTTCTTGATTTCGGGTAGATTTCCTCTGATGTACTCGATGACCTGTTGCCGAAGATCTCGCTTAGAAGGAGGGGTCAACGAGTACACGTCGTGAATCGAATCAAAAAATTCGACGAGACTATTGGAGTCCATAAGGTCCCGGGAGTATTTTGAACTTGCCAGGGTGCATAGTCCTCCAATGTCGTATTTGTCGGCAAGTGCGAACATTCTGGCATGTATCTGTAAAGACGAAGCAGAGAAACAGTCGTCCGAATTCTCCGCGTCAGATGGGTCCAGCTGATAATCATTCGTGTAGAAGAAGTCCACCATTTTTTCAACAAAGAGGGGACAATCTTCTTGCATCGAAACTTCTCCGCTGAAGGTTTCCTGCCATGAGTCAGCTTCCAGTCGTTGAACTAAAAAGTCAAGTTCTATAGTATACCTTGAATCCTATAGTGCACATAGTGTTGAGCACTTTGGACTGCGAACAAACTATCATTTTGTGGACCTCTATACGGGTCTCTCCACAAAGAATAGTTAAGTCGGAAAAGTCACCGGCCTGTCTGCATCTACTATTATAAGTGAGATGCTGTGCCTGGAGTTTTATTAGACTAACCTTGAAATGATGCTGAATAACACCCTCGCAGGTTGAGGCTCAGGTCTAGACATAACGACGAAGAGGACAAGGCCTAATTGAAATACTAGCTCCGGAAAGCCGCTCTTATAAGCGCAATCCTTATCAGAAATTTTAAAAGTACTCAACGTAAAACAACACGGGGAAAGTTAAAAAAGAAAAATTCTCCAAGAAATAATATCAGGACAGGCATTGGAATGAAGTCAATGTTATTCCGTTGTTTCTAGTTCTTTAGGAACATTTAGGAATGTAGCAAATTTCGTATAGCTCCCAATTCGGTAATACTAAAGATTTTAACGCTTTTAACTCGGAAAACGCGAACATTGTAATATCGCAACTGGTATTTGCGACATTACTGGCGTTGTGTAGGTTCCTTTTATGCCGGATTCCTAAACAAATATCTTTCGCTTTTTCCATCTTATTTCTATTCATTATTCCGTGTTAGGACCATGTCTTGCTACTTTTCCTTAGCTGGCTAGGTGCTATATCGTATAGAGGGTATTGTAATAGAGCCCATTACACCCGCGTGACCGGGAGTCTATATAAATATAATGGGGTTGTACCGCATCAGCTATGATTGATGGCTTCGGTCTCAAGACATGCTAGATTACTGATCTACAATCCATTATTTTGAGTCGCGTAATCCTAGAGTTTGTGTATTGGATAGGTTTTAATTAAAGTCAGTTGACTAGTTTAGGCTACGATATTAGCTGTAGAGACAAAAGAGCCGCCCATACATTACTGCGCCTTTCATCTGTTATTGTTCTGCCTTACTTTGTAGCCAGACTCTATTGACTGGGTATGCGGCGGCTGTGCCACTACCTTGACCGCCCGCATTTCCGGCCCCCATATCTTCTATTTCACCGGTTGCTCGATTAGAGACCTCAAGCCCAAGCAAATTTGCCTCCGTTGTTTGCTATAGGATAAGTTTATTAGCTTAGTTAATCGTTTTGAGACGACACTGGGTTCAACACTAAGGAGATTAAAACAGCAAACAATACACTCAATACATCTATTATTCGACCTGTCAAGCGCAAGTTCCATAAATGTGGAAGAAAAAGCAGTAAAACACGGCAAATAACGACAATGACAACGCCAACAGATGAGGTTTGATATAACACACAGCTCAATACTCTCAACTTCCCTTTCCTCTTCAATCCCAGGGGTAGAGTGCTCTAGAATTCGTATGAACGAAAAGTGCGGTGCTAGCTCATAGCCGTCGTAGTCCGCGCTAGTGGTCAAGGGGACCCTTCGGGATAAAAACGTGTTGGTACGATATTCGAAATTGTACAACCTTTACTGAAACCGATTCTCTAGTCACTTTCAGAAACTTCCTTCAAAGATCACGAGGTATCGATTTTTTTATGATACTCACTTAAAAGGAGATTACCATAGTAAGCATTACAGCACACAATATCCCAACTGCCTTCGTATGTGGCCACAAGTTTTGCCGTCTTCCGTTTGTGACATTGACTGCACGTGAAAGCAGTGGCCGAAGAAAGCCGATGCAATGTCCATTGAGCTTTCGGGGGGAAGGTTTTCATTATTTTGAGTCGAGATAGCGATAACTTCGGAATGCAAACCTCCTGTGTTGAGTTCACAGCTTCATTTGAAGATAAGATCAACGACATTTTCGCTCACTGATGAAGACTTGAACGGGGGAGCCTGAATGTAAGGGGACTATAGTGGCTTTGTAGGCTGGCTCAACTGTCAAAGACAGCTGCGCGGCGCATAATTTGTCCTTCCGCGCTTTCTAAACCATTCTGGGACTCAGTCTAGCAACATACAGTTTTAACTCATGGATTCTCCCTCTGAGAATTTGATGAGGAGAAGACTATTTACACAGATCCGAAACACACGCTATACCCTATTTGTACAATACTCCACATTGGTCTATTTACTGAACGCTTTCGACTTCAAACAGGTCTTACTGGGGAAGTGTGGGTCTTTTGAGTCCTTCATAGAGTATTCTAACATAGTCTAAAGTGACATCGTCGATCCGTGAGCAGCTAATTAGCCATAGAACATATCGAGTGGCGATGTCGCGCGGCGCTACTCTAGAAATCTGCCAGTCTTAATGCGGCTGCTAGGGATGCACAAAGTGCCCTTGAGACTAACACTATCCACGAGCACGTCCGTTCCGTCCATTTCCTCACGCGCAAAACCCAGTTGCCGCCGTCGTCGTTTTTGATGTGAGTCATTTCCATGATGTACGGGGGGCTACCTTGCTTACGTGACACGCACTGGTTACCTGCAAGGTGATGGTTGGAAAATTGTCTCTTTCCAAAATAGTGGTTCCTATCTAGCAGGATAAAGCACCGACCTTGTCTTCTGGAATGGGAGCTTCCTGCGTATCCCTTTTGCTGAAATGCCCTCTTCTAAGCCTGGAATGCATGCACACTAGTCGCACTGTGTAACCCTATGATTAGGTTGGTGAGGATGCTACACCTCATTCGATGCATCCACCACAACCTCGATTCAGCCAAGCGGAGCGGATATCAACCATTCCATCTATCTAGCTTGAACCAATGAGCCTTTGCTATGCTGAGGATCTAAACTACATTCGCCCCCGAGGCATGCATCGGGTGGCAAGCCATGCGAGGAGCTTGCTGAGACTTGGTGGTACCTTGCACATACCGGGTCAAATAATCTACTCCTCGCTCAACTGTTAGGTTGCTCTGCTCCATGGCAACGCAAATTCAAGCCCCAACCACTCATGGCCATTATAAAGTCACGAAGGGCTGTTACTTGTCTCCTTTATTCGATAAATCCACAAAGGATCACTTTTTTCATCTGAACACCCAAAAATGCCGGGCTCAGCCGAATGGACGTGTGATTTGTGCGGATCTACGCTTGGTAAGAAAAGGCGCGCGGCTCACAAGAAATTATTCCACCCAAAATGCACGCTGTGTCATGAACGCTTTGAGAGACAAGAAGGATTGCGACACCACCAGACTGAAGCAGTCCATTGCTTCTGTCTAGAGTGCAATATCTTCTTTTCCAACCCCACGGAGCACAACCTTCATGCCCGCACCGCCAAACATGGCGCCCAGTACTCCTGCTGTGACTGTGGACACGACTACCCGACTGCGGGCTATCTCAACAAGCACTGCTGTAAGTGTGACATGGTGTACCGATCTACCGAACGGCTCAAACAGCACTTCAGATCGTGCCCCTCACACAGACCACGACTGCACGCCACTCGAGTCGAACCACAGGCTAGCCTCCAGCATAAGTGCGGGAAATGTAATGACAGGTTCGCGACCAAAAAGGCTTTGAAAAAGCACAAACGTACACACAAGGCTCCTAGGATCATTCCGTGCCCGACAGGGGCATTGTGCAGCAAGAAGTTCCCGACGCCATCCGCTCTACTCAACCACCTCGAGAGTGGGCGGTGCCCTTCTGGGATGACACGTGCGAGGTTGAATGGGATGGTCATTGCACATGATCATCAGGGACAGATCGTTGACCATACTGCGATTGAGAACATAGACTCAATGGGGTAAGTCATCGAGCTCCTCCCAAGCTTTCATCGCTGATCTTGACAGCCCGGATCGGGCAGCAATTGCAGGCCCTGAACAGTTAGCAGAGACAAGACTTGAATCATGCGAAAGCGAAGATTCATTTGATCGCCCTGCAGTCCTAACCCCTTCAGTAAGCGAGGCCTCTGACGACTGGATGCAAGCTCACATGGACCGCGTTCCGGAGACAAGGGTAGTGAGATCTACTCAGAACACCTCAGGCATCATCAACAGCAACAACGCAAGCAACAACAGCAACCGCGAAAGCAACAAGGTTGAATACCGCCCTCGTGCGTGCCCGCTCTGCCCCCACCGCCCTGCCTTCCGCAGCGCGGCTGCATTCCAGGCGCATGTTAACTCGGCCGCACATGCCCCGCATCTCTTCCATTGCCCGTTGCTGCTCGCTCAAGAGCTGGCTTCCGACAAAAAGCCCGTCAGGATCAAGTCGTTTTCTACACTGAGCGGCCTTGCGCAGCACTTGGAGGCCGGAGCGTGTCGCGGAGGACTTGTTTCATTTCGGCAAACGATCAAGTACGTCGAATCTCAGCTATCATTGCTGGGATTTGGCCATATTAGACTGTTAGTCGACTAGATTGTTGAGGTTGGTAGCAAAATCATATTCTGGATTGGAAGGAACCCATTACAAGCATATAAAATGCACCAAACTACTCGCGCTAATGGCTGGAGAGTCCAGCATTGAGACTATGTCCGTGGGTGCTATATCGTTAGACTTACAATGCGCATTATCACGCAGTTGAGTAGATAATGGTCGGCCAATAAGCATATCCCCGAGACGTAGTTTACAAGCGATCGCGTGTTTCAGCCGGAATAATGGCTTTAGAAACTACTGCTCAGCTTGTCGCCTTCGACTAAATAAAGACAGGGGATCCGAATCTGACATACATGAGTACAGAGTATAAAAGAAAGGACAGCATCATCTAAATATCGCGCTGCTCCAGTTAAGAGGGGCTTCATTGGAAAATTACCTTTCCCGATTCAAGCTATCACTCCAGAGCGGGATGTTCTTTCCAAGCCTGCTATTTCTGTAGCAGAATAGCTCGCTTCTTATCGTGCGTCTGCTGGAGCTTCCCCAGATCGAAGGTGCAGTACGTCACAGTCGCATCCTGACTGACTAAGAGCTAGCGGAAATTTAGAATTGAAGACCTAAAAGGTTATTATGAAGTACAAATTCTCAATTATTCCCTACTATACATACTAATCAAACAAGACACGGACTACAGCGGTTACCTAAACTCCAACACCACACAACCCCGCCAATGCATCCGCAGTCGGCGAATCAAAGATATCCCTCAACCCCAGCCTCAACCCCTTCTTCTCGCACCTATCCATCAACCTAACCGCATCCATACTCTCCGCCCCGAGTTCCCAAAACGACCGCATGCACCCAACATCCTTCCTCTCCAAGCCCAGACACTCGGCCATCGCCTCCCTTATCCTAACCACCCTCTCCGCCCTCTCCTTGTCCTCCTCCCCACCCTGAACACAATCCCCAAGCTGCAACTGCACCGCAATCTCCTCCTCCTCCCCCGGCGTCGGCAGCCCCCCATCATCACTCTCCGCATCATCCCCGCGGCGACCACTAGCGCCACGGCCCTGCCTCAACGCCTCCGTCATCGCCCTCACTCCCCCGCTGCTCGGCGCAACCGAGCCTAAAATCTCCAACGCCCCCGCCAACGCCTCCTCCAACCTCTCCGCAACAGCAGGCTCGACGACGCCCGTGTCCCACTCCAGCTCAACGCGCAACCCGGCATCTTCGCCATCGTCAGTGAACTCGACCATGACGGGGAACTTCGCCACGCCGTGCGGCCGCCCGCCGCCTTGCTCGACGGGGATCTCGACGACTTCTGCCGCATTACCAGGGTTGTTGAGCACGAAGCCCTTCCGCCGCTCAGCCGACTCGGTGGCCGTGTGGAAGGCGACGACGACGTCGACGATGGGGTTGGCGAGGCTGGGGGGTGCGGGGAGCGTCTCGCTTTCCCCTCCTCCCGCAGCACTGCACGCGTCGCTGTCTGTGTCGTCCGCCGTCTGCTGCCGGTGGGAGGAGCGGGAGGAAGCGTCGGCGCCGCCAGCTTGGTTCAGCACCCGCCTCAGCACGCGATGCGGCACGAAGCGCGCGAGGGCGGCGCTGCTGCGCGCGCGGACGGTGGCGAGGAAGACTGCCAGATCGTCACCGCTGCCCTCTTCTTCGCTGGCGACGGAGGTGGCGGCAGCATCGACCCCATCCCACGGCAACCCCACAACCAGCCTATCCAAAAACAACCCGGCCATGCGCTCCGTCCCCGCCTCCGTCCGCAGCGTCATCGGCGCGCCGAGTGCGAGTACGTCCCCGTCGCTACCGCTGCCAGCGGGGTGAAGTGACCGCAGCGCCAGGAACGTCGCGGCGAGGGCGAGTTGGTGCATGGACAGGCCATGATCCAAGGCCAGGCGGGAGAGACGGTGGCGGAGGGAGGGACGGAGAGTCCAGGTTGTGAGGCCGCCGCGGAAAGTGGCGGCCGGGGCGGGCTTGGTGAAGGGGTGGTGGTGGTGCTTAGGCAGGGCGGGGCGGCGGGTGGAGAGGGTGTGTTGCCAGAAGGTGGCGGTTTCTTTGTCGATGGGGGAGGAGGAGTCGGGGTGGGCCCAGTGGGACCAGTCGAGGTAGGAGAGGGGGGAGGGCGATGAGGGGGGAGAGGAGGAGCCGGTGGTGATGCGGGCGTAGGCAGCGGACGTCTCCTGCAGGACTCTGTACAGCGTCGGCCCGTCGCCGACGATGTGCGACATGACGAAGACGAGGACCGTCTTCCAGGGCGTCACGGCCGCGGTGTGGAGCTGTATCAGGGCGTCCTTGAACGGGTCAAGCGGCCGCTGGATCTTCTGGGCAAGGAAGTCCGTGACGTCGTCTTCGCTGCAGTTGACATGGCTGGGAGCGAGTGGCTCGGACAGCGAACGCATGACGACGCCGTCGTCGAGGTGGTAGCGCGAGCGCAGGACCTCGTGCGTAGCCACCGTCTCGCGGAACGCGCGGTTGAGCGCGTCCAGGTCGACGGCGCCGTAGGCCTTGCAGGCGTAGACGATGTTCCACACGGGCGAGCCGTCGGCCAGCATCTGGTTCAGCACCATCTCCTGCTCCAGATACGACGCCGGCGTCTTGTCCTCGCCCCTGGCCACCTTCGCCATCTCAGCGAACGGCTTACGAACTTCAACAGGCTTCTGCGCCAGATGCTCGTCCAGCGCGGCGGAGAGGTCCCGCAGCACCTGGTGCCGGATGATGGTCCGCAGCGGCACGCTCGCGCCCCACAGCTTCGACAGCTTCTGCGCCAGCCGGATCTGCAGCAGCGAGTGGCCGCCGAGATCGAAGAAGCGGTCCAGCGCCCCGATCGGCGACTGCTTCTGGTCGCGGCCCAGCAGCTCCGCCCACGCATCCGCCACTGCACGCTCGGTATCAGTCTTCAGCGGCTCCAGCGCGTCGTCGCGCTGCATGTGCATCGCAGCCAACTCCTTGCGGTTGACCTTGCCGTTCGGCGACAGCGGCAGTGCGTCCAGCGCCGTGACGTTGCTGGGCGTGCTGTATTCAGGCAAGTGATCCCTCAGCGTCTGCATCAGCTTGCGCGTATCGACCGTCGCCGGCGTGACAAAGGCCCGCAGCGCGCCGCCCGTCACCACAACCGCAACATTATCAACGCCCAGCGCCGGCGCCCCCAGCCTCGCCACCGTCGCCTCGATGTCGCCCAGGTCGATGCGGAAGCCGCGCAGCTTGACCTGGCTGTCGGTGCGGCCGATGATCTCGGTGTCGCCGTCCTCATTCCAGCGGCCCATGTCGCCCGACCTGAACATCTTCCACCCGGGCCGGAAGGGGTCCTGTAGGAAGCGGTACGTCGTCTCCTCGGGGTTGTTGCGGTACCCGCGCGAGACCTGCAGGCCCGACGCGACGAAGATCTCGCCCGCCACGCCCGTCGGCACGGGGCGCCCCATGGCGTCGAGGATGTAGAAGGCGACGCGCGGGATCGGCTTGCCGACCGAGATGGGTCCGTCGAGACGGAGCTGGTGCGCGTTGGTCATCAGTGTTGTTTCGGCCGGGCCGTAGCTGTTTTGCAGGATGCGGCCTGGAAGCCAGCGGCGCGCGAGGGCGACGGGGAGTGGCTCGCCCATCAAAGTGACGACTTTGAGGTTGGGGTAGTCGGCCGGGTCGAGGTTGGTGACGAGCGAGGGCGTCGCGACGATGGCGTCGACCTTGGTGAGGTGCGCGAGCGGGTCGCCTGGGTCTTTGAGGACCAGCGTCGCGCCGTAGAGGAGGCTGGAGAAGACTTCGGTGACGCAGCAGTCGAAGCCGAGCGAGAGCAGCTGCGCGTTGCGTTGGCCTGGCTTGGAGCGGAGGCGGGTCGGCGCCCAGGAGAGGACCGAGAGGATGGGCTTGTGTTCGAGCTGGACAGCTTTGGGGAAGCCCGTGGTGCCGCTGGTGAAGAGGATGACTGCGAGGTCGTGCGGTGCGGCTTGGCTCTTGGGAACGAAGCTCTCGTCCGACTCTGAGGCGAGGATTGTCTCTACGTCCAGCTGCATGGAGCCTGCATGGCCAGAGTGGTTCTGCCTGATAGAAGCGCTCGGGTATAAAACGACCGGAGGGTTGCAGAGAGACATCATGTAGCTCTGTCTCTCGGCAGGGAACTTGTTGTCCACGGGGCAGTACGCGGCTCCCGTCCTCACCACTGACATGATTGCCAGAAGCCAGTTGACTGAACCATCGGCAATGATGCAGACGATATCTCCAGCCTTGACGCCGTGCTGAACGAGGACCTTTGCAACCCGCCTCGTCTCAGTGTCCAGTTCACTGTACGTAAGACTCCGATCCAAGCCTTCGACCGCAAGCTGGTCTGGGTACTGAGACAGCGAGAGCTCGAACGCCTCGGCAAGAGTCTCGGGTCCCTCGTATGGCTCGTCGATGTAGTCGGAGCAGTTGAGGCTGGCATGCTGTTCTTCTGCGCTGAGCATGTTCTTGGCCACTTCGCCGACAGGACCGCCGGCTCCAGATCTGTTACCGAGTAAAGCCAGGACGTTCTCGAAGTGGTTGATCATACGCTCGATCATGGGTGCGCCGAAGTTTGAGGGGCGGAACAGGAATCTCGCATCCAAGCAACCTTCAACAGCGTCAACCATGATGGTGAGGGGCGTCTCGGTAGTTTCGGCAATCGAGATGTCGTAGGGTGTTGCAAACCGCGGGTTCGGCCACTGGTGTCCTGGGAAGTCGTACTGGATGGCCAATATGGTGTCGAAGTAGTCAGTTCCCTTCCTTCCCGTAGCCTCCTGCACAAGAGAGTTTGGAGTCCACTGGTAGTCGAGGAGCTGGCACATGGATCTGAAGACCTGTCTCACGAATTCCGAAACAGTGGCGTCCTCCTGAAGCGCAACAGGCATCGGGAGCGAGTTGATCAGAGGGCCAACGATCTTCTCCACACCTTCCAGCGGCAGACTTCTGCCCGAGAGCACCGTTCCCAGAACCACCTTCTGAGAGTCGCAGTATCGAGAGAGAACCACAGCCCATGCAGCGTATACGAGAGCCGCCGTCGTGACGCCGTATTCGTTCGCAGCCACTTCAAGATCCGAGATCTTGACTTTCGAAAGCTTGCGGCGTCGCTCTGACAAGGTTTTGGAGGTCGCGTCTTCCGGCGGAGGAACACGGAGGCGCGGGATGTCTTGAACATCTCCAAGCTGAGCTTTCCAGAATTCCTTGGCCGCTTGGGATTCGTGCTGGAGCAGGTGACGCATGCACCAAGCAGCATCCGAAAACTGGGGACAAGGGGGAAGCTCTCTGCCGTGTAGAATCTCCCAAAGGTCGTTGAGGATGACGCTTGCTGACCAGCCATCTATGAGGGAGTGATGGACCGTCCAGACGAGGCGGCATCGGACACCAGGCAAGACTATCACCCGTACGCTGGAGAGAGCCTTGTGGTCTTGCTCTTCGAACGAAGTGAAGTCTTCGGGGTCGATGGTACCGGAGACGTCATACTCCCTTTTCCACCCCTCTTCCGACGAGATGATGTCCTCCTGCCAGGGAATATCAACATCCTCGTGCAGCAACTGAAGCGGCTCAGCTGCATCCAGCTTGAACGACGACTGCAGTATCGAATGTCTCCGACAAAGCTGCTTCCACGCCGTCCGCAGCGCATCCAAGAAGCTCTCGTCCGCCCCATGATCGAACGACACGCTAATCTTGATGAAGTTCAACGACGGATCGTCGACCGTCCCCCGCACCATCCGGACCTGCATATCCGTCGCCGGCGCAGTGCCCTCACCCATCTCCTCGACCCACCTCTTCCTCTCCCCATCATCATCACCCCCCCTCACCTCCTCCTTCCCACCACCACCCCCCTCCACCCCCACCCTCCTCACCGCCCCCGCAATCCCCCTCACCGTGTCATGCACAAACACCCCGACCACATCAATCACAAACCCCAACCTCCTCAACGTCGACACCAGCATCACCGCCGCCAGCGAGTGGCCCCCCAACGCGCGAAAACTCGCGTCGTCGCTCACCCGCGCCTGCACGACGCGCAGCACCATACACACAGCATGCCTAACCGCCTCGAGCGGCGTCAGCTCCTTGCCGGCGTCGCGCACGCCTTGCAGGAACACTTCCGGCGTGATGAACTCGGGCAACACCGTCGCCTCGTGCAGCGCTGCCAGCGCCTTGCGGTCGACTTTGCCGTTGCCGGTCGAGGGGAAGGCGTCTAGCCCGTGGATGTGGTCGGGGACGAGGAAGGCGGAGCACCCGCTGTCGGGCGCCAGCATGCGCTCGCGGAGGCCGGTAGCGGCCGATGCGGGGGTGACGAAGCCGATCAGGGTGCCGCGGTGCGATATAGCGGCGGCGGCGAGCGCCGGGGGCGAGGAGGAGGAGAGCGAGGAGGCAGCCAGCATGGCCGGCTCGACCTCGCTCTCCAGGTTGACGAGGAACCCGCGGTTCTTGACGACGGCGTCCTTGCGCCCGCAGAACGCGAAGCCGTGCGGCGTGCGCCTTGCGTAGTCCTTCGTCCGGTAGAACCTCTTCCCGTCCCTCTCGACGAACACCGCCTTAGTCAACTCCTCATCCCCATAATACCCCACCGCCACGCCCGTGCCGCCGAGCAGCATCTCGCCCTCAGCCTCCTCGCCAACAACCTCGTTGCCCGCATCGTCGACCAGCAGCACCGTGCAGAACGAGATGGGCGCCCCCATGACGACGGGCTTGCCGGGCGCCATCTCGGACATGAGCACCGTGCACGTCGCCTCGGTGGGCCCGTAGATGTTGATCAGCCTGCGCCCAGGAGCGGTCCAGGTGGGGACGATGAAGGGGGGTGGGTTCTCGCCGCCCATCATGATCAGCGAGGCGCGCGAGTAGTCGTGCGAGGACGGGTCCATGGCGGAGAGGATGCTCGGCGTCACGATCCAGATGTGGCAGGTGGAGGCGACGGCTTCGAGGGTGGATGGGCTGGCGAGGACGAGGGTTGCGCCGTTGGTGAGGGTGCTAGATATGACGTAGGTGCAGGCTGTGGGTGGTGGTTAGTAGGGGGGTTGGGAGGGGGAGGGGGAATGGGGGTGGCGCACCGTCGAAGGCGAAGGAGAAGATGAGCAGGACTCTGCTGTCGATGCTGGCGTGCAGGTTGAAGGGGAGCTCGTTTTGCTCGGTCGCGAGGGCCGATATTGATCGTTGGTTGACGATGACGCCTTTGGGCTTTCCTGTTGACCCGCTGGTGAAGATCAGGTACGCCCAGTCATCGGGGACCTGTCCGGCTGGATCCTCGTCGTGTGGGGAGTCAGGTGGTGTTGCTGGGTTGCTTGCCACACTGCCATCGTGTGGGATGTAGATGACCTGTTTCTTTTTGGAACCGGTGAATGCGGTTTGGCTGGTCGTAACGACAAGCTTTGCCTCTACCCGGCTCAGTGTATTCTCAATCCGGTCGTTGCCCCAGGTATCCAGGTCTATGGGGACGTAACAAGCCCGGAGCTTGTGGATGGCCAGAATTGAAACGACAGCGCCAATGCAGCGTGTTGAGAGAACGGGAACGATGTCCCCTGCTCGAACGCCATGTTGCCGTAGTTGGAGGCTGAAGTTGTCCGAGAGTTCGTCTAGCTCTTGGTAAGTCACTTGCTTGGAAACACCACTTACGTTGCCGTCCTCAACAGCAATCGAAGAAGGGTGTGCCGCGACCTGCTCGCGGAAGAGTTGAATGAGGCACTTCATTGTGACGAATGTTGAATGTGGAAGGTGGGCCCAGAATGTGGGTGGTGTGAAACCGGAGATGCGAGATTCTCACCCACATCCTCTGGACCTGATCATCACCTTATCATCACTGTATCTTGAGGCCAAGACTATATCGGTGCTCGAGAACTGAGGTCCGGCGCCATATTCTCCGGCTGCCGAACAACCACCGCTCCACTTCCCCATCGGGCGTACAAAGACCGATCGTCTCGCTTGGCCTTACGGAAACATCCGCCCCGTTAATGATCGGTCGCGCAGAATTCCAGACACCTGGGTGTCTCCCATCTCGACGTTCCCCGCTTGCCGCGTGGTTCTCCACAAGTCTCCACGCGGAAGATATTCACGGCGAATATCCACGGATGCCTGTGCTTGGCAGCCAACCAGATGATATGAGACTCACCCTACCAATTTTTGATCGGCATCTGAAGGGAGCTGTCGGCAAGTCACCGTTTACGTTGCATAAACTACCGCGTGGCTACCCGGTAGGATGGGTAATCCCTCGTGGCCTTCTCCATCCCGTTCCCCAGTGAGTGGTCAGTAGCTCGGCGCATTCTCGGGATGGCAACCGTAATCGCAGGAAGCATGCACATCGGTGCCATCGTTGCGGCTCTGGCAGCCGCCGTGGTCCTGGTCGTGAAATCCCCTGCCGCTCGCAGAGTTTTGGATGTCTTACTAAACGTAAGTGTATGGAACGGCAAGCAACAGAATGCTTACTCACAAATCCATAGGCGATCGTGTCAAGACTCCATTTCATTCCTAGCATTGAGGATGGAAAAAATATCAGGGGCCCTGCCTACAAATTTCCAAATGGCAACACCAAGGACAAGTTCCTTCGTGGAAGAGAGAACTCTTATGCGTGGAACGAGAAGTACGGCAGCATCTACCGAATCTGGGCCGGATCAACCCCAGAAGTGTAAGTCCAGCTCCTACAATGGCTCTTCTCCACTAACCACATACAGGGTGCTCACCGATCCCAAAGACGTCCAGGCTCTATACAGCCACGCCTCCAACCACACAAAAGACAAAACAGCAAACATCGGTTGGCTCTTCAGCCAGCTCCTCGGCGAAGCCATCGGCCTCATCAACGGCAACCGCTGGACCAAGCTCCGCAAAACCCTCGACCCCATGTTCTCCCACAAGCAATCCCTGCAATACCTCGACTCCTTCAACGACTCCGCCGCCACCTACTGCCGGACCCTCGACCAGTACGCCGTCGACCGCAGCGGCGACAAGCACTTCACCGTCAACGCCTCGCACGCGCTGATGCGCTTCCCCTACTACGAGGTCGCCAAGCTCTTCTTCACCGACCTCAACCAGCACGAGGTCGACCGCCTGTGGGACCTCGGCCAGCTCTTCACCCAAGTATTCGCCGGCGCCATCGACGGCGGCATCAACCGCTCCCCGCTCGCCAAGTGGCTGAACCTGCCGTCCTGGCAGCGCGCGCGCGACTACATCGAGCAGTGGGAGCGCTTCACGCGCGAGGCCGTCCAGCGGCGCGTCGAGGCCGGCATACAGGACCCGCTGGTGTCGCTGTGGCAGAGCGCCGAGATCGACAAGCAGGAGGTGCTGCACACGCTGGCTGAATCGCTGTTTGCGAACCTCGATGTGACGACGCACGTCATTTCGTCCTGCGTCATCTTGGTAAGTGCATATATACCTCCACAGCTGGAAGAGCGTAACGGGGACTTACATGTTTCTTTGTAAAGCTCGCCGACAACGCCTCCGTCCAATCCGACCTCCGCGCCGAGTTCGCCGCCCACGCCTACGACGTCAACGGCTACCTCGGCAAGCGCGACACCCTGCTGCACTACTGCCTGCTCGAGTCGCTGCGCCTGCAGCCCGTCCCGGCTTTCACCCTGCCCGACAAGCCGCCGCGCGAGCGCATCGTCGCCGGCTACCGCATTCCGAAGGATGTAAGCAAATCCCCCCACCCTCGTCATCTAGAGGAGGAGGGTGAGCCTGGAGGATGCTGATGAGCTAACGAAATGTCTCCCGTGCCAGACAACCATCTTGATTGATTCGTACGCCATCAATATCCGCAATCCCTTCTGGGGCCCTGACAGCCGCGTGTACCGCCCGAGCCGCTTTGCGAAGATTCCGCCGCAGCAGGTAGGTGTTTATCCCTTGGTTTTGTCTATTGTGTACGTGTCGATACGGTTTGCTGACGCTGGCGTTTGTGCAGCTGAGATACAACTTGACGACTTTTGGGTATGGGTCGCGCAAGTGTCTTGGGTACAATGTTGGCGACAAAATGGTGCACGCACTGGTATACCAGCTGTTCAGCCAATACGAGGTCTCGGTGAGGCCGAATATGAAGCAGAAGAATGACGAGCAGTTCAACAGAGACAAGAGTAATTGGCTGGCTTTGTATGATGTTGAGCTGGACATGAAGAGACGAGTTTAGTTTATGTAGTTACGAATGATATAGTGAGTAAAGGGTGGTGATAAAACGCATGCATAGTACTGTACTACTTCTATTATTTCATTTTCAAATATCAGTGCAAAGCCGCCGCAAGCAGCCATTCCATGGTAGCACTTTATTACACTCCGTCTATTACGTTTCATCTTCGACGATGTAGTGGTTTGCATTTTGAATCCATAAATACTACCTTTCCAACTGAATCACGAGATTGTTAATCGACTTTTTGATTGTTCTCTTACCTGAATAATAAGTGACGCTGGCCACAGATATCCGTGATTGAACACCGAGAATGAAAGAAATGGGGACCAGTATCAGGCACATCAGACATCAGACAGGTAACAATTAAGCGTATGTTGTTTCAAGCAGAAAGTGTGTGATAAATAGAGTTGAGTGAAAAAAATGCATTAATAGGGCATGGCGCGTGTAGTGTGAACAACATCTCTCTCAACTGACCCCTCGAGGCTCAATCCATAAATTTAACCATCAAAACCGACAAATGAAGCCTATCTAGATCCAGTTAATGATTTTGATGCTACATTAAATCGAGCCTTAACGACATACCTTGAAAGTGCATCCCACAAGAGGTCACGGTATTTCTCCTCGGTCCATTTCATGATGTCTATAGTGGTGCCACGTCAGTTAAGTAACCATGACACATCGCGACAGCTTGACCTACCAGCGTCTAAACAATGCAGCACTTGGCCTCCGCGGACTGAGTGGGGCAGTTGTCGTCACCGCGGTCGCCAGTGGAGCAGTACTTGATATACGAATACGTATAAGGCGAAGGGCAGACACCGGCGGGATATCCGGGCTGCACGTCGATGCAAGAGTTGGGGTTGACGTCTCCCGGGGTAGGAGCTGCCAAGGAGGCAATGGCGAAGAAGAGGGTGGTGAGGACGGCGGAAGTCTTCATTTTGGTAGCGAAAGGCTGTAGTTGGAACGTTGAGAGTGCTGAGGGAAAAAGTCTGGAGGTCGATGAATGCCTTGTTGAGGGTCTGACTCCTTAAATACATTCGGCCTGTGGTCAGGAGGGTGTGCGCTTCATTTCAAGGGCTCAAGCCAGCGTTTGTCAAAGCTTCAGCCAATAGGACATTGCGAATGCTCTCAAAGCCATGACTTATGTCGAATCGCGCAAGCTATGCCTTCACCACTAGTAAATAAATCTGTTCTTAAGAAACCTACGCTATACCCCGGGAGGTGACGCTCGTGCCACTGGGATGCGTGCGATGGTTGCCTTAAAAAGTTGTCAAAAAGAGAGCGTCACAGTCATACATCAGTATAAATTACGAGAATATCACCCAAATATGTATACAATAGCACGTTCACTATAGGGTACTTATATACACAAATGATATATTAACTCAAGCCTACGGCTTTTCACTACTATCTTCAACGCTTATAGAGACCGTGCATGAGTCAGTTCCACACCCCATTCGTCACCTTCTCGTATTATTCTATGAGATAAAGCTTACTAGTCTACCCTCGGGGTTTTACGGGATTTTCGGAAAATTAGCCATGACTAGATTCTGGGATGAAACGAGGCGACTTTATTACACAGACTTACACTAAAGCTCTTAACGCCGACACGTCAGTCGGCTCCGAATTTCTCGGCCGGTCGGGATGCTACGCTGAGCATCCGGTGAGGAGATTTCTATTGTATAAACTAAGGTGAAAGGGTGGTTACATTCAAGCCTGCTGTAATTTCGGCGCGACTTTCGATTAAAAACGAGTATCAGGTTCAAGAGTTGCTTATGTATAATGCAAGCCACACCTCTTACGTCAATGAAACCATTAGTATAGAACCAGAAACTGGCTCTATACCATATACCGCTAAGTACGTATTACAGTGTGAGGCTCGGGAGTCGGAGTTTGGCAGGAATGAATCCATGTTTGGGTACGATCTACTCATACTTTTCTATGCGTATAGTGATCTACCTGTCGCTTACAGGCACAAAAAGGTAAATTGCGATCCAGCTAGAACATCAGTCGTACATTCAAGGCTTCTTTTTCTTCTACCCATGACATCAGCAACTAAATTGTCCGCGTGTAAATGTAAGATGAGCGTATATCCAGTCATTCCTGAATGATAGCTACTACCCTCAGATGTTGCTCATCGTAAAGAAGATTACTGAAGGAGAGTTGCTCCCTGTTCTACGGCTCTCTTTTTCTTCGCGCTAGCCTTTGGCTACGATAGCTTCTCTGGAAGCGCCCTTCGCTGCCTTGGGTGGGGCTGCTTCTGTAAGCTGATTCGGTGACAAACACACTCCCGCGCTTAATTATTTTCGCTACCCCACTTCTCATGTGGCGCAGCATTTTCTTCATAAAGCAGCTTCCGTCGAAATTATATTCCATCCAACTTGACTTTCCTACATCTACAGACCAACTGTCCTAAAAATTTGGCCCCATCACTCGCACTTCTTCCAATTCGATATGGCTCTCGACCATGGTGCTTCGGCTACCAGCGAACCACTCAATTGTCAATACTGCAGTATGATCAAGATGAAGTATAGGAAAGCTGGTGAGGACGGAAGACCAATGAACCATGCCTCACTATTTCACGACGAATGCCTTGATTGCCAACCATACTTTTCCTCGAACAACGGTCTTTGCCCATTCTGCCAGCACCTGCGGCTTCGACACTTTTTCTGTTACCGGGGTGAATCATCGCCCTCCATCAGCATATCGCTTGATGGCCAAGAGTATCCCCCCTTGCTTGCAGCTCAGCCTAGTGATAACGCGGACGATCCTACGAGAGACTGTCGCCTGTGCCGTATGGTGAGGCACGACAACGCTATGCAGGAAAAGTTTTGTCCTAGAGACCCCAATTTTAATGGGGGGCCAGGACCAGGAACTGATTTGCTCAGGATTACAAGGCGACCAACGGACGGAAAACGCTGCCTGAGGATAATACGTGGCTACCCTTTCCAGGTTTCGGATCTGCATCAATACGCTCCCCAGGATGCCCCGTCACTTCTCGCAAGGACAGTCTCATGGGATCAAATTACCGGTTGGCTCGATGGATGCGCGTCAACCCACTCAAATTGCGAGTCTCATACCACGAGCGCCCCCACTTACTTTCGGCTTATCGATGTCCGAAGGAAGAAACTCATCGTCGGCGACGTGCGCTACCGCTTTGCGGCACTCAGCTATGTGTGGGGCCAGAATCCAGATCCTTCGAAGCTGAAGGCCGAGCTGTCCAACATTGAGCTGCTGGAGCGCGATGGTGGGGTCGACACTTCAAGGCTTCCAGCGACTATTGCAGATGCAATTGAAGCCTGCCGCCATCTTCAAATCGATTATTTCTGGGTTGATAGGCTCTGCATCGTTCAAGATGACGACGACAACAAGCAGCAACAATTTGACGAAATGGCTAGCATCTATGCCGCAGCTCATCTGGTCATCGTGGTCACGGAAGGAGACATGGATGCAGGAATCCCAGGCGTAAGGCCAAGGTACCCTGAAATCCAAAGGCAAGTGGAAATAGATGGACTTGTTTTGATTCACGACGTCCTCGGTTTTGAACTTGGATCTACGTCTGAGTGGAACTCGCGTGCCTGGACATACCAAGAGTCCCTTTTTGCCAGACGAAGGCTTTACTTCACTCCGGTCCAAGCTTTTTTCGAGTGCGACGAAACGAAATGTTATGAAGATCATACCCAATCGGACGAACGCGTAAATGGGAGCTTACGTGTCAACCAGAATGTTGACATACCGGACATCGACATGTGGGCCTTTCATCTGTGGGCCTATACAGGCCGTACTCTCAGCCACTCTTCCGACATTTATAATGCATTCGCTGGAATAGAGCATGCATTGATCGGAAAGGGTGCATCCTTTTGCGGCTTGCCAAGAGGCAGCTTCAATGAGGCGCTACTCTGGCATGTCAGGGAAAAAGATTGGGAAGAGAAAAGAGGCAAGAAAAGACCGAATAGTGGCCATTTGCTATTACCTAGCTGGTCTTGGTCGTCCGTGGAAGCGGTCATAAGTGATCTTCTTCTTGGGGAGTATTTCGTTGGCACTCTGGTGACCTGGGAGTACCAGAAAGGGTCCATATTCTGCCCTGTGCAAGATGATACGGCCCTAAGTAAGAGGTTACTTGATGAATACAGCAACAAAGATCAAGATCACGGGGGTCCTCTTTGGGAGAGCCCGGGTGCAAAATCGAAGTCCACTATCTGCATGTACCCGTCTACCGAAACTCAGCAGAGGCTTTACAAGATCCAGCATAGAAGCAATGCGCTCATTATCCTCGCACTCGCCTGGCTCCATGGGTGCCTTGAGACATCATGCCCATTTCCCGATCTCAAAGACTGCACTTTCCTCGAACTTACAACGGAGCTGGAGTCTCATTGGGACAGTTATGAGGCCTTCGAACGAGAAGTTGTCCGCAACAGGCCTGATAATATCCTCAGTGAACAACTCGAGAGCTCTGACCTCTGGCCAGAGACAACGGCCAACGCAGGCCTGACGAAAAGCACGCTTAGAGGGCGGGTCCAGTCTTCCTTCTTTCATTTCGACCGCGATGGTAAAGCTACCACGCATATATTAATTATGGATTCATACGGATGTCGTTCTGGTTATTTGTCCACCAATATAGAAGAAGCAAGAGCACTAAACTTACTTTCATCTGAAAGGCCAAAGGAAGAGCTTATAGCACTTTCACTTGGATGCCTCCCATCTTAATGCTACGATATAAAGTACTGCGTCGAACTCGGTTCTACGGATGAGGATCTGTGGAAGAAGGTTAAGAGCTTTATGTCGTTTTTCCACCCAGATGATGAAGGACACCCAGATGAGGAATGGTGGCGCAAAAATGTGGCACCGGTGTGTGCTGCGCTTGGACGGGACGGACTTGACCTTTCATTTGTTGATAGGGATGGTAGTGCAATGGTGTCTATTCCAGTTGTCTACGTTATGCTGATTCGATGGAACGGGCCTGTTGCGTATCGGGTTAGCGTTGGTTGGATGCTGCTCACGGCGTGGGTACAATCAAACCGACAGTTTAAAACCGTGTATTTAGATTGATGCTTCTTTCCTTACTTTTCTTTCGTCTTCACAATGTTTCTTTTGTCTGATCAGGTAGCATTAAAATTACCCATCTCACCATGCCTGACTCTACCTTTCGAGCGAGACAATGTAACAGTGGTATGGAAATCTAAGAGCGGATTAAAAATTTGCATGTCTACGGTACAGTGTTCGTTCTATGTCTGGCATGGAGAGTGAGCTCCGCCCTTTCAGTCAGCTTCTAAAGATAACGCCGAAGAAAAGTCATTCTGCCCCTAAGACCGGGCTTTCTTCCCCACTCTCTATCCTGTACAAGAATGACAATAAATTCCGGCGGAGAAGCATGACTTGACTAATTGAAGTGCGGAAGTGGTACCTCCAAAGAGGTTGCGTGGGGTTTAATGCTGCTTGGCGCCAAGTTCCCGTACTTACGCTTCGAGGGCGAAGTTGGCATTACATCTCACCCTCTTCCTGTTCCTCCGCGGAGTTCTTTGAATATTCATTAGTGGATACCAAGCGGATGGTGCGACCGAGACTCTGATGCAACGCCTTGGCGGCAGCGGTGAGAAAGTATACAGGAATTCTCCCCGATGCCAAGCCGGCCCACGATCGAACATTGCCGGCCATTGGTCATGTCATCCTTTTCAATCGAGTAATTATATTTAAGCTACTAAGTCATCCAGTCTTAGTCTCCAGATCCGGAGCGCATCGGAGCTTGTTTTTGCAGAAGATCAACGCAATGTGTGCCTGGTGCCAAGGCGGACCACGGTGAAGGATGGCCAGCTGTTCGTCAGGTTCCCCATCGCCAAGCCGCCTAAGCTCATCAGATCTGGGGTTTCTATCGAGTAATACAGCTCCACCGCAATTAACATTGCAGTGCTACATCGTAGCTGGTAGCTTCGGAATCCGCAGCGCGGATGGACATCGGCGCCGACCGTTTTTGGTTTCACCTGTGCATTTTGTTTGCATACAGAGTCAGTTTGCAGTGCCATAGCTGATTTAAACCTGAGCCACCTCTCACTTGTGTTCGGCATTTTTGAAACAATCTTTTGCATCTTTTCGACGCTTCGTTCATTCCTTGGAAGTTGATCCGCGGATTGGGGCCTTAACAGTCCTGTTTTCGATTTGCTACAACTCGAACCAGCCATCAGCAATACAGCGCTGTGATCATGGTTGGTGCCTATCGCTATGGCCTGGCCCTTTTTAGCGCCTTGAGCATTTTCCCTCGATCCTCTGTTGGGCTCCCTCCAAGCCCGCACACACATTCCTATTACAATGGCACTTCTGATTCCGCCCTGACCGTCCTTGCCTCATCCCGGGCCGTCATTGGAGGCCGCCTGACTGAGGCAACGCTGGTGGTAAACACAACTACCGGCAAGATCACATCGGTTTTCGATTCTGTTCTATCTGCCTCCGACTTTCCACCCGGTACTTCGTTCCTCGATCATTCGCCGAAGCTTCTTCTCCCTGGCCTGGTGGATACACATGTGCATCTGAACGAGCCTGGCCGTACAGAGTGGGAGGGCTTCTACACTGGCACACGTGCTGCAGCATCTGGTGGCGTTACCACTCTCATCGACATGCCATTGAACGCTCTCCCGCCTACGACGACTGTTGAGAATCTCGAAATCAAGACTCAAGCTGCCCAGGGTAAGTGCTGGGTAGACGTCGGTTTTCATGGAGGTATCATCCCTGGCAACGAGAATGACCTGGTCCCTTTGGTCGAGGCTGGGGTCAGAGGCTTCAAGGGATTCCTCATCGACAGCGGGGTAAGTTGCAAGCTCTCTTCCTCAGCACGTCAGCCTTCCCCTATTGATGACAGCTGCTACCATCAACCACACGAACCCCCAAGACGAGCCCACTAACCACCACCCCCCAGATCGACGAATTCCCCGCCGTCAACGCCACCGACATCGAAAAAGCCCTCCTCGCCCTCGCCAACGCCCCCACAACCGTCATGTTCCACGCCGAAATGGTGCCCCCCAACGTGACCCTCGCCGGCTCCGACGGCGTCCCCATCCCGGGCCCGCGCACCAACTACCAATCCTACCTCTCCACGCGGCCCCCCACACTCGAGACCTACGCCATCGACCAGATCCTCTCCCTCGCACACGTCGCGCCAGACCTCGACCTACACATCGTGCACCTATCAGCACAAGAAGGCATCCCGCTGCTCCAAGAAGCGCGCAAGCGCGGCGTGCGCATCACGGCCGAGACGTGCTTCCACTACCTCAGTCTGGCGGCTGAGGAGGTCGATGAGGGCGACACGCGGTACAAGTGCTCGCCGCCGACGCGCGAGCAGGAGAACCAGGACGGGCTATGGGAAGAGCTACTACAGCGGGATGGAGTGATACAACAGGTCGTGTCGGACCATTCGCCGTGCACGCCGGATCTGAAGCTCTTGCCGGAGAGCCGTCCGGTGGAGCCGCATAGCGTTGAGGGGCAGGCGGGTAATTTTTACTCGGCGTGGGGCGGGATTAGTGGGTTGGGGCTGGGGCTGAGTGTGCTATGGACGGAGGGGGAGAAGAGGGGGTTGGGGATTCAGGATGTGGTGAGGTTGGCGTCGACGAATACGGCGGAGATGGTGGGCTTGGGCGCGAGGAAGGGTGATCTGGGGGTGGGGTATGATGCGGATGTTGTCGTTTTTGATGATGAGGCGTCGTTTGTCGTCGGGCCCAGCACCATGCAGTTCCGCCACAAGGTGTCGCCGTACGAGACCAGGAAGTTGAAGGGCGTTGTTGAGGAGACTTGGCTTCGGGGACAGAAGGTCTATGCAAGAGGCCAGGGGCTTGTGCCGGATGCCCCATCTGGAAAACTTCTGCTGGAGCCCCGAAAACTGTGAAACAACGAAATCATCTACTAGATATGAATGGCGTCAAACTCTACAGCAAACGCAGCTAAATTTTACATAGAACTCAGACAAGTGGTAATCGACAAGTGCTAGACTTATTATTGAAAGGGGTAAATACAAAATCGCATATATTTGATGGCCACCGGGTCCAAACAGCACTGCTGGACCCAAACAGCATACCTTACAAGAGCTCAACACCATGTTAAGCATCGTAAGCGACCCAGTAGGCGACCCACGCAATCTACCAGTGGCGCATACGGCGCAGGCGGTGCAGGCGACCCAGGCGGCCAGGCGTCGCTCCAACCAGATAAGGTAGTTGGCGATATACACGGTTATAAGATATGCTATTTGGGTCCAGTAGTGCTGTTTGGACCCGGTGGCCATCAAATATATGCGATTTTGTATTTACCCCTTATTGAAAACCTTGTTCACTGCATCATAGCTGTGAAAGCGCAGAAAATTGAGCATAAAACCCAGCGTTCCGCCATTTTGGACCTAAATGTGTATTACCAAACGTTTTCACAGAATGGATTTGCCGTGTTTGAGGCTTTGACAGTTTAAATAAGTTCTAAATGGAAGTGATCATGCGAAAATCATTATTCAGACGCCCATTATACTCAATTGAGCGCAAAGTCGAACGCATCTGACCCATCCCAATAGACCGCCTGACCCAGCATGATGCTATGAATGAAACAATCCCCTAGAACATTGAATGAGCCATCCTTACACTTTGCTATTAGAATCGGCACACTGCACCCTTGCAAAATGGCAATACCATTCCCTTTGCAGCACCAGACTGGAGCAAACCCAACATCACCATTCTCTGTCACTATTACCCTCCTCTCATTCATAATATTAATATGATCGAACGCTTTTCCTTCCTTTAAGTCCTCCAATATCTCTTCCGGTATCCTTTTTGGCTTGAGACCTCCTGCACGGTAGTTGCTTAGCTCTCTAAGGAGGTCAAGGATCGTCCAATGGTTCAATTGTGGCAATGCTAGAGAAATCTCGCTAAGAAAGCACTCGAAGTATGGAATTACCACCTCTTTCCCTGCAGTACACTCTATTGAGAAGTCCCTGTCAAATACTTGATCAACAAGATCAACGATTCTACCCCGGACGAGAAGCTGTTCTTTCCCGCGAACGATACAATTTTTGGGTGTCGAAGATTGGTGCTTCCTTCTTTTGGACGCGTCCCACTCTTTCTTTTTAAGCAAAACACCTGCCAGAGCAATGCTTTCGGGCCATTGTTTGGTAGTATTAGTCTAGGCTGGTACCCATGAAGGAAGTCCGTCCGCATTGGAAGACGAGCCCTGACTATTTCTTGCAAGCGAAAGAAACTCTAGACAGCCTGTCTCATCTGCAATACACCTGGTGAAGTCGGTGAAAACTTCCACGTGCTTGGCAGTGTAACTTGGCGTGAACTTGGCTGGTTTCCAGAGGCCGAGGAGGGAAAAGAGCTTATCGATCGGTTCTGTCGTTTCAAAAAGTCCGCAAGTCCCGCAGAGTAGGCGCATCATGTCGATGGGTTTAATGGCCTTCTCCTCAATGAAAAGATTCCCTCGCAGGTCGTTGAGTACGTTAAAGTTGGTCCACTCTGTGTTCACCGAAATATCCTCCAGATCCTGTTCTGTGAACACCTCGGGACCGCAAATGAATGAGACTGACGTCGACAAAAAATATTCTTGGACTATCCAGCCGCGACTAAACCATGGGCGGTCGAGCAATTCACAAATCGCGTTGTGATAGACATCGTTCGAGAACTCTAACCGAGGGTCGGCAATGAACTTCTGACGCTGGCGATATCGGTTCCACAGTTTCTCATTGTCATCGATTCCGAAGTTCTCGAATCCGTCGATCCACGCCCTGACCTTGGCGGTATGGTTATCCTCCGGGCCGAGCCAGATCATGGTAGCCTTTGCGGACCTGAAGATATCTCCCATAAGAGAGACTTGTTCTGCACGCTCTTCTAAATCTTCCTGGTTGATGCAAAGCTGATCTATCCAGAGAAATCCACTCGTTGATCTCGAAAAAAGATATGGTAGCGCATCGACAAGGCTTTGCGTAAGGCCGATGTGGCTGTTGCCGAGGAAAACGTGAAGCTTCCCAATGCGGATATCACTTCCCCAAGTGTAGAATATCGTCTCGAACTTAGGCGCTTGATCCAGTGGGAAATGCCTTATTGCAGCGACAGATAGACGCCCAGTCCTGACGGCGCTCAGCTTCTCCTGGAGGTCATCGTCCCGAAAGAACTTAGGACAGAGTTCGAGCAAGCGGATATGCCTGCTGCTTTCAAGTGGCTTGTACTGGAAAAGCTGAGGTTGCTTCATTGTTGGATTGTTGAGAGTTGCGTGAAAGAGAGGTCGAGTTGCTTATAGTGGGGTTATGGGAACATTAATGAGGGGCCGGAGAGTCCGTCATGCAGTCAGCATGTAAAAATGGCGTGATCACTCGCTGTGTTGTATGCAGCCTAATCACCGTATCAGCGTGCATGCGAACTGGGAAAGAACCAATACGAGACTCAACATACCTTACTTCATCATTGTGGTATGTTTATTGCTCCAGTTGACTGCACGGCTGCGTTTGTCAAGCGGGAAAAGGGCAACGCGTTGTGCTAGATGCTCCGTCAGCAAAGCTACTGGACGCGGGCGGGGAAGACAAAAGACTCACGCGATCCTGGCTGTCTCAGCCTTGCGTTGCTGCCTGCAGATCTTCTTCAATTGCGGCGAGGTTCGTATTTTCTGGAAGGCACTCAATGAATGCATACCAACCACATTCTTTCTGATTTGTGGAATAAGCACACACTAACTGTCGCTACCAATCAGTGCCAAATCCATGTTAAGTATCGCTTTGTATCTTAATCTCTTTTCCACGCAATCTTTCAAGCCGTGTAATAATCGACATAATTTCCCAGTCTCCCCATTTGAAAGTCTCCGGCCCTTTTTGCCATACTAAATAATGGAAACCTCACATGGCTTACAAACAAAGATCGTCTGAGTAAGATCAAGTTTCTCCATTCGAATGTGTTTCTTAGACATAAACGAAAACAATTAGAAAATGTTTTCATCTGAAATATCGTACAGACTATCGAAGGAATCCGACGCCTCGTCATCAAGACAGCACATTCCACAGAATACCGTCGCCCCTACATCCTCCATGATGTTTGACAACGAATGGAAGACCTCGGCAATCGTAGGCCTTGCATGCCGCTCCTGATTGAGCATTTGTTTAGCAAGTAAGAGTGGCTTATTGTCCAAGGGATTACCAGATTCTATCATACTCTTGATAAAACAGTTCGTAGCGTCTGTGTTCTGATGGTAAACCGTTTCTAGAGTTCCCTTTTGCTGATAGAATTGCCGGAGTGACGGTATCGAGGTTCCTTTAAGGACGGACACCATTTCTAGGAATACACAGCCGAGGGACCAGATGTCTGCTGACGAATTCCGAGAATCTCCCATTGCACACTCCGGAGGACAGTATCTTGGGGTAAAGGCCGTGACTCCAGAAGTCGTACTTCCATTATCTGGAGAGTACTGCTTAGAGAAACCGAAATCTGTCAAAAGAACGTTCCCTTGGTCTATCAGAATGTTTTGCGGCTTGATGTCTCGATGCCTGATGTTCACATCATGCAGATGCTGTAGAGCAGCAGCTAAGCAGCCGAAGAAGCTTCTCAAAGTCGTCATGTCTGCAGGTCGTAATCCAGTTTCCTCGGTGGCGTGAGGGAGTTTCTCTAGGTATTCCGCCAGGTTCATCTCTGCGACAGGCGCCATGATGAGTCCAAGGTGCTTGGGATCGGTATAGCTCCCAATCAATTGAACCATGTGCCTGTGCTTCAAATCTTTCAGAACTTGGATTTCTTTTGCAAAGCCTTTGAGTGCCTCCGCAGTCTTGGTCCCGAATGCGATTCGTCGACGTATGCGTTTGAGGGCGTAATATTTATGACTGACCGTGCTCCGGATTTTGTCGACTTGGCTAAACCCTCCAGATCCAAGTTTGCCCAATATCTTGAATGGGAGGGGCTCATCCTTAGCGAAGTGTCCATGTCTTCCACCCTTCTCCAACTCAACAGACTTGGTGAGCACTATCTCCTGGGCCTGTACGAAAGCCATGCGCACTGATGGATCGAACTTAGGGGGTAGTGCACCTGCTTCGAGTGGAAAACAATAATCGGTGAAGCCAAGTTCGATCAGGTCGTCCACCAGATCGACTCTGGCAATCTCTCGGAGGACTATGAAGATTCTCGGCACCAGGCTCCATTGTGGGTGGTCGCTCTCCAGTAAATTTGCAACCTGTTGGATTTCTGCATCACTCCTCTTTCTTTTCGTTATTTCCAGGCTGCCGGATCCGGTGTGGTCGGTCCGTTCTTGATCTTGGAGAATAGAATCCAGACCTTGGTCAAGTCTACATCAACGTTAGAACTCAAGTGACAAACGCTATAAATGTAGTAGATTTTATACCCTCCGTCCAGCTCGGGCGTAAAAGTTTCCATTTCCTGCACTAGCCAATCCTTATCGGTATGATTAGCCAGATGCTCCATGGTCAGTTTCGCATGCAGGAAGTTTCCTAGTATGTATTAGTACTTTTAAGCGGCATCGGTGTTGATATGCACTCACCATTGGCCTTTCGAGAGACATCCCGGGAAAGTGTTTCCACTTCCTCGGACGCTAAATCAAACTTCTCTCCCAGCCTCGCGGCTTGTGTCCTGCAGTAAAATGCAATATCACTCTCTACATGATCTCTGATTATATTGAAAGAGGGAATGCCTTTAAGGCACTTCCCCGTATCATCTTCATCCCGGCCGATCAAGCAACACCGGGTATCTCTGCAGTCGGAACGTTGTTCCTCAAGAGTCGAAAGAAGCAACTGGAGAATCATGGCCTTATCGGCTGTTTTGCACTCGTCAATCCCATCGAGGACTATGAAAACTCTCTCGAATGCCGAAATTGTCACCTTAAGAAGTTCTTTGGCAAGTGAAGGTGATTCCAGTCTGGCCGTGCCGCTGGATGAAGCCTTGTCGTAAATGTATTGAACGAGGATTCTTTGCTCTTGTAAAAGCTGTTTGAGTATGCCGCTGATAACAGCCATGAATGAATTTCGTGTTGGATTGTTGCGCCTGCAATAGAAGAACACCGTAATCCAATCTCTGTTGGATTGACAGTTCTCAATGAGTAGCGAAGCGAGCGTTGTTTTGCCTAAGATCATTCACCGTGTATTAGTACACGAGTATTTATTGCGCCAAAAAAAAAAAGAAAACTTACCACATCCCCGCTCCCCATTGATCCAGAGAAACCCTGAAGAAGGGTTTTTCTCCGTCGTGTTGCACCAGGTCTTGACGCTTTCTTGCTCAAATACCCACTTCCCACTCCCTGGGGAATGCTTCCGCAAATCTGCTACATCTTTATGATCACTTTCGCTGTCAACGGCAGACAGCCACCTATTGACTTCAATTTGTCTCCTCGACTCCTCGTTCTCCTCACTTCGTGTTCTCTCCTCTTGTAGAAGGCCGATCGTGTTCCAATTTTCCTGAGCTATCCTTTGGCGATGCACCTCATTTATTTTTGTCTCCTCTCGGAGAAGGTCGATGATTTTCCGGCTTTCCTGAGCTACTACCAACATTGTTTGGCTATGTAATTTTTCTGTATTTGAACGTAGCTTGAGAAGAATAGGATTCAACCGTTTCTGATAGTTGTTTGCAGTCTTATTGAAGACTGCTCGCCATCCTTCACATATAGTCGCATGTGAGCTTTGTAGCCTTTACGTGCATAGTATTCCTACTCACCTGTGGTTTTAAAAAATCCGATTGAGACCCTGTGGAATTCTAGTATGTTTGAGTATGTCGTTGCGAGTATTTGATATGCGTCAGAGCTTGAGAGAAGAGTTCTGTACTGCTCAAGCAGACGCACACTCTCCGATATACTTTCGTGGCCATTGAGGAGTTGATCTAGCTGTTGTTGATTTGACCTCTTAAAGTCGATAGTGTTAGATTGTTCAGCAATAAGATGGCCCTATACTCACGTCTAGTAAATACCTGGTAGATCCCTGGGTAAGTGCGTCAGCATGAAATCGCATTTACTTTGGATATTATGTAATTACCCATACGAATGCAACTAAGTCGGGCCTAGTTTGGAAAAATACGTCCATAGCGTTGGCGTACTTTCCCATGGCGTCGAGAAAAGGACCCAGACGACACAAGTTTTTCAGACGCCTTTTATATGCGTCAGTATTCATGGTATCGATAGACGTTCGCAAGTCATCTAGCGTCGTGAACTGGAAGCATTCAACCTCGGATGCGGAAAGACAGCTCTTGAACGAGTCTAGGGCCGTCAAAAAGGGCGCATGTCTAGGTTCTGTTGGGTCCATCGTGGTAGTCTGTACCGGACAGCTTCAAAGCCGCCGCGCAAGAATTTAGTAGGCCTATGCGATTGTATTGGACGTAGTGGAGAAATAATATGTTGAGAGAAGGGCCTGGAAATGACGGTTAAAGTTAGTGTACACGGTGTGCGCGCGTGTTATCCTTATATCTATTTGCTGTTATTAACTCAGCCTTGCATGAATCATCAGCTGACATGTTGTACGTGAATGGTGATTGGGTAGCCTTGTTTTAAAGCTGACGTGGCGGAGTCACTTTGCTGCAAGGCAGACTCGCACTCCACCGCATCTAGGCTGCAAATCAACGATGGGAGCTGACTGGGTTTTTGCAACGAGCGCTTCCATTGTGCAAATCATTATAAAAAGTGCCGCTGCGCATGTCTACCTTGTCTTAGTATTATGAGCTCTAAGACTGATATATTCTATTGGAATTGGACGATGCGCATGCAGGTGCATCGACAAGGTAGGCCAGATTTTTAACACGTTAGTGCGATCGGCTTCTTGGTCTTGGTGCGTGAAACCTGAAGAATCCCGCAACTTCTCCGACTCTCCTGGCGCCCCGAAGACAATACTGACACGCAGACCTTTTTCAACCCGCCCTCCTCCTCAAACCTCGCCGACTTCAACCTGTCCCCATAGCGCCCCCTCTCTCACCCGCCGCCACCGCCGCCGCTGCGCATGCGCCTCGCCCTGACCCTGCGTCCACCGACCTCGAGTTATTCAGCCTGCCTGCCATTCCGGCTAGCTAGATCGCAGCGCCGCAATGTGGAGAGGACGGTGACGAGGAGGAAGAGGAATTTTGCGAGCGGCTGCACTTGATCGGGGCAGATGGGGTGGAAGAAGGGCGAGGCGGAGCGGCTCCGGCCGACGGTGGTGGGCGCGCGGTGCGGGGACGAGCTGGGCGTAGGGAGAGTACTTTGGAAGCGTGGAGGTGTGATAGAAGGTTGTGTTGGAAGGGCACGCGAAGGATAGGATTATTTCGCCGGACCGGGATATGTTGTGCCGGAAGAAATATCAGCATGGGAATTTTCTTTGTGGTTGTTCAAGCGTTTGTTGAGCAAAGCCGGGGCTGAGCAGCTCTATCAGGGAATGTGGAGGCGAACAATTCGAGAGCGTTGAGCCACAGCGGAAGGTGGCGTTGGAAGAGAAAACATCATTGCTCCAGATCGGGACAGACCATTGTTCGATGAAAACCAGGAATGATGTATCCCATAGAACAAACACTGGAATGAATTTATCGACCATGAGGGATTATCCCTGCGCACATTGCTTACTCAGCGTGGTACAGGGACGCGTGAAAATTCTGGCTTGGTCGCGAACAGTCAATTACGGCATAACGCACGGCGCTATGGCTCTTCATCGCGGTAGCCGCAAGCTTTGTCTTGTTCCCCACAACTGTGGGCTCTTCAGAACAATTACTCATCAATCAAATGTCTTAAACCGTCACATCGGTGTTACCGCGGTCCCCTTCGGAGGCGGGAAGGTTCGTGTCCAAACCCCTCTTGTCTGGACAACTACATGAGGTTGCTCACACGGCCTTCAAGTTTGAAAAAAATGGAATGAATAAGGGCCCGAAAATGATGCTTAGAGAATATGACAACTTCCTCGGACCCATGGCCACCGATCTTTCCCTTTCTCTGGATGCCGCCGTTAACATCCGCGCCCCAAGATTCGACAACGTCGCCCACAACGGCATGCGAAATGCGAACACAGTTAGCCACGTTGCTGAAGCTGTGGGTAGGCAGGTCTACCAGCACGTTGCCTCTGGCCGCATCGCGCTGACCATCGGCGGCGACCACTCAATCGCAATCGGCTCCGTTGCTGGCTCGGCGAACGCGGTCAAGAGGACTCTGAACATGGATGTTGGTGTCGTCTGGGTCGATGCGCATGCCGACATCCGTATGCCGGGGGATTTGTCGATTGGGAATTTGAACCGTATGCAGTTGGCGTGGCTGTCGGGCTTGGTAACGGAGAAGATAGGGTTTAAGCCTTTTCATTGGTTGGGTAAAGAGCATAGGATTAGCTTGAAGAAGCTGGTGTATGTGGGCTTGAGAGATATGAGCGAGAATGAGCAGAAGGCGCTGAGTGACGAGGGGGTGAAAGCATTTTCTGTGATAGATGTGGAAAGGTGAGAAACGGCATGTGTTGGATTGGCAGGATGAGCTAATCTTTGAAACGCAGTTACGGAATGACAAAGGTCATGGAGATGGCGCTGGACTGGATTGGCGCTGATACGCCCATTCATCTGTCCTTTGATGTCCACGCCCTGGATCCAATATGGGCTCCCGCTACCGCTGATCCAGTTCCCCATGGGCTTTCTCTCCACGATAGTAAACTTCTTGCACAACATATTTCAGAATCGGGAAACTTGGTCGCTCTTGACATGGTGGAGATTAATTCTAAGGTCGAAAACGTGGTATGTCCGATTCCAAAACGACAAACCAGCTTTGACTCACGATATCGTTAGAAACTCCTTGGCCGTACTCTTCATTCCGCTCAGTCTATCATCCGATGCGCCCTTGGAGAAAAAGCCTCATAGATGATGTCGCGAGAGAATTCACACGTCTGTCCCTTTCGTGCTCAAGTATCCATTAATTCGGCAAGATACATTCGACATAGATCATTCTACGAACAGAGACACCATTCCGATTGAAGCATACATGTTTTCTTTTGAAACCATCTTCTCCAACCAGTCAATCAAGAGCACGCAATGCCGATCTTCTTGCTCACTGAACAGCAGTCCGCGTCCTAATTTCTTGTCAGCAATCCAAGATGATGCGAGACGGATTTCAGCAAACTTACGCATTGCTCAGGGGTGACGTTATTCCTATCGCACATTTGCGCCTTGTATTTGTTCGAATCACACTTGGAGCGGTTGAACACCGAGTGCTGCCGGTAGCAGGCAAACACGTCCTTCCAGCAGCAGTCTTGCTCAGGCGAACACTAACATATATCAGCAAACACCATCTTGCGGACGATGTCAAGGACTTACAGCCATGCCAGTGGCAGCGAGGGAAAAGATCAGAGCGAGCGAGATGAGCTTCATTGTGTTTAAGATTCGTGTGGGCACAGTTGCGGCTTGCAACAGCTTACCAGATCCTCTGTTTTATATATTTCAGGTAGATAGATGAGCCTTATCTTCGGTAGTTGCTCGTGAAGTGGTCATTCTCAAGCATGACTAGTTTGACCCGAGTCACGGCAGCCAGACGCCACACGAAACTCCGTTACTCCTTTTGTTCATACCAGAGTCATTCTCAGTCGCATGAGCGGAAAATCGCTTTCCGAAGGAGCTGCTCACTCGGGGAGTGATAATGAGGCTCTTCCGGAAGTAAGCCAGTGCATGATTCATGAAGGACCCACACCACGATCACTCGGAAAAACTGCTCGTAACTCGGGCAGAACCTTGCAAGATAGTAACCAACTTGTCGCGAGTCACTCTTTCTTCACAGTACCAGAATACGTTTGTGGTCTTGTCCGAAGCACTGGTTTGATTCACCTTGCTTTACCAATCCCTTGGTTTGTCAACCATCGCGTTTTCTACTCTGCACCCAGTGTCTTTTCCTTACTCACCTTTTCTTTTTCTCATTAGCTTCATTTAGATCTTCTTCCATTCAGTATCTGTCCAAACAGGGCTTGAGAGGATACAGTGAATGACTCGGGCTATAACTGGCTTTAGCGAGAGTATCACTTTGATCGCCCGCCACGCCTTGCCTCACTATACTCGCAAAGCCATTCGCGGCTGGTGTGTTGTCAGGTGGATCGATTCTACACCGTAGTCAATGACCCCTTATCCTCACTCCCACTCTCCGTCTTCCTTTCTCGGTGACGTAGGTCAGTGCTTTTGGCGTTGGTGTTATCGATGCGGAGCTTCCCCACTTTTATACCGCCGATCCCATTACTTGCGCCGGCATGGATGCAGCCCTTCCCGAGATCAATAAGCTTACTTGTGAGCGTGTAAAGTATGCCTTGCGAAGTACTGAGTCAATCACATCTCCACACATGATCAAAATGCGGTAGACCGGCTTCTCTCAGTCGAGAACGCGAAACCGACCTCGTGTCTCCAGCGGCTCCGCCATGTAGACGCTATAATGACTCGGTCGTGGGCGGACGTCGCCGCCCTGCGCATGATCCCACGTGGCAACACTATTGGCTTTCACCTACATGTCCTTGGCGGACGGATTGTGATTCCGAGTACACGATTTTTGGGACTCACTCGCTACTCAATTTGCAGACATCAGCTCTATGTTGACTTTTGAAATCAGAAAAACAGAATTACAGAGTGAACTGCGTCCATGGAACCCTCTGTGCTATTTTTAAAATGCTTAACAAACCGCTGGATCCGCAGTTGACAAGTCACCGCCACATGACCGGAAGCGTTAGTCATTAACGGTTCGTTGAAACAGCGGGAGATGAGCAACGTACAGTACCTGCCCGTTGCTTGGGACGCCTTAGCTATGCAAAAGAGTACATGATTTGTGGGTATGAGGTGGAGACAAGAGGCTCAAGCTCCTCGCCACTGAGCTTGGCGCTTCTCTTACACCAGCACCGTATTGGCTACTCAGCCGAAATGGCCCGAAGGGCGAACCGTGCCTTCGGATTCGTAAACTCTATCTCTCGTGACGGTGACCACGATGGTGCCGAAAGAAATGATACTCCGCAATCATCTTCGCGAGCAAAAGCACCCGAGTTACGTAGGTAGCTGAAGCTACCATCCGGATGTAAATTCAAGATTATCAAATGTACATCAATGCCCGGACGGTACCTTCAGCTACCTCCGTAAGACGCTAAGGTGCTGATGGTAATTCGTTTCGATGGCTCAGATCTTTCGGCATCCACCGATGATTATCGATTCGGATCACCGGCCCATCCCGCATTCCCGATCTGGACACTCCGCAACTCCGCATCACAGGGACAAAGCTTGTAGTGGATGATTCAAGTCTTGATTCATGTTGTGCCCAGACTATCTACTGCCGCCCGCCTTCTTTCTCCGCATTACTGTGCTTGTGGATCCTCTCTTACGGGCAAGCAATTCCAATCTTCTTACTAATCGAACAGCAATCCGCGTCCTGTCATTGGTTTAGCAGACGGTAATCTTGAGATTATTGTTGCTTGCAACTTACACAGTCAACCAGGTAGACACCGTGGTTGTAGCAGAGGTCATCCTCGTAGCTGGCCTTCTCGCACCTGGACGAAGTGGTGATACCGTGCTGGCGGTAGCATGCCTCCTTGGTGCTCCAGCAGCAATCTTGCTCCGACGAGCACTTCTCAATGTTAGTGGATATCTACGAATACTGAGGAAGGTAGCTTACAGCAAGACCCATGGCTGCCATGGAGAGCATAATCAGAGCCGAAACGAACTTCATTTTGTCTTGGAGTGGAGGATTCTGCGGTTGTAGAAACTGTCTTGGAATGTGGTGGCTCCAGGTGCGCTCGCGAGGATCTTAAGAAGTAAACCGCTGACTGGGACATATCCATCACAGCAAACCTGACTAGATGCCAAGAACCCCATTGGAATAATGCTCACCGACTCAGTCAGAAGTGTAAGGTGTTCAGGTTGGGATACGAGCCAGTCAGATGCTGCTTGACTCGGTACCCGCCCAACACCCATCTCGTATCCCTTTCCCCACAAAACACCACGGACATTTCGGCACCGCGGCAAAGAGAGTTTCCACCACTCCGTTTCAAACAACTGGGAAACCGGCTCTACCCGCTGGCGCCACAATGAGTCCACTGGGGCCACAATCAGGGCAACTGAAGCCCAACAGGAAGTCTTGTGCGAGGACACTGTCATTGCCATGATGATCCCTTCCCTGTATTGTTGTGAACTATTGGTATCCAATTTCAGTAGTAATGAGGCGGAACGGAAGTCTTGGCTCCGGAACGAGACCCCGACATAGGACACGGTCATCTCTGGCTCAAGAACCTCTTCAGTGCATGCGGCTGGATTACAGTACCTGGCATAAATAGACCCCGGGAGCTACCATTTCAAAGCCATCAACCACCGCCTCCATCTCCAACTCAACACCTCTTCATCCTTTCTCAAACACCACACAAAATGAAGGTCGCCTCCGTCATTCTCGCTGTTCTCTTCGCTGTCGGCAGCAATGCCTGCGCCCTGTACCAGGACTGCAAGTGCCACGACAAGACGACTGGTGTAAGTCATATGTGTATTGTTCCACGATCTGACAACGACTGACATTTGCAGCAACAAAATGATGCCGCCACCAAGGCTGCCTGCAACTACTACCGTGAGACGCAGTCTGACGCCTACACCTACTCTGACGAGCCGCACCACCAGGTATGTAACTCTCCAACGTTGAATCTCCGGGGCTGAAATGCTGACCATCTCACCAGTGCTCTTCCAACGCCGTCGGTGATGGTCTGATCGACAACTGCAAGTGGGATGATGCATGCAAGGCTGCCGGTGGTCCCAACATGTACCAGTACTGCTGGAACAAGTTCCCGTGGTAAACGACGGCTGCTCCAGTTGCATTCGAGCATATGTAATGTAGTATTTAAATAAGAAGAGCCGACATATTCATTCGAGCCAAAGTCTTGCTGCAATCCCAATGGACCTCTGGTTCACGCGTCCGGTAGTCCCAACAGTTGAGCATGATTGTCAGTGCTGCAGGGCAGTTCCCGATCGTACCCTCCGGCTTCTGCAACACGTCTGCGACGCTTTCTTCAAAAAAGGGCTGCTGGTGCGGCTCTGCCACACAGCCGGCAACACAAATCGGCCACACGATTTGTCGGACAGAGACGACCCCGGATGCTCTTTGGATTTGTTGCATCACTCGAGCAACAACCCTTCGCCTTTTCGATGGTTGAGGGTGCAGCACATCGACGCCGATTGTGTACAGCTGGACCAAGGCAGCGCTGGCAAACACCAGCGTAACAGCTTTATCTTCTGCTCTCTCCGATGATACCTGAAGCCGTCAGACAAGGCTCATCAGCACAGCTGACTTTAAACTTACCTCTTTGGTAAGCTGCAAGGCTTCGATCCCATTCTCCAGCTCATCTTCAATCCATCGTGCTTTGGCGATGAACTCCTCGACACGGAAGGTGCCTGAGGTAAGACTCTCCATTTTCCACTCCTGCAGCGAGGCCAAGTCTCCAATGGCCTTCATAGCCCAATTCTGACAGCCCATGATCTGGGCGAGGTCGATGTCATGACTACTCGACAACCAATCATCGTAGGGGAGCTGTGGCTTTTGGCACGTAGCAATACAGGACAGAATATCCATCCAAAGCAAAACAGGGGCATGGAAGGCGAGAGCAGCGTCGACGCCATTTAGCCGTTGGGACGGATTTGCCGTGAGGCGAGACGAGTCGATGGTTTTGAGGATGGAGACGGTTGATTGGAGATGGGGCTGCCAGTTCTCCGTTCCTCCCGTGAAGACCTTCCGTTGCATCATCAGCATGGCCAATAGGAGATGGATCTGTGGACACCATGCTCACCTCAAAACTAACCAGCGCCGCCCCACACGCCACGACCTCCGCACACAGCTCATCACCACTCGGCAGCCCATCCGTCGTCGCCGCACCAATAAAATCCTGCAGCTCCCTCAACGTGCTATTATGGTACTCAAACGGCGCATCCTCCTCCCCCTCCTCACCCGCCGACACCACCAACCGCTGATGCAGCGCCGCCAAGCTAAGCGACGCCCGATACAGCGGGCCGTTCTTGCTCAGCAACCACAGCAGCCACCCGCGGCTCTTCGTGCGGGCCGAATGGTACGGATACTGCATTGGGAAGACGTGGTCGAGGTAGTACATCAGCAGCTCCGACTCGTCGTACGGCAGCGCCCCGCGGGAGAACGCCGTGGCAGCACACGCAGCAGTCCGATGGCTGAGCGGCGAGTGCGCGTGCGAGTGCTCGCCGTGCACCGACGACGGAAGCGAATGATACGGCGTCTCCGCCCTCGCACGATCCGGCGTCGCGCTTTCGCTTCCTCGCTCGGCCGCGGCTGGGCGCTCACTGCAACTACTCGCCGTCTCCGGACTCCCTTCAACCACCGCAGCCGGCGACGCGATAGCCAGCGGCGACGGCGAGAACAGCGCTCCATCCCCCCTTCTCACAACCGACCGTTCCGACCCCGAGCTGGTTGGAAGCGGCGACTGGCTTCGCGTCCGCGCCTGCTGGCTGCGGGCCAGCGCGTACAGCTGGAGCTTCCTGGAGCGCGTGTGGATTTTCACGGCGGACTTGATGCGCTGGTGCACCTCCTGCTCGCGGCGGCCGCCGTCCATCCAGTCCGGCTTCTGCGGGCCGTAGCCGTGGCACTTGATGTGGCGTGTGGTGCAGGCGGCGCAGGCGGGCGCGGCCTTGTCGCAGCTGACGCGGCGCAGGCGGCAGGTCCAGCAGCCGGTGGCTTTGGTGCTGCGCATGATGATGATGGTGATGGTGAGATGCGTGTGTTCGGTGAGCTTGGTGATTGGTTGAAAGTTGGGACTCGTTCACGATTATTGGCCGCGAAGAGCCGGCTGCGGAGAAGGTGGTGCGTGCGGCATCAGCAGCGAAACAAGGTGCTGACAGGGACGGGAAGAAGGGTCCAACGCAGCGTGGATCCGGGGATGCAGGGACGGATGGATCCGATTGGAGGAGGGTCCCAGGTGATAGAAGGCCGAAAAAGGTGGCATGAAGCGGCACGAGGACAGGTGCGGTCGTCGGAGGGTTTTTTAGGTCGCGGCTCGAAATTCCCGCCGAAGAACCTTGACGCGTCGAACTGCCATTAACGGTTACGGCCCGAAAACGCTTCGAGCTTCCTACCGAACACACCATCGCTACGAACTTCGAGTTTGTAGCTTCGTAGTTCTTATAGGGAAAAAATAGATATATAATATAGAAATGGACGGTGTGCAGAAATCTTTGCTCTCGCCAACTGTTTCTGCAGTCTTCCTACATCTTTCAAGCCGCTGACAATTTGTCCTTCGGTCACCATGACTATTTCATCTATTGACATTACGAATGCCAGCATCAGCCAATTACAAGATGCCTTGAGCACCGGGGCAACAACAAGCGTGGAGCTTGTTGCACGTTTCCTCCACCGCATCGGGAGATACGACTTCCGCGGACCCTCTTTGAACTCTATTTGTGTCCTGAATCCAGACGTATTCAAAGAAGCCCAGAACTCGGACGATTACCGCGCATCAGGCCATCCTCCACGATCACTGGAGGGCATTCCATTTACCGTCAAGGATAGCTTCTCAGTCAAGGGGCTGACCGTGGCAGCCGCATCACCCGCCTTTATCGACCTGGTAGCGTCATCCGATGCTGCAGTCGTCGAGTCACTTCGCGCGGCAGGCGCCATCCTCATCGGCAAGACCAACATGCCCCCCATGGCCGACGGAGGAAGCCAACGAGGCGCCTACGGAAGGTCGACCAGCCCCTACAATCCCGCCTACCTCCCAACCAGCTTTGCGTCCGGCTCCTCCTACGGCTCCGGCGTGGCGACGTCTTGCAGCTTCGCACCCATCGGCCTCGGCGGCGAGACCGTGTCCTCAGGCCGCGCCCCGGCTTCGCACAACGCCTTGGTCGGCTACTCGCCGTCCCGAGGCGTCATCCCAGCCCGCGGCCAGTGGCCGCTCTACCCGACCTGCGACGTCGTCGTCCCGCACGCCAAGTCGATGGACGACCTCTTCGCCATCCTCAACGCCATCGTCAACGACGACGCTGACCCCTCCGGCGACTTCTGGCGGTGCCAACCCACCGTCCCCATTCCCTCCAGCTCCTCCGTGCGGCCGGCCGACTACCTCACCCTCGCCGACCCCACCGCCCTGCGCGGCAAGCGCATCGCCGTGCCAAAATGCTACATCGGCCAATCGCCCACCCCCTCCACCACCACCATCTCCCCCGCCACCCTCACCCTCTGGCACCGCGCCGCCGCCGACCTCGCCTCCCTCGGCGCCACCCTCATCCCCACCTCCACCTTCCCCCTCGCCGACAACTACTCCGCCCAACTCTTCCCGGGCCAAGCCGCCAACATCCCCGGCGTCCCCGCCAGCTGGATCGACACGGAGCGCTGCGAGCTGATCGCCGTCGCGTGGGACGACTTCCTGCGGCGCAACGCCGACCCCGCCATCCCGAGCCTCGCCGCCGTCGTCGACCACACGCGCATCAACCCCGGTTTCGCGCCCATGGACGATCCCGCCGCGTTCACGGAGACGCAGAACCACGTCCGCTACGCGGAGATGGTGGAGTTTGTGCGGACGCGGCGGTCGGAGAGTATCTACGAGCTGCTGGGCTGCGCGGACGCGCTTGCAGCGCTGGAAGCGGCGAGGAAGCGCGATCTCGAGGCGTGGATGGATGCGAATGGGTTCGATTTGCTGGCTTTCCCTACGAATGGCGACGTGGGGCGCGCGGAGGCGGAGGAGGATGAAGGCGCGATGCGGGAGGCGCTGCGGGAGGGGGTGAAGTACTCGAATGGTGGGAGGGCGTTGAAGCACCTCGGTGTGCCGGCGGTGACGGTGCCGATGGGGGAGATCGAGGGGACGGGCATGCCGGTGGGGATTACGTTTGCGGGGAGGGCGTATGGGGATAGCGATCTTCTCCGATGCGCTTTTGCTTACGAAACAGCCACGAGGAGGAGGACGGGGCCGCCGCTGGCGCCGGGGTTGGAGACGGATGTTGTGGTGCTGGGGGGCGCGGGGGTTGTGGGGTCGGAGAAGCCGAGGGTTGTGGTTGAGTGGAGTGATGTGACGAAGAGGTCGGATGAGGAGTTTGAGATTCGCGAAGTTTCGCTTGGAGGCACGGTACGCTGTGAAGGCTCGTCAGTGGCGATTGAGGGGATGAAGGCGTTTGTGAATGGAGAGGAGTCGGCAAAGGTCACGCTGAAGGGGGAGAGCTGGGAATGGAGTGCCCAGCTGAAGCGACCGCACGTTCGCGACAAGTACCCGACGCCTGGGAAGATTCCGAGGGATCAGTTCATGATCGTCTTCCTCGCAAGAGCTTCCAACGGCAGATCGACCGGGATTCTATTGCTTGAAGATTAGGTTAGTCCCTCGCATTCGGTTCAGGTGGGGTAAATTTGACGTAACTTACACGCACAGTCGGCATCTGATAGTTAGCAAGCGTCATGTATTCTCCATCGAAAGCGGTTAGAAGCCTTGTCACTAATATTAGACACGACATATTAATTGGAAAGGCCAATAGCTCGCCAAGAAAATTGATGAAAGCGGGACAAGTCCGTCAGTTTGGGATATCCGGACATGGTACAGCTCCCTTCTGCATCTGATAGCTGGCGTGATATTGTGTTTCTAAAGAGAACTGGGGGTTTGACCTATCATACCACTTCAAAGTCCCTTGTGATGATTTTCGCATTCGCTATCGGATAGAGAAGGGTGCTGTATGTATTGATTATGTAGGCACCTTGCAGGGACTGATGGTGCCTAAATTCGTTTTCGAGAGTCGAGAAGAGACATCAACACGGTGAGGCCCTGCCCTAAGACATGGTGCATTCCCCGAGTCATTGGTCGAATCGTCACCCTTGTACCAACATCGGAGGGCCCACTAAACCCAGATAGGGTCTTCTAGATGGGGAATTACTATATACGGCTCTTCGTACTACACAGAACAACAACTCGTTTCGATGCACCGCAGCCACCCGCCCAATGAAAAATGCTGGAGTTGCTTGCGCAGCACGTGCTTAACAAGGTTTAAGCGAGACTTGGCTGCAGTGCATATTAACCAGACAAGCCCTAGTGCTTGCCCACAAAGGAGAAATTCTTTTATTCGTAACGTACAGGCAGCAACAGATCCAGGATAACAAGACGTTCGTCACGATTACACGACCCACCCTCCTACGTTTCGGGGACCGGATCTCAGAGATCCCGGGGTCTGCGGCGCAGCACCTGTACGAAAGCGGTAAGCCGCTTACCTATTATTAGCCCGCTTTCCGCCCCCACTTGCCATCAAGCTTCCGCCATCACCACACACCTTAAAACTCCAGAAGTGTTCCTTTTTCCAGCCATAACGCATCGACCATGCCTCGGAGGAAGGAAAAGCCCACGTCCGAACTCATACTACATTCCGGACCACCCAAGGCAACATGCTCCCGCGCAGCGCGGCCAGACTTCGCATCCCAAACAGAGGCGCCGTCAACTTTACTATTTGTAGACGTCACAGCTCCGAAGGACAAAGCATCGAAGCGAAAGATCCGCGCGCATATCATGCACGCCACGCATGAATCCCGACGACGCCGAGGCTTAGAAGACGAGAAAAAAAGACAAGCTCAAAACATCAATGCAATGATTCAAAATTTCCGAGCCTGCAGTCCTCTGCGATTGGCAAGCTCCGGAAACGAAGATCCATTCGATTCTCTACCCGTCAAATCCTTCTCCGGCATGAACGATCTCGTGCTACTGTGTACGCATCCCGTGATCGTCCGAACACCCCCATGAACCACACCCAGACTAACCAACAACATCAACAACAGACTTGGAAAACTACCCCGGAGCCCCACCCCTCACCGACGGTACTACACCCGCGCCCCTCCCCCTCCCCCCGCTAACGAAGAAAAGACCGCCTCCTCCGCAGCCCCTCCTCCGCCGACCGCGCCCTCGCCAAGCGCACCAACACGCAATGGCACCTGATGATCACCGACGAGTCCAGCTTCCTCATCTTCCTCGCCGGCGTCGCCTGCCTGCGCAACACCATGAGCCCGTGCCGCCAGTGGCAGACCGACTACCTCCTCCTCCAGCAAGACCTGATCCGCAGCATCCGCGCCCGCATGCCGACGTCCATGTCCCCCGCGTCCCGTGGCACCGGGAACACCAACGGCGACAACGACGGCTCGGGCACGGCGGAAAAGCCGCCGATACCGTACATCTTCGCTGTTGCGGCGCTGGGGGCTGCTGGTGTATGTGTCCTCCTCCCTTCTGTTCTGCCCCTTTCTGCCCGCCGCCCTCCCCCGCCCCCGCGTCCTCGTCTGACATTTTCTAGGCCGTCTTCTCCGACCTCCCCGCCGCCCTGCTGCACCTCCGCGGCGCGCGCGAACTCGTGCGGCTACGCGGCGGCATCGACTCTTTCACCGCCGACGGCAACGTCCTCGCCCGCCGCGCCGTGACGTGGTGCGAGTGGCTCGTCTGCGCCGCGTGCGACTTGTATCCGACTATCACGCCGCCCGCGCCGCCGGCGCTCGAGGAGACGCTGGTGTTCCCGCTGGAGTTCGTGGAGGAGGTGAAAGTAGTGCATAGAAAGACGAGGGGGCGGTTAGCGCTGTGCGGTGGGGGAAGGGGGGCGGGGAAGAGGATGAGGAGGTTGGATGGGGTTTACGAGGCGCTGACGCTGGTGAGTATCGCGGTGGGGGAGAGGTGGCGGCTGGTGTTTCAGGCGGGGGGCCCGGAGAAGGATGCGGTGGCGGTGGTGTTGGATTGGGTGGGGAATGTGTTGCTGGTCGAGGTGGTGCGGTTGGTGCGGGGGGATGCGGAGGATGTGGTGGAGGTGGCGGGGGATGGTGAGGATGACGGCGAGGGCGCGGGTGAGGAGGGGCTAGATGGCAGCGAGGGAGAAGGCTGGGTGTACGCGGTTCTGCTGCATGCGGCTAACGCGTACCTTTGTGCCACGCTGAGCGAGATACCGGCAATTTCGGCCTTGAATCTGGTGTACCTGCGGCGGCTGCGGAGCGCTCTTGAGGATGCTGTCAAAGGGCGAAATATGCACGGCGCTGGAGTGCAGCAATTGGGGGCAAGTAGTAGCGGAGCGGAGGCGTTGGATGCAGCGACGCTGATGTGGGTGCTGGTTGTGGGGTGGTTTCTGGCCGAGAAGACCCAGGCGCCTGGGAAGGCAGAGTACTGGTTTTGGTTTGAGGCCAGGATTTTGGACTTGTTCAGTGTAATGCGCATCGATGAGGATCAGGCGGCCGAGATGGTGGAGGATTTTCCAGCGACAGATTTATTCAGAACAAAGTGGCGTTGGTTATTTTTGCAGGAAAAGTTTCGCCGGTTACATTAATACAGTCCGCTCCTGCAGCCGATAGCTAACATAGATTTGATTTTTTTGCTCGTGCCATGGGTAGGTGAAGCTATCGTCTGGACGACAGTGTCGAATTAAAAATTTTACATGCACGTCCGGACGATAGCTTCACCTACCCACATATGTCGGTTTTTAAGAAGGATCTGAGGAATAGTTACGCCCGGGGACTTATTAATCTTCAGAATCATCCATTGAGCTACAAAAGCTCACTTTTCCTACACTCGAAAACCGACTTCATCCGTTCTGACCTTGCCGTCGCCATTCACTGTCAGCGTCGTAGCGTCCAAGCCACAACACTCCTCCCTCGAGCTACAATAGCTCAATTTTCCTCGAAATCATGACAACGCCCATCATGCTGACCGCGACATCAGTCGAAGGATTTACTGGGCGTCTCGGACTCATCGAGGAGTGCATCCCGGGGGAGGACACCATCAACATTGGCGATGCCGCAGATCCTAAAGTCACAGTTGAGACATGGTTCCTGCCGGTTATCGTCCTCGGAAAAGCATGCACTAATGTGAGCAAAGCAGCTTTGCCCACACCCCATGCCGTCATGAACCCGTACCACGCATCTGCCAGGCGACCCTTTTACCCATAGAAAATGCACTACAATCTCTCTAGGGGATATTGCAGCAGAAGTCAGAGGTTTGGCCTGGACGCTGCTGTGACGGCAAGGTCTGAACGAGTGAGGTGTTGGAATGTATGTTACGAAATGTTTGTGTAGAGCACCTGCCGGATGACAACTCTGGCATACGCTAACCGCTTTGGGAAGCAAGCCACTCCGGGCAGTCGCGCGACGCGCCGTGGATCGATGACGTGTGTCGCGTACCTCACCCGCTTCGAGTTTTGACTCACGGGTCCGCTTCTTGAATACCACGTGGCGCGCCCTCTTTTCTTCTGCACCCCCGACTCTTCTTCCGCCTCTTTTCTGCCCCAGCTGCAATAGCTGACGCATCCAAGTCTTTCGCCTTTTTCTCGCTCCAGCTGCAATAGCTGACAAATCGCTATCATGTCAATCGAGTGGGATTTCACGCGCATGTTCC
Source organism: Lasiodiplodia sp. KE8368 (assembly GCA_023087525.1). Lineage (NCBI taxonomy): Eukaryota > Fungi > Ascomycota > Dothideomycetes > Botryosphaeriales > Botryosphaeriaceae > Lasiodiplodia > Lasiodiplodia sp. KE8368. Next base: position 251,496 of record JAJMYN010000037.1, read on the forward strand.
GTTCGAACGAGCATCCGCTCGACGTGGCTATGGAATACTTGACCGCTGAATTCCCTGACCCGGAAGATCTCCAGGCGCACCTGGATGCCACGGCTGCAGAGATCATGCACGACGCGAGAGTGTGGCTAACGCCTGTATCGGAGGACGAATTCATTCATCATCTGGAGTCGATGAGCTTCTTCGATAAGGCCGAGTCCCTAAAGCTGCAGGAGTGGATGTTACGCGACTTTGCCCCATGGTTCCCGTTGGGTCGCGACTCAATTGACGGCACCGCATACCGACTTGTCCTGGACCTTTGGAGATTCACCAACGCCGTGCAGCGTTACAGCCATGACGATCGCGAGCCAGGTTATGTCATCGGCACTGAAGTTCTCGGCCTGAATGTTCTCGGTAAGAAGACTAGCATTCACAAATCCTCGCGATCCGACCGCCGCCAACAAAATTCATCGGATGAGTCCCAACAGGCTGCTGACTCGGCTTCTTCCGCTGACTCGGCTGCTCCCACTGCTAAAACTGCTTCCGCTGATGCGGCTGCCCCCGCCCCTTCCCAAGGTTTCGTGTTCCACCAACTTGGACGGCTACAATTCTACGATGACGACGAGATGCCGGCCGTGGTTAGCGAGCTGGACGAAGACTCATGGGAGGAGACCGGTTACATCGTAGCCGCGCGGATCAGCGACAAGGATGGCCACATGGACGGAATCTACGTCATATTCGAATGCTTACCAGACATTGACGATGGCATTTGGCCGCCGTTGGAAAATCCCGAGAAGGTCGCTGGGCACCGGGGTACAATGCCTCCATCAAACATCCCGTTTTCCTACGCATTCATTGGCGACAAACTTATTGAGAGAAGGTTTGATGGAAGGATCGAGTGGATGGACCCCGTTGATCGCGACATTGAGATTGTCCGAGTGGTTCGTCTGGACGATGGGAGGTTAGAGAGTGCTGTCGGCAAAGGGGGCCATAGAAAAAAGAAAACCGTCATCAGGTGACTGAACACCACCCAGTTCCTATTGTAGCCGACGGCTAGCGTTAAACTATCTTTCGCTCATACCATGGGTACTTTAAGTTATTATCCGGATGCAAATGTGGAGCTAATGATTGTTATCTTACGTCCGGATGGTTGCTTTGGCTACCTATACATGTTCTTTTTCATAGTTAAAGAAAAGGGACTGAGGCATAATTACGCTATATGCCGGGGCCCTGTTATTGTTCGCACTGGCAATCGACTGCAACACCCATCTGTAAAACGTTGCTACGTTACCGAGGCCGCTCGGCTTCTTTGCTTTGAGCTTCGATCTTAGATATGCTATTGTGCAATAACGCTAGCGACACGGAAGCATACGTTTCCCGTTTAGTATGCGATGCCCCTTAGCCTTATACGACATCACGCTTAGCTTTTTGCTGTGAATCTGGGAAAAGAAGAGTATTATATAACAAGGCCCGACTATGCCGATTGCTTGCGATCTTTTGGCTACAATTTGAATCTCGAGCTCTCACAGCTGCCCGCTTAATTAAAATAATCGTAGATTCGCAACAAGCCCCATCCATCCTTCGCTAAGCACTCACCTTTTGACAAACACTCAATACGTTGGGAATGGATCTTTATCACTGTAGAAAACGAGTCATCTAACACAAAACAATTGCAGTATGGCTGTCATCAGAACGACAAGTTATTCAGTTCTACAGAAAGTATATTAAATAATGGAATACAAAGAGGGCTATGCTAGCTAACGAAAAGATGTATTTATCAATGCCGATGTTGCTAGATCTGTGTTGTTAGTCAATCACATTTTGCTCTCACCCTAGAGATGTAGTAAAATGTGATTTCAATACTGATAGGGTATATGGAGTTTTATTACTTTCAGAGAACTGTGTTGGGTGAGTCTAAGAATGTATCGAGGTCAAGAAGTAATCGAGTTGTTCATTCGTTATCTCTACTTTCGCTTTCGCATTAGACAGACCTCAGCCGAGAACGCCACAATACGATTCAACGGACTGCCACCTTCTACGTGAATGTCGTGTAACATTGAATCACGCGCCTCTTATCGACCATCTCGCTTTTACCTATGAATTAAGCCACATGTTGGTATGGGGTGATTTACGACGTAATTTTGCATGCTTATCGCAACTACGGTAATTAGCCTTGTCCATTCGCCACATCTTCTTCAGCCACATGTTAGACTGGCTATTAATGGTGAGGCCTCGGGCCTGTATGTCAAGATTAAGGCAACTTGATCGTTAGTATCTCTCGAAGGTGTCACCTACGCTCCTCTACAACTGCGCGGCAACCGAAAAATGGAAGCACCCCGCGCTGGCCTGGTTCCGATGGGCTGCATGTTCACTGCAACAAATAAGCCCCGAGGGCTGTCTCAAGCGCAGGCTTCAGCCACACATTCTGTGTGTTCCTTCTTATCTTTTGACTCTAAATTCAGTTGTCGCGTGTCGTCTCTACAGCCTTGCCGCGTAATTCTCTGCTGTTGTAAGACGAGCTGAGAAATTTTGGCTGAGTCTCAATCCCTTCAGCCTCGTCGCATTGGTATAGCCAGAGAAGTTTTAAGAACCCCCAATACCCCCCAGAGAGAAATATTGCATATCAGACACACCGCTCTAAATTTGACAGTCGAAGCGAAAAGATGGAAAGTTCAAGATTTGAGTGAGTAAACTACCCCTTTGTGCCGTAGTGCCTTGTAACTTACTATAATCCCCAAGAAGCATCCCTCTGCAACATTTAAGCGGTTCTGAGCCGTCTGTCCGCGATAAAAGCGGATCATATGACCACACGCATGCTCTTTTGTCGACTTTCTCTACCAACGAGACCGCCGCTCATCTGGGAACGCATTCGTCTCCCAAACTCATTTTTCACATCGCGTTAAAATGGATACGCCGTCAGCTACCTGAAGGCTGGCGATTCGGCGCCACCGTCGGCATGATCTTGTCTCTTTGCGCCCTTATTGGCAACATCATCGTCTTGATTATGGTTTCGACCTCCGTTGACGACAAGGATGGCCGAGCATGGAACTTCGTCACTATTCGTCACGGCCCCTGCTCGGACATCGAGCATATCCAGCTTGGGATCCATCTAGTCATCAACACCGTCAGCACGCTACTTCTTGGCGCAAGCAACTATTGCATGCAGTGCCTTTCCGCTCCCACCCGGGAGGAAGTGAATAGCGCACACCAGCGGGGAAAATACCTGGATATCGGTGTCCCTAGCCTGAGGAATCTGCGCGTCATCAAACGAGGAAGGCTCACGTGCTGGCTTCTCCTTGGCTTGTCGTCCCTTCCACTTCATCTTATGTAAGTCTACCAGATTAATCAAACGAGAATGATTTACGGTAGGAGACCATGGCTTCATGACTTTAAGGGAAAATTTCACACATTCAGAACCCCAAAAGTAGGTAGATTACGACAGAAATTAACGTTTCTTAGCTACAACTCGACCTTCTACGTATCGATCGTGAATAATTCGTACGATATTTATATCGCCTCTCATGGTTTCGAAAAGGGAGAATGGTTCGACAACGACCTCTTCTCAGATTTCCAACCCGTTACAGATTCCTTAGGGAACGGTTATAGAAACAGGACAATACACTTTCCTAACGGAACTGCTGTTAGCGATCTTTTTGATGAAGCATACCAAACCCGCCCGAGTGGAATCCAAGAGCAGATTTCAAGACTAGGGATTCGAATCAATGGCTCTGTGTTCGAGAAGCTTGAGAACGCGGACTGCATTGACGCTTATGCAAGGACACCGTTGCCAGACAGGCGCACGCTTGTATTGGTTTCCTCTACCAGACCGCGCGACAACCATCAGCTTGACGATCAGTCAGACTATTATACTGGCGAACCATTTACCTATACCTTTGGCAACTGTACCACCTCGCGTGGCCTCCCAATCACAATAGACGGGGGGACCTCTCTTATGACCTGCCTAGGAAACTCATCGCTGTATACTGTCGTAAGCTACCGCAGCGGTCTATTGACCAAAGAGTCCGAGACACGATCCAATTGGTTTGCCTGGATATGCTCCCAGGATGATAGCCTCGGGGATCTTGACACAATTGACACAACTCAGTTATGCGGTGACGGACACTGGCAAACTATAAGGCGGAACTCATCCCAATGGACTGTTCACGGGTTTGAGATCGATTACTGCATCAGCGAGAAACTTGAAAATGGATGTAAATTGAATATGGCAGGAGGACTTTTGATTGTCATTATTGCCTTCAACGCTATGGTATGTGACTCTAGGACTCCTGTACACGTATCAATTCTAACAGTATCGGTGGTGTAGAAAGTTGTAATCATGGGTCTCGTTGTCTGGAAAATACACGGCGAGCAAATCATCACCATCGGGGATGCTGCAGCTTCGTTTATACAGGAGCCAGATCCTACCACGAAAGGATTGTGTCTGTATTCCAGAGAGGACTTTTATGACTCAACGTCTGGCAGATTCAGATATTCCGAAGCAAAACCATTCGAGTTAAGGGCTAAAAGACGTGCGACAGCAGCAAGCAGAAGAAGATGGATATTTGTCACTATTTTGTGAGTTGGACTACTGAGGTAAACTGGAAAAATGCTAATAAAATTCAGGGTGCTTCTCGGATTAGGAGTAATTTTGGGTCTTCTAGGATACGCCATTATCCGCTTGAAATCCAACCATGGAGTGGAAGGCTTTCAGTCCCTATGGAATTTGGGCATTGGCACTTTGAATTCATCTACATTGTTCGGTGATTGGGATTTGCCTACATCAGGTGATGGGGCTGTCATATCCGCTGTTCTGGTTGCCAACACACCTCAAGCCTTGTTCTCAATGCTGTACATGCTCATCAACGGCTTGTTCACAAGCCTTTCCTTAGCAGCGGAATGGTCCCGGTACGCCTATCGTAGCACTCCATTGCGAGTCTCCAAACAGCGAGGAAATCAGCGCTCCACATATTTCCTTCAAGTCCCATACCGCCTCGCGATCCCTCTCATGGCCTTTACAGCCTTCCTGCACTGGATAATATCGCAATCTATATTCTTCACCCAGGTAGAGGCAAGGGATCCAAGTGGGGTACCGTCAGATTCCAACCACGTCCGAAGTGAGGGTCCCACCACCTGCAGTTACTCTCCGCTTGCAATAATAATCACAGCTATCGCTGGTTTCGCACTCATGGTCTTTGCGGCGGCACTCGGCTGGCGCAAGCTTCAATCAGGGATACCGTTGGCGGGAAGCTGTAGTGCGGCGATCTCCGCTGCATGTCATTCTCCAGAGCGGACTTCCGCACTCCTGCCAGTTATGTGGGGTGTAATACCGGACATGAAGGAAGAAACAGCAGATGGAGAGCAGGTAGGCCACTGCGCATTTTCGAATGACCCGGTGGAGGCGCCTGTTGAAGGAAATCTTTATGCTTGAAGATGCCCTCGATCGCTGGTCCGCAACCTGGGGAACCGCCATTTCAACGCTATTGATTCTACTATACACGGCAAGCAGTGGGAATTTTGTTGTTCAGGTGCTTCTTGGCGGGACTCGATGAGGTTACTGAAGGAGTTCCATTCGTTTGCGGGTGATGCATTTGTATTTGCAGTTTTGCTTCCCGTGGCGCGACTTTTGTGTTGGAATATTGTATAATATTATATGGATATACAAAACTCCGATTAGTGGCTACAATCTGAATTTAACGATCGATACACACGGCCCGTGAATGGCGATAGGATGTTGGAATAATCAGCATGGAGTATCGACATAGAAGACCCTTGTGTATCACATAGCTGTAACGCGTCTTATACTATCTATGAGTAATAGGAGCGGCAGTTCGTGGGAGCTATGGTGCCTGAAACTATTTGATTGGCCGGCGCTGCGGGATAAGTCCGTGTTGCTGGAGAGCTCCGGTCTACCGGACAGCTCCGTCAATGTTCCACTTTCCCAAAATGGCAACATCAAGAGCAGCCAGCAACTTTAAAATAACTTGTTCCAGCGTACCGCATCTCAATATATTCCTAAACTGTTGTTTTTCAGCACAACACAATGGCACACATCGCATCCTCCACCCAAACCCGGGCCGTTCCCACCACTGACTCCCGCCCAAAAACAGCCATTTCACCCCTCGCCTCCCTCATCTCCGGCAGCGTCGCCGGCGGCATCGAAGCAACGCTAACCTACCCCTTCGAATACGCCAAGACCTGCCTCCAACTCCGCTCCGCCACCCCCACGGGCCCCTCCAGCACCAATCCCTTCCACGTGCTCCTCCACACCGCCCGCACCGAAGGCCTCCCCGCCATCTACGCCGGCTGCTCCACGCTCGTCCTCGGCACCGCGCTGAAGGCCGGCGTGCGCTTCACGACCTTCGACAGCGTCAAAAACAGCCTCGCCGGTCCCGACGGCCGGCTCAGTCCGGCCCGCAGCATCTTCGCGGGCAGCGTCGCGGGCGCGGTCGAGTCCGTCGTCGCCGTCACGCCGACCGAGCGCATCAAAACCGCCCTCATCGATGACGCGAAGGGCGCGCGGCGCTTCCGGTCGGCGCCGCACGCGGTGGCAGTGTTGATCAAAGAGCAGGGGTTGAGGACGATGTATCGCGGGCTGGTCAGCACGACGGCGAAGCAGTCGGCGAACTCGGCGGTGCGGATGGGGTCGTACAACGCGATGAAGGAGGCGTATAGGGCAAGATATGGATGCTTGCCGAAGTCGACGCCTGAGACGTTCGCGTTGGGGGCGATTGCGGGGACGGTGACGGTGTATGCGACGCAGCCGTTTGATACGGTGAAGACGCGGGCGCAGAGCGCGGAGGGAGAGAGGCTGGGGCAGGCGGTCAGGGGCGTGTGGCGGGATGCGGGGGTGAGGGGGTTTTGGAAGGGGAGTACGATGAGGTTGGCGAGGCTGGTGTTTGCGGGGGGGATTGTGTTTTCGGTGTATGAGTTTGTTGCTGATTCGATTAAGGACGTGGTTTGAACAACAGGATGCGGGGAGTACGAAAAAAACTCTAAATTGCGAGAGTGATTAGTAGATGATAAACAAGCGCACAAAGAGCTGCCTTCGAGCTCTAGGCTGAGGCCAGCACTTGAATTTAGCTACAGTAAAGTAAGAGCAAGATGTATGTCCAAGCCAAAATCTATTCTACACTACCGCGTCCATCCTTTCAACTTTCCCGTCTAACAGTCCTCTCCCGAGAAAGTCGCAATCTCGGGGACCCTGTTCTGAAACTGGCCGATGAGAGAGGTGCCGCTTGAGCAGATATCAGACCTGGCCCTTAGCTTGCTACGGGGCAAAAGGTACTGCTTGGGGTTGCCGATGGCGAAGGCATCTTCAACGCGCGAAAAGGCGACTCCAACAGGGTTGCTACCCTTTCCGGACAAATATGCCTTAAGAGCCTCCAGAACTCTATCGTACAAAGCTTCATCCTCCACCGTGAGCTGCGCGGGGATCCGTTAGTACAGCTTCAGCAGCGTTTGCTAGGCGGAACACGTACCCAGAACTGAGCCCCGACGGTGCCTTCCCATCCTTCGCCGAGGTTGGTTCCAGCATTGAAGAGGGAATGAAACACCTTAGGCCGGACGTCGGGAAAGGTCGACACAAACCAGGGCCGAAGGCTGGCGAAGAATCCTTGCGCGACGACCGACGCCCGCGCAACGGGCTCCCCTGACCAGGGATGTACATCCATCTGCTCCGACAGTATGTCGTACATCGCGCCAGTGGCTTGGAGGAACCCCATCATCCTGAACCGGAGGGTCCAGCGTCCGAGCCGCGTTCGCTCCTTGGAATGGAAGACGGTGATGCCCGTCTGTTGGAAGGGGGTGTCGCGCTCCTCGAGAGCGAACGGCTCTGTTTCGTTCATGGCGAGTGGCGCGGCAATGGCCGTAGTGGTAAACGCCAGAGCGGACTGCGCCAACAGGTCAGAGGTGTTAATGCTATCTGTTCGGAGAATGCCTTACCGTGAGAGCAGTGAAGAACTTCATGTTGGAATGGCTTGGTTGGTGCAATGTTAAGCTTGTAGTAGTTGGATGGATTGTGGTACTGAGCAAGTCCTTTGGCTAGTAACCAGCCCAGTTAAATAGTCCTCAGCGATCTGATAGTTGACGTCGTGAGTATGTCTTTGTTCCGAGGTCCGTGCGCGAAAGTGTTCCAACGCCCGCAATTCCAACGTCTGCAAATTGGTCCCCGGATCCTTCGAATACCAAGGCGTCGACATAGGGAATTCTTGAGCTAATCTTTCTCCATAATTACATCTTTAGAAGCTCGTTTAACGTGGGGTTGATGTATAAAAAAGGAGAGGCTCTAGGGGCGGAGGTTTTAGCGATCCCTGCTCTTTGGTACCAAACCCGAAAGGGATCAGGGATATTCCACTATAGGAAAACCTGAGCGATTAAGTGACATCAGTGCTTTGGACATCAACGTCGCTCTCAGATCCGCTTGGGGGCGGAAATGTAGGTGTACGCGACAATCGATTGCTAGATAAAGAAACACAGGTCGTGCGACTAGGCCACCCAAGACTAATTTCAGGGGAAGGTTGGAGCTTTCGAAGATGTCTGGGGGCGAAAAAAACGGTGTTGAACACGGATATCCAACACATCGTACTGCACAGGCCTAGAGATTTCGGATAGACGGCTCATACCACTGCAGCCTGGATGGAATCCACCTCAAGAAGCCCTTGAAAGGCGAGTATTAAAGACAGCACATTCCATGGTTCTTCGAGCATCAGCACCCTCAAGTCAAAACCCCATCCACGTTATCACAGTTTTACTCGCACTGCTTTGCACTCTTTCAAACATCATGCGTTTCCAGCCTTCTGTTGCTTTCGCACTCGGAGCACTCGCCAGTGCCATCAACGCCCTTCCTCTCGGCGATGACGCAGCAGACCTTGGCTCGTCCGATCACAACAGCACGGCCGTCGAGAAACGTGCCAATGTTCTTCCCGAAGACTGCCAATTGGCGCAATACTTCACCGGCAACGTCGACTGCTACTTTAAGCACAACGACGGCGCCGACTGGCTCAACTACATTGTCCAAATCACCCCTACCGGCCAAGACTCTGATGGCTGGTGCAAGGGTATCACCGTAAGCAGGAAAAGATACTCTAAACAATAGAGGAGAGGACTAACAGATCGCAGGACAACATTAAAGGAACCTGCGGGAAGACGGTGGCCCTCAAGGGCTGCAACAAGAAGTGGGAGTGGAAGCAGATTCAAAACCCGGCAACGAACGAGGCAGCCATTGCCTACGGCATCGACCTGAACTTCCATTACAAGTGGCCGTGGAACGAGGAGACTCGCGACACTACTTGTGTTAAGGAGGCTATTGAAAAGGCCACATGCGGTGCTACTACCACTTGGACTCACGGCGGGTGCTATAGATGGGCCGACTACCACTAGTGTCGGGTATCGCGGCGCCGATAGAGTTGAAAGTTGATTGAGGTATTGAAGGCAAGGGCAACATTTACTGTAGAATTGGATTTAATAATACCAACTATTTGGAAAGCAGTTCGCGATTTCGAACATGTGCATGCTAGTTCAAATAGTCAACGAGCCATCGACGCTTACCTGGACTCCTGTGCTTGTGCTGCTTTGGCTACTGGATAAGACCAGAAGCATTCTTAGCCAATACTGCCTCGAATCTCGTACGGACTTCTCGGCGCTGCGTCTTTGAGCTCCTATGTGATCCTGGGTCCTTGCGGCTTTGATTCCGTGTGGACGTTTAATTGTTGGGGTCAAAAGGTCCGTGTGTCCTGGATTTGTAATGTTCTCATCGGCACGAGTAGTTCATCATAGTTGTGATGCAGCCAAGCATTTCTGTAAGTTGCTGGAAGCCGGTGAATATTCCGGGGTCTGCGTCCGCCGTGGTGGACGCCAATTATGTTCTTGAAGAAGTCAGGAAACAAGACCATCGATAGCATTTGGTTTCACGCGGGAACGGAGATACCAATGACGGCCTTATGCACATCAGCGAACCCACGAGGTGCATAGAATGTAGGCGTGTCTTGAGCTGTGATGGCAGACAGGGCCATAGCTGGGCCAGTGGCCTCCATCAGGTTCTTTTGCGTTTTACTACCCAGCGCAGCAGGTTTTTTTCGTCTCGGTAGTCTTGGTATGCAGACGCATGGCAGCAGCGGGTATCGGTGCGAAGGATGATAGGTGGGGTACCGCGCGTTTTGCGGGGATTGCAGGAACCAGGGCAGCGGGGCAGCCGGGGCCTGCAGCTAAAACCGAATGGTGTCTTGCAGCTCGTTGCTGATATCGGCAAAAATCTGCCGATCGGCAAAGTATTCATACCTTGTTAGCTGGATAATACAGCTGGCAATGGGTGTAGGAGACGGCGAGGAACTTAGACGACCGGAGAAAGCCGAGTGAGCACACGCGCGTCAAGCGTCGGGTTCCGGCAAGAATGCTGCGTAAGGGACATTCGGGTAAGTGTGTCAGAAGGCTAAAGCGCTGCGGACGTTGCCGTGCAGCGGGCCGGCCCTAGTGCATTTTGGATTGGTGGGATTACTGGGATTTAGCCGACCACATATTTTGTCAACACTGCTTTCCGTCACTTTCCCGCCCTCGCACTACAATGCCGTACGTTGATGCAGGCGTATCCACGTTCTGCATACGGAAATTTCAGCCTATAAAATTTATGCTTACGATTGTTGACATGGTATTGAATCCTTCGGTCAAAGAAATGGTAGCCATGCCGATTCTGCATCCCAGTAAGATACCATTGGACACTTTCGTTAGCTTTCCTGTTCAGCTCGCAGCGTCATTCTTGGCTCTCCTCTGGAACAAGTTGGACGAGTTCTGGGAAGATTGATCGCCCGCTCACGGCGTGCAGGTAACGCTGCAAGAGAGACCATAAGGAGAGCTACTCTCCGCGCCATCCGTGCACCAAGAATCGCGAGCCGAGTTACGCCGGATATCGCCATTTTATTAATTCAGTCTTCTGATCTGCAAGCCTTCCATCCCGAAAAATGCCTCGACACTGCATAGAAAACAATTATCCCCTTCTGAGGATAGTCTAGAAAACAAAATGGCGTCTTTGCATTTGGAAGTGCCGCATCGAAGTCTGCAAGGCCAATGGCCTGCTGCCATCTGGTCTTTACTTCTCTGGCTTACCAACAGATATGTAACTCAGGAGGTCAAGGAGACTAGCTTTTTTAGTTCCATCTCCGCTATTCGACGGTAAAGCACAAAAGATATGTATCTTAGACCGTGTAAAAGAAGTTTAGAAACACAGAGATAACTGTTCGAACCGTCCTCTGAAGAATACGAAAAAGGAAAGGGGAGAAGAGCAGGGAGCGATCTGGCTCAGAAAGCCACGGCTATTGGGAACCGATGTGTCACATTTGCGAGCAGCAGGATTTTGGCGCGCATCGTCGGCATGAAGTAGAATGACGACGCTAAGGAGCAAAGGTAGGCCAAGTGAGAGATGTATCGTAGACAATGCATCTACATATGCATGAACAAGGACAGTCATTTCCCTGTCAACAAGCTGAAAGCCAGCTGTCAAACAATCACTGCCTGAATACGACGCGCTTTACTGATCATCTTATTTTTTTTAATTCTTCTCACGTGTAAGCTACCCTCGCCCAGGCCGTGTCTTTTTCAATTGCTATTATATAACGGCGCGTAGATGGCTGCAACTTAAAGGACTAACAAAGGCCGGCTTGTTCGCATTGTTCAGTATAACTTCGTATGATTCATGGCCCGAGGCTCAGTCAGAAGCCAGTGCTGACTCTGTTTCTACCAGCATCCGCATTACTGACATCATCACCTCCTACGTTTTGTCTCATTGTTTTTACTGCCGCTTCTTTTGCTCCACAGAACCGCCAGCATTACCATCAGTTCATCATCTCCCTGGTGAGCATCCTTTCTTGCAACTGAGATATTTCAGTCGATCCTATTGTAGCAGTACTGACTATGTAGCAGGCTTTGGACTCCAAATCAAGGGCTTACTACTCAATATGTTCTTCTCCGGACCGGATTACCGTTTTCATGTATGTTTGAGTACGACCCTCTATGACATTTGGCTAAGTCGAAAAGTTCGAGATAGTTGTCGTACTAGTTATTGCGCTCATCATATACGTCTTCATGTCCATTGCCTGGATCGTTGGACAGTCTCTTTGGCGGATCCAGGAGAAGGTCAATCGGCATGAGCTCACTATTGCGGATCGAGGCTATGTTTCGCAGCGCTGCAAGTGTCAACGGACTTGCTTGACCGTTTGTCCTGACGATTCGTGTCTCCAGTACGGAGACACTGGTTTCGAGAGGTTCAGAAGGTTGTACAAGGAGCTGGATGACAAGAAAGACGATCGGAAGACTTTAAAATTGCTGAAGGAGAAGCTAGACAACCTTGAAAAGTTCCATGATGAAGTAAGTAACACTGTGGAAATCATTTAAAAGGCTTCTAATAAACTAAACGATAGTGCCGAAGGTTAAGGAACAACCACCAAGGCACAGGAACAGTTAATAGCGGACAGTCAGGAGGTCAGCAGGGAAATCACCCTGGAAGTCAGGGAGGTCAGGAAGGTCCCCCGAGAAATCAGGAAGGTCAACAACGCCATGGAGGTGGAAATCTACAAGGCCAGGGAGGTGGAAACCTGCAAGGCGGGGGAGGTGGAAACCTGCAAGGCGGGGGAGGCGGAAATCTGCCAGGGGGGGGAGGTGGAAACCTGCAAGGCGGGGGAGGTGGAAACCTGCAAGGCGGGGGAGGTGGAAACCTGCAAGGCGGGGGAGGTGGAAATCTGCAAGGCGGGGGAGGTGGAGGCCAGCAATTCTAGGGAGGTGGAAATCAGCAAGGCCAGGGGGGTGGGGATCAGCAACTCCAAGGAGTCGTTAGGAAATTTAAATTTATGTAGAAGCAAATTTGCATTTAAAAACGGTCTATCTCGCTCTTCTCTATTCATAGAGGCTTTGAGGTTTTTTTTTTGTGAAAAGGATGGAGGCTATCAGGTGTCTACTTGGCTAGATGACACGCGTGTGGCTGCCAGCAGTGACCAGTGATAGCTGGTGTGGTGATGCGGCCCGGCGGCCCGGCGGCCAGCCGGCCAGCCCAACCAGCTTGCTTGCATTTATACGCCTGGCGGCATACTGACTATCAGTTTGAAGATTGTGCCTTTTTGCCAGTGTAGTAGCCTCGGATTCTCGAAGGGGTCACCTCATGGCCGTGTTAGTAACCACGCAATAGCCAGACTCTGACATATGATTAGCTAGAGACTTAAGTTCGCTGCGGAGCCTCAGTTTACCAAACTAACTTAGGTTATAGATGTGTACCGCATTAGAACCGATCTAACTGTTACTATATATAAATCATGCTACTAGGGACAAGGCTTATGGATAATTGTTATCACAAGTCTGGGGAATGAAACACTACGCCTTAACAAAATTTCATTTTATATTGTCATATTGTCATATATCCAGTAAATAATATATTATAAAGACAAGAATACCTACTACTTCAAGTAGCCTTACAGACTGGAAAAGCGACGTAATGAAAGTGTAATAGAAGGAGAGAAGACCTTGAATAGTCAGAAGTGACAAATGACCCATCAACGTTTGACCGGAACAGACGCCTGGACTACAGCGGGGGGCTTGGGGAAGAAGGTTTTACCCACAGGAAGGAATCCCTTCCGCCCACCAGCGAAGTACACACCGCGTTTCCGCCTCTCACCATCCGGTACGAGCAGAATCCGTTCTTTCGGGGTACGTCTTGGGGGTTGACTGAAGTAAAGGGGGTCAAACGTAAATACATGCAGATCGTTCAGAGCCGGCCGACCGAGTAAGATCCCGCAAGGGACGTTATGCAAAACATAGAACGTAGCGGCTCCCACTCCCTGGGGACTATGGCCGTGATGACCACCCCTGTAGTCGATCTCCAAAGTTCCTGTCGGATGGCTGATTGTGCCGTCCAAATCAGTAAGTGCGACCTTCTCCTCTTCCTCCTTGCTTATTTTCCTGTAGGATAGCCCAAGCTCTGAAACACGACTCGTGGATATCAGGTTGAAGCCAGAACCAGTATCCAGCAAGGCTTCGCAATAGTAGTCGTCTCCGTCTGGATTGTCGATTCGGATGAATATGGTTCCGCGGGTTTGAGATTCCTATTTGATTTAGCTGGGAGGCCTATGGCGATGAAAGTGTGCAACATCTGCTGAGGTACTAACAGCTTGCCGATGGGATTCTTCAGCGCCCATAGTCCATAGTTCAAGAGATGTGACACGTTCCGAAAGAGTGCACAAAATCCACCTCAGAAAATGGATCAAATAGAACCAGAACTGCGCCTGGAAGCTCTGCGCAGGAGCTGGGCCATCTTGTTCGGCATTGTCGAGAAGCCGATATGATTCCATTGTGCTCAAGGTGGATGTTCTGTGCGAGTGAAATCTTGAGGGATTGCTGTTCTTGTTCTCGGATGGGCCGCTCTGGCAGAGAAAGAGGCGCACTTATAGTTCAATGAAGCAAGCTGGGCTGATGTTGTTGCTGCGTCCATGCGTTTGAACTCACCAAAGCAGCCAAGCCCTCCGGCTCAGCCCCAACCAATTACATGGATAGCCTCATTGGGCGCGGGGTCAAAACAGGTTTATCATCATCTGGCATTTGCCACTTCACTGACCGGCCACCGGTGAAGTGATGCAGATAGAAAATTGGTTGAGCCGCAGTGGCGTGCTTTCGTAAGCGCTAGAAGCACGTTCTCCTCACTTGGTTACCGGTCTCATCCGGCTGAAGAGACCAGCCACGCCATTTGTAGATTGTGCAGATGGCAGCCTGTTAAAGCAGCACATGTTAAGAACTGCACAGGTTTGAATATCGCCACAGAGAGCGGACTTCAACATGCCACAGCCAGACAACTTGACCTGCGCCGATCACGAGGGGAAGGATCCATTCCGTCCACCTTTGATCAGGCATCGCGAAACCCACGAAAGTACCTCCTCCATGCCATACGCCCATTATGCGTTTTGGATTGGTTCTAATCCAGAATTCGCTGTTTTTCGACGCTTTGCTTCTCTAAATGCACTGAATATCCTTGCCCTCCAAGCGGAAATATCTCACGAGGAACACAAACTGCGGACACTACGATTGGAGGAGGGCCTGATTGAGAATCATACTAACTTTCTTCGGCTGATGGAGGCTGAGCAAGGCTCAAGCGGGTGGCAACAGTGGCAGCAGATACTCAAGCTTCGTTCGATGCTAAAGGAATACAGTAAGTGGCCCTTGATTCATTCATGACAGTGGATATGAATATTGACAAGATACGAAGACGCGCTGCTGTTCGAAAACAAAAGGCTCTTTCAGCTCGCTAAACCGGACGCCTCTGAACGCGAAGAGTTGATGAACATGCTGGGTCAACATGGCTCCTGGCTCGAGCATCCCGAGAATATCTTCGAGGAAATCGACGGTAAAAGTCAACACGACGATCTGATCACCCTTCATCATCGGTCCGGCAACACAGACGGATTCACGCGCTGGGTGTTCGGCAAGGTCCTGCCGTGGATTTACAAGCGTGTTCACAAAGCCCCTCCTGACGAGGCCTACTGCCAATACGACGACGACAAGATAGACAAAGTCATTGGTGCCATAGCAATGGCTGGCGCTTCATTTCTCCCCACTGCGTCGATATTTGCCCTCAACTACATTCCTGGAACTGTCTATCGTTTGGCATTCATATCGCTCTTTTCCTTCTTATTCACTGTGGCTTTGGAGTTTTTCACAAAGGCGAGGAAGATCGAGATCTTCACTGCTGCAGTGGCATTGGCTTCTGTTCAGGTCGTTTTCATCAGCACACAGGAATGTTGACGCACGCACACGATCGCCAAGCTATGACAGTCGAAGCAATGGACGAAGCCATTTGGTAGGGAGTAGCGTTGTCGGATGAACAGGATAGCTGCGGATCCCGCTTATCACACTAATTGGATGCCACATTTTGTGAAGCAGAAGGTTGCAGAATCTAGACCACGTCATTACGATGCATGGCTTAATTCGACGGCTATGGGAGCGAAGCCTATTGGTAATTGTCGTCACAAAGCTAACTTCGTAGGCAGAAGCGCACAGCAAGGCTGCGCTGCTGCCTTGCGAAGATAGAGTATGTTATTGGGAAATGCATGGTGACGCCTAGCTAAATAAGTACTAGAAAGTGTGAAACGTTTGCATAGAACCGTTTTGGGATGGGGATTCCGTCGAGCTGAAGTCGACTTTTCGGAAGAGGGGTATTGACCAGTTTATAGGCTGGTGGGACCTTGGCATGGCAGTGAGATTGGCCCGGCATGCGATCCCGCGGGAATTGATGCACGTAAGCTGCACAGCTCAGCTTTGCGCAATCTGCCTCTCACCGGAGCATCTCACTGGCGACACAGTGCTGAGCGGGGTGCATGAACCTGTTGTGAACCCATTTGTCGCTCTCGCCCGAGTCAATGCAACCTGTGTGTTCTCCAACCTGCTGGGATCCATATCATCAGACTGGCCAATGACGCATCGTTGGACGTCTAATCTCCTCTTCGCATAAGCGCGACCCAAACAGCCCAGGCGTCGCTTCAACCAGATAAAGTAATAAAAAAATATGCACTGTGCAATAAGCGCTATTTGGTAATTACTCCTAAAGAGGACCACCGTGTCAGAACAACGACGCTGAGCTCAACCTTTGCATCTTCCTCGATGACGGCCGATCACTTTAGTGACTCTCTATATACATGTAGTTGAGAAGACAACCGTGGAAATGTCAACCGAGACGTGTAAAAACAGAATAAGTATCCGAATTTCGAAACGACATTTCGCAGGCAGTGCTATCGTCGCCATTTTCGTGTAATCCTATGGATCAACATTACCCATATTCTCATCAACATTGATGTACCCAGTGTTAGAGCACATGTCGATATTGAAATCGGCAAGAACAATTCCGTTGTAGCCGCGGAAACCGAGCATAGGGAAAAGCCTGCCAGCGATGTTGTTCAGGCCATGATCTACGCATTGAGGTGTTAGTACCAGTCAGATCAGGACGTTTTTAGATGTATTTACCCAACCGCACTCCGTTCTTCGTGAAGAAAGCCTTTCCATGCAATGGATCCACACAGCAGCCCACCACATCCCCTCTTCCAAATCGAGGCAAACGATGAATAGCATTGTCATTGTGGTATAAGTTTCCGTCATCGCCGTGGTAACCCCATGTGGAAGTAGTCCAGCCAGGAAGATGATCCAATGGAGCATCCTGACGGCCAACTCCAATAGCAATCTCGCTGTGTAAAGTTGAGAGTCCAATTTCATATAGCTAATGATCAGCAAAGACTTACCCGTATTCGCCTTCGTCTAGAATTCTCAGTTCGAAGTAAAATGTGCGATCTGGCGGCACTGGATGATTGGCACGCACGGAGTTAACTCTTGTGCCCGCGGATAGGAGACGAGGTCGGATATAGAAATCTTTGAACGCTCAGTCAGTGTGTAAATATCTAATTTCTTTTTTAGTGAAAAGCATACCGTAAGCCGAACGTCTACATTCCACACGCAAGTCGATCTCTTTCAGTTCCAGATTGGTCGATTTGTCGGCTTTATTCCAGAACGTGGGCACCTGGAATTGGCACTTAATAGGTTGCTCCTTGAACTCGAAACTGGCTGCTTGCATGTCGTTAACAAAGGTGATCCACTGAAGTGTCCATCCATGCTCATCTGTTTTATCTTTGTCTGCACCATTCTGTAAGAGAAACTTCGCGAGGGCGTAGTGATCATTTCTGCTTGCAAAACGAAACAAGGCTTCGTTTGCCCCATCTACGTGTGCACCTTTCTCCAAAAGAAGTTCCAAGATTTCCTTGTTCTCTTCCTCTGCGGCTTGGGCAAACAAATTAGCAGAAATTCTGTTGAGGTGTCCTGCGTCAAGCGATTTGATCATGGCCTTGGCAAGTGCGGGACTTCTGTGTTTGACGGCTTCTGAAAGTGGAGTGTTCCCTTGGTCGTCCTCTGCGAGCGCATTTGCCTTTGAGTCAAGAAGCGTCATGGCCACTTCGTCATACCCAGATTCGGTAGCAAGCTGCAACACAGTCTGTTTGCTGTTATTCTTCGCTTCAATGTCGGCATTGGCAGCAAGAAGCATTTTGACAATCGGAAGCGAATCATAAGCGGCATGCAATGGTGTCCATCCATTAGGTCCAGAAATGCTCGTCTTCACATGATGGGCTAGTAGTTGTCGAACGACCTGATGGTGGCCGTAGTAGGCAGCTACGTAGAGCGGGGTTGAGTTTTCCTGATCTGGTAAGTCTCCGGTATCGACCCGTCCTGAGCGTAAAAGCGCTTCGATAACACAGTGGTGTCCTCGGCAAGCCGCCATTTGCAAAGCAGTCCTTCCTTGCTTATCGAACATGTTTGGGTCAGCATTATGGTGCAGAAGGCATTGGACAACCTTCTCGTGTCCTGCTTCTGCGGCGTACCACAAAGCAGTGCATTTTTCGTTGTCGATCCCGTCAATGTCAACACGATTGTTTCGCACTAGTGTTGCCACAATTTGGCGATGTCCTTGCTCTGCGGCGTATGAAAGAGGGGCTCGATTGAATTTATCCCTTGAGTCGGGGTCGATGTGCTGATTCGCCAGGAGTAACTTGAAGGATTCGAAATGACCATTAGCAGCTGCAAGAGACAGAGGCGTGCGTCCATATCTGTCTTTTCGGTCTGGAGAATCTTTACTATTGTCAAGAAGGAACTTGACAATCGTATTGCGGCCACGGAGTGCTGCATATGCTAATGGTGTCTTGGTGTCCTCGTCGGCCACATCTGGGAGAGCAGTGGTGTAGTCGGTCAAAAGTTTGACAATACTTAAGCACCCACTTTCAGCGGCATAGGAAAGTGCCGTTCGTCCTTGATTATCATGAGAGCTCAAGTCTATGCCAGGAGTCTCGGCTAGTATTCGAGCAGCGTTGTGGTGGTCTCTCTCAGAAGCTAGAGACAAAGGTGTCCGGCCGTCCTGATCTGTACATTGTGGGTTAATCCTTGGATCGCGCAGGAGAAATCCAACAACATCGTCGTGTCCACTTTTTGCTGCTAGAAGAAGCGCCTCGCTGTAATCCGAAGTGGTATCAGTGGGAAGATGGGTGCTAAAAAGCTGTTGGATGACGTCTATGTGTCCCTCTGCAGCTGAGATTCGCAGAAGTCTCCGTGCTTCCTCGGCATCCACTTCCACGTTATGATGCATGTCATCGTGATGAAGAAACATGTTGATCGTCACTCCATGCTCCGCTAATTGCAATGGTGTCTGCCCTTCCTTGTTGCGTAACTTGTGGTCCGCACCGCGCTGAAGAAGTTCCTGGACAACCTCCGCTCGGTCTGCCGAAGAAGCCAGATGTAATGGACTTTTTCCTTCAGCATCAACATCGTTTACAGACTGTTGGAAGTCTTGTATAAGCAATGTCACCAGTTCCAGATGACCTCCATTCGCAGCATGGTGCAGGGGAAGGCGCCCATTTGAGTCGCTCACAAGGAGATCATCTTGATTTCTTTCCAGTAAAAGACGGACGATATCGACATGGCCACGCCCTGATGCCAGATGTAATGGTATCTGTCCTATGTTGTCTGTTTCATAAGGGAGAGGCTCCTGTAGCAGAAATTCGACAACTTCGATGTTGCCTCCTGCAGACGCGAAGTGCAATAGATTCCAATCTGCACTGTCCTTGAGATAGATGTCTGCTTTAGCATCGCAGAGGGCTTTGACTACATCAAGGTGGCCGCCGTAGGCTGCAAGGTGCACGGGCGTGCGATTGGAGTAGTCTGCCATGTCCGTGTATGGGTCGTTGCTGAATCGCTTCTGGCTAGCCTCCAAAAGGGCATGCACAATACCAACATAGCCAGCCTCTGCAGATGCATGGAGTGGGGTATAGCCAATTCGGCTCGTGCATGTCGGGTCTGCCTCGGATTCGAGTAGTAACTTCACAATCGAGGAAAACCCTGCCTTGCAAGCCAGATGCAGTGGTGTTTGGTCGTCGTCGCCAGCAACATCAAGAGTGGCAGCGCGTTCGAGAAGGGTCTTAGCAATCTCAGTATGACCGTTTCTGCAAGCCAAGTGGAGGGGAGTCCAGTTCGACGCGTCAAAATGCTCAAGTGATACACCCTCCTGCCTATGTTTATCTTCGAGAAATCTGACAGTACAGATATGGCCACCATGCACTGCTAAATGGATAGCTAACTCCCGTTTTTCGTTTGTGGCCCCGAGCTGGTCCGAATCCATCTCGAGAAGTAGGCGTACTACTTCGAGATGACCGCATTCTGCAGCAAGATGAAGAGGAAGGCATCCAGTGTTGTCCTTCATTCCAGTTGGTTGCAACTTTCCTTCGTTCGCACGAAAGATCTCTTGAAGCACCGCATAGTGACCTCCGTAGGCAGCAATGTGCATACTGGTGCGGCCACTATCGTCTTGTGCGCATATAAGCCTTTGAAGGGCCATTTCCTGCGGAGAGTGAGCCTCGGAGTAGTAGCTGAGGAGCCTTTCCACAATATCTGCACGGCCAGATGCTGCAGCAACATGTAGAGACGTCATACTCAAGAAGTCTTCAGTCTCCACATTGGCCATATGTTCCAGGAGTTGATTGACCGATTCAGGCTGCTGCCACTTGCATGCTACGTGCAACGGTGTGGACCCATCTATGTTGATTGCATCCAGGTCTGCTTTCCGGTCGATCAAAAGGCTCAGAAGGTCAACTTGTCCAAATTGGCTCGCTGTGTGGAGGGCAGTTGAGCCAGTTGAAGACTCTTCGTCTGACCTCGCCCCTGCCTCAAGTAGTCGCTCAACAGTGCGGATGTTACCGTTCTCTATAGCTAGATGCAAAGGAATTAAACCCTCAGAGTTTCGTGCATTTGGGTCATGTCCGGCGTGAAGGAGCGTCGCGATGAGGTTGGTATGGCCATATGATGCTGCAATATGTAAAGCGTTCGGACTGTTGCCTTGGGACTCCAATAGCATTTGAGTGAGGGCCTCGTCCCCCATCTCGATTGCTACTTCCAGTGCAGCTGACTTTGCAACCAGGTCTCCAATGTTGTCTCTCATCAATTCTACAGCGAGGTCATAGAACCCAAACTCTACTGCAACTGGTAGAGAGCTGTTGAATTGTAATGAACGCCGAATGACCGGGTTCTCAAAGGACCAGTACATCGTCGACCACGACGTGAACAATTTTCGATCTTTGAAAAAAGAACGTGCAGCATTGTTCATTTCTTGATTGGTGCTTTGGCTTTGACAATGACTAGGCCAGTACCGAGTGGCATAGAGGTGGAGGTGGAAAGGAGAGCTATTACCATCCGGCAAAGAGACTGCGGGCGCGCTTTCATGGTGGAGTTGCAACATCTCGAGGTATTTGAGAAGTGACATGGTAATGAATGACTGGCTGACAGAACAAAATGAGCATCCGTGATCGCATGAACTTGCGTGTCGAGATTGGAGAAAACTGCGGAACGAATCATCGATAAAGATGTTGCCATTGTCGTATTTGATAAGATCACCGAACACACGGCCAATATCAAAACTAAGCTCCTGTGATGTATTGGCTGCAAGTTCTGAGAGGGATTTCATTCTGGGTTCGATAGCCAGAGCGATGGCTAGCTCCTGAAGGCTGAGAGGCTGAAATGCTTTCGTAACCCAGGATAGAAGCGTCTGCGCCCAATGGAAATCTCTAGGAGGAATCCTCTCCAGGAAAGTTCCATAAATAGCGTCTAGACCGCTGGGGAGGGACTGAACCATCATCTTCAGAGAGCTGTAGCTGGATGGAGTAGGAGCAGTTTTGAGAAGTTCTAGCAGCATTTCTGCTTCCAGCATGCCCGTTGAAGACTTTGAGATAAGAATGTGGTGTCGTAAGTCGCTTTCAAAGCTGCAGAATCGAGGGTTGTCCCGAATAAATCCGGAAAGCATTGGGGTCAAGACATTTTCGTCCTCCTTTAACCCTTCCGGTGTAGATCTGACATCGATATTGAAATCCTGAGAATTTTCACTGGGAGCATCCTGGGAAGTGGTGATGAGCTTGAATTGTGATTCCCCTGAAAGAGGTAGTCGGAGAAGATCGTTCAAAAAATGTGCTCGAGAATTGTCGCATTCGTCTATGCCGAGTATCAAACAAACGATCGGGCCGTGGCCAGGATGGGTGACCATTGAGCGGAAAAAGCCCCACAGTCTCCCAATCTTCCAGTTTGGTTCTTTCATGAGCCGATCGTAAAAAGGCCGCACATGCTCGAAAATGGAAGGGTGGAGGCGCATCATCTGGTAGCAAAGAGATGCGAGCATGCGGAAGGTGGACCTAAATCGGTCATCACCGGAGTCAAACGCAAAGCTAAGCAAAGTGACACCTGCATTGTCTTCCGAGATATGCTTGACAAGACCAGAGAGTAGGCCAGCCATTCCAAGGGGACGCCTTCCAAAGAGGCGAAGGGGGCAGGGGGTTGAGCTGCTTCTCCAGGAGAGATAGCTTTCATGACGCTGTATCCAAAGAGATGATTCCGACAGAGATGCTGTTGTGTTCTGAATGGATTCCCGACCGAAATCAAGTGCGGAAAGTGTCCTGAGGCATTCAAAATAGTCTTGCCCAAGAGCTTTTAGACTATCAGTAAAGGTGAAAATGGGAACGCATGAACAAGTGTTGCACACCTGATGAAGTGTCTATGCTCTCGCATATTATGTTCAGAGCCTCGGTTTTAGGGCCATAAATTTTGCAAATCTCAAGGTGGGTCTCGTTGAGCCCCACAACCGTGTCATGTGAATCGCCGGAATTCAAGAAGAACTTCTCAAGTAATGATTAGTCTACCCCAGTATTTGGCGTCATTGTAGACCATAGAGGAGCTTACTGATGATTTGGGCAAGAGCCGATCCTTATTCGCGTAAAAACTGAGAGAGCGAAATATTCTTGCAATTTGCTGAAAACCGTGATTCAATTCCATGATGGTTCGAGACGAACGGCTAAGGCTGTCCGAAAGAGGACCCTCAAACGTCTCTGCAGCCGTGAGCATCAGGTTGCAAACCCATCTATCCCACGACTCCTCATTAGGAGCTTGATGAGGAGTCCCAAAAAAAACCTTAATTAGGAAGATAAATTGTCAATATTCATAATGAACTCTTAGGATCTCGTATAACAAAGAGGTTTCTTACCAAAAGAGTTGTTCTGGCCGCAATTGATACATATTGGGACAATTCGCATGCAACCATAAGCGCCTTGGAAGTCAGCAAAATCATGCGCACTAGAATTTCACATATGTATGTACCTTTTTGATGATGATGCCTCCAATGTCATGGCCTACGAAGACGACTGAACAATCCTGAATGTGAAAGTTACTAATAGGATTAAGGTGCAAATATTTTTAGAGTACCTACATTATCTAGTCCACTGTTGTCCAAGAAGTTCAACAACTGCATAGCTGCATTCTCAAGACCGATGGCTGTTATCCCTCCTCGACTCTTGAGTCTGTATGTGAATGCCATGATTTGAGCATCGCCAAGGCGGTCGGGAAGGAGGTCGGTCAGCCACACAACTCTTTCCGCATCATTTCCGTGTGCCCATGAGGCTTCGGGGTCGCCGGTAAGACCATGAACCGCAATCACACTGCTTAAGTAAGCAAAATATCGTGTTCAGTGGAACTAGATAGGCATACACATATTTGCGAGAGCCCACACTCTGTCTCAGATCGAGCAATTTCGCGTCAATAACTTCCATCCCGATAGATGTCTCTGCAGTCAGTGCAACGATGAAAACAAAGAGGAGTGGTTGAGAAATTGGCACATATGAAGGCCTGGGTGTTTTGGCATGGCTACTTGAATGGAAGCCAAGACTGGTCATACTTTCCTTTCTTTTTGTCGCAGTCATCGGTCCCGACAGACCGTTAGCTCTAGCCGTGCGATCCGGACATCCAGCTGAATCCACACTATGCACATGTTCTAGACTCCTGCAGTCATCATTCTGAAAGGAAGCCGTCAATAAAAGCCACATGAGCATCTCCGGATATTGGGTATCAATTGTTTTGAAGCTAGTCACACAAGACGGGCGATGCCGGCGATGAGTCCGATCCCCCCTTGTCTGCCAAGCGTAGCTCTATTTGAAATGCGTTTGCTTTTGCAGCATGCATGCCGATATCCGATCAGGTGCAAGCGAACCTAAAACCGAACTGTGAAACTCGAGACGGGGCTAGCTGGATTCCCGACGTGCAACTGGTATTGAATGGATGCGCGCGGGAGCCCAGGCTAATTACTGAGCCCTTGTAGTTTTTTGGCGCACGAACGATACGTGCTACCTCAGCAAGAATTCAGGACGGGTATATCAGCACGCCTTCAGCAGACCTTTCACAGAGCATGCCATTTCCCAATTGCTACTTCGATGGACCCACAGACACCCAACATGATCCAGCTTGGCGACAATGAACTGGAATTTGACCTCAACGACTACATGCCGGACGGTGCAGAGCTCAAAAGCGACCTACCAGAACAGATTGGTTTTTTGACCAAGAAAGGTTATTCTGTCGCCATCGCCAAGTTGTACGAAGTTCACGGTAATTTCGACGATACGACCCAGAATGATGCTACCCTCCTGGTGTTGAAGGTGTCACCCAGGCTCGATGACCCAAAGCGCTGCTTTCAGAGTTTCGACATTCGATTAGCCGTAACGCCGGTCCCAGGTTGCGACTCGAACGACATGGCGCCCTACGTCATCGCATATGAGCCTTCGCAGGACGGAGCTGTGTACTTCTCAGAACATGTAAGCAGCATTACTCAGACGGGAAGCATTGAAGCCTCAATTTCGGGGCAAGCCCCTGTTGGTGGGGTGTCTGCAGGCCTGTCAGCGGCGAAATCCAGGACCAAGGAGTTCCAGCAGCGAGTTTTGCATGAGGTTACATCCCACGTAGAATTCGATAAAAGTGACAAGGGTCCAGACAAAATCCAGTGGCGCCTGGAGCCTGCAACGAAAGCCGATGGGATTGGTGACAGCCTGGGCATCGCGATACTCATCCGGCGAGAGCCAGGCGCGAAGCTTTCTATTCAACTGGATACCCGAGGTGATGTTGGGTTTCGCGAAAAGTTTGCGGACAAGCTTGAGAGCTTCAAGCTGCAGAAGCGTCAAAAGCTTACCTTGGGGCCATTTGATCCCTCTACTGGAGCGATGCAGAGTGTTCCGGAAGGGGTGAATGAGAAAAACTTGCACGACTGCTCGACGCAGGAAATTCTCAAACATCTTGCTTTCTTGCACATCCCAGAGAAGGTTGCGCCAAAGCAATTTTACAAAGATGGTAAGGCTGAATGACCAAGGACAGCCATCTTTTTTTCTTTTTAATTCTGATGTACTTTCCAGGATCCACTATCCCACCCCACTCAGCGCCCAAGGATATGCCCCAACCCACTACTCGGCTGGAGACTGTCACACTGCAACCTCCCGAATCGAAAGATCTGGTGGAGGCGACAGATATCGAACAATCTAGCTACGCACCTGAGCCAATCAAATCTGCCACGCATGAAGGGGTCAGGATGCATAGCAACACTTTCGTAACCGCCAAGGCCCGGGGTGATCGTCATCGGAAGATGGCTGCGTTGTATCAACGCCTTGCGGAACTGCATCGAGAGGAGGCGAAGGAAGCAGATCTGTTGGGCGAGACATGTTACGCGGATGAGGCTCAACGATATTGACACAAGCGTCGGGTCCGGTGTATCAGTGTTTCATACTCCGGTGGGCCTCACGATTTCGGTTACCTCTTTCCATAATGAGCTTTTATTGGTTTTATCCGTAGCGGGTCTCTCCCACGATAACGGGCTGACGTATTCAATGAAACCTGCATGAAGTTTTCGTGGCATCGGCCTTTGGCACGTGTAGATCCCAGGCAACGAATATGCATCCGTGGGCATTGCACGATTACCTTCCTAAAATGCTAATAATTGCTGCATGTGAAAGAGCTAGGCAAAAGGAATGATGGTCTAGGTGCGCGATTTTCCACCCCGGAAGCTTGACCCCGCTTTCAATTGTCTTGCAGACGCCACAGCTGAAGGCGCTGCTGATGCCTTGTCAGCTGATTCAACTCGGTAAACAACAAACTAATTTCTATTAATAATCTTATCAGGGCACTGTCGCTATTCATCTAGTTGATCAACTACCGCTTCAGCTTTGGTCAGGTTATATTGTGATCCCAAAATGAAACAGCACACATCATCAGAGGAGCGAAGCGATATGAGTACTGAAACCGAGTTCCCACGACCAAAAAGACAGCCTACAGCAACACAATTCAATCCCCCACAGAGCAACAAAGATGACTCCTCACCGCCCTCACCGCTGCAGGTATTTCTATCGCTCATCGAAGATCCCAGAGTCAACGATTCCGAAATCGAAATCTCGCAAGACGACGATCTGATGTACGATTTCGCCAGACCTGAGTCCGGCGCGTTCTCGCAAGACAGTGGCCCGAAACTCCTCCAGTGGATTCTACTGAACAAGCTTGATCTGCTTACCGATGAGATCAAACCCTCGAATAAAAATGCTATCCACCTCGCGATTAGCTCCCACAACCACGAGTTCTTACGCCATTTGCTGGATTTATCCGAGATGACGAAAGTCGACATCGCCAAAGCCTTGGAAACTTACGACAGACAAAAGTTCAATTGTCTCCACGCAGCAATCGACGAACAGCTTCCCTGTGTTATCAAAATGATCCCAAAATGCTCAGAGACTACATTCACAGCGCCTGACAACCAAGGGAACACACCATTACATTTGCTCATGAAATCAACAGAGAAAATTTGGAAGCCAACGTTAGCGACGAATGTGAGCTTCCCTGGCTTGAACATGTCAAAGTCGGAAGGTCCCACCCATACCGATCCCAAAGTAAAGGTGAAGAGCCAGGAAGGTTTGCGAACAGAGTCACCGGACAAGTTTGATCCTGAAGAAGTGTTGAGAGTTATGCGAGATGGTCGTTTCAAATCTCGTGCTGCCAAACAGACGGTGAAAGTGTTGACAGCCATCAATGAGAAAGGTCAATCACCTTATCAAGTTTGTGAAGCCCGTATGGAACAACATGCCCAAGTCCGGGCAAAAGGGAACCAGGAACAGAATCAACGAGGACAACAACGCCCGGAACAGCTGATTCGGATGCGTGAACAAAAGGAGAAGAGAAAGGAAATAGAGAACGAGCGCAACGAGAGGCTTTGTCGGCTGCTGAAGGATTTCATTTTCGAAAGCCTGACGGACATATCTCACGTCCGCAGAGCTTTGTATGGAACTCGAGGTCGGTTGTTACTCCAGTTTCTGGTCATTGGCCGTTTGCTGACGATTTTCTCTCTACATCCGTAATATAGGATCCGGTAATGTTACACATCACCTCTCCGGGGATTCGCTGCTAATCGTTTTCATGTCCGTCAAATTAGAGAAAGAGCTTTGCTTGGACATGTCTGACTTCAACCAATCATCTCACGACTTCCGACGATTTGTTGATCAATTGATCAAGCCACCTACGCCATCCGCAAGCAGTTTGCTTTTTGAAGAGACTCTCTTTTACGTATACCTTCCAGACCTCAACATGTTCAAGAAAAAGTGTCCTCACGACGGCATCCGTGATCTATTCAATTGGCTCTACGATAAGGGTGTAAGGAGGATCAAACACTTGAACATGTGCGACAGCACCACATGTCCTATGAGCGAGGAACTCGTCGACGAAGCTATACTTACCAGGTTCCAAATCGAAAAGCTCGATTGGCGAAAGCTTGATATCGACCTTGACATCTTAGCGGGGTCACAACAAACCAAAGCATTGACCGATCTTACGCTCTATTCCAGTGGAAGCTGGAGTGTGCTGCATCACTGGAGTAGCATCGAGGGACTTCCAAAGATGGAAGAGGTACGTACCTGATCTTACGAAACAATCAATAGCTTCCTGTTAATTGGCTATACAGCTACGCAAAGTGAGAATCGAGATCATGCGTCTCAGCTCAGTGCATGTGAGTGTTCATATCCTTGTCCAGCATCAAGATTTATTTAAATTTGAGATTGACATTTTGGGTTCCTTTTCAGGGCGAAGACGCTCAGAAACGCCACACATCCCGTGTAGAGAAATATGAGGGGCGAATAAGGGACAGACTCAAGGAGCTGACATGGAGGAACGTCAAATTAGAGATTGTGCCCGACGCGGAGTGGAACTTTCCAGTCAATGAGTTTCGAGATGTACTCGATCCGTTTGTTCCAAAGTAAATGCCCTGGTTCCTGTTTTAACGCGATATGCTGACTTTTTCCAGTTTGAAATTCGTGGAACAATTGAAGATCTGCCACAGTTTCCTAAAACGCCTTCCGTTTGAAAAAGGCAAGAGCCAAACGACAACGGATTACGCAAATGCCTTCAGTCAACTAAATGACAAGAAAAAAGGTGCGATCAAGGTTGCCATCATTGATAACGGTGCGGACAACATCAGGACATCTGTCAAAGATAATATCGACAAAGGAGTGTCCTTTGTTTCTGCAGATTCAGACACGAGGAACAGACTACTCCCTTGGTGGATGGTGGCTGATCCACATGGGACCCAAATGGCGTCATTGATCAAACAAGCAAATCCTTTCTGCCGACTATACATCGCGCGCGTCGGCAAAGGCCGAAAGGATATTCTTCCTGAGAATGCAGCTAAGGTAACGTAACTTTTTCTACCCCCTAAATTTGACTGCAATGCATAATTGAGTGCTGATACAATTCTGCAGGCTGTTGAGTGGGCAATCGAGCAGAAGGTCGACGTTATTTCTATCAGCTGGATTACACGAAAAAATGACCCCAGCCTTCGTGCCGCTATTGCACAAGCTGTCGAGAAGAACGTATCGGTGTTTTGCTCGACAGCTGACCAAGGGATCTATTCTGGTGAAAGCTTTCCCGCAGAATACCCCGGCGCCATGAGGGTGGCAGCGACAGATAAGTACGGACATATGAGACCCGTCTCTGAGGCTGGAGTCAGTATTCTTGTTCCCGGAGAAGATGTTGTCGCGGATGGACCCTCCTATATGTCGAAGTACATGAATGATGGCGTTACAGTCTCTGGATCTTCGGTTGCAACTGCATTGGCTTCCGGAATCGCATCTTTGGCTCTTCTGCTGCTCAAACTTTTCAACCAAGAAATTCTCGGGGAAGTTGACAACTTCATCAAAGAAAATGGTATCGAGCGCGTGTTCAAGAAGATGAAAAGCGAGAATACAGGTATTCAGCTTTCCAGCCTTTTTCCCGATGATACGCGACAGTTGCCAAGGGTCTGGAAACTTTCCAATTTTCAAATGTCGGAAAAGTGATGATCGGTGTGAGGTAGAAGATTACAAGAGGCTTGTATATTTCGGTTCATAGCGTGTCATTCGAACGGCACTGATGTATTTAAATCATTAATCATATGAGTTTTTCGTACTAGTTAATTTATTTTTTTATTCCTGGAGTACTGCTAAGACATACCGCCAACCTCTCGGCTCCTTATGAAATAAGGTAGTTTGTAATGGTTATTTAAAGTAAACACATTTATTGTCTCTATTTCTGGGCAGATTATCTGTTAAATTGCCTATCTTTCTATAGTACATTTGAGGCATACCCGACGGATAGATGACTATTGTTTCGTAATATGAGTAAGTGCATGCCTGCCTAAGAAGAAAGAGCTCTACGGACTTCAAGATGTGAGGCCGTTTCTACTGTTGGCATTGTGAAAAAGTGGGCGGAGTCTATCTCTATCTCCCAATTATCTGTACGGCAAACTATAATCCTTTTCCACCATGAATGATTCCACAACGCCTTCTCACACGTAGACCGCCTTGATAATCCTAGAACTTTGCGTCCAGACCGTTTCAGAGATTCAATGTCATGCACTGAGTGTGTGCCACCGCCTCTGCACAAGAATGAGGGTAGTCTCCCCGTAACTCCCAGTTAAACTGAAGGAGTACCTTTTGACCTCCGTTTCTTTCCACTGCTTCACCACCTCATACCCAATCATGCCTTGGCAAAGGTAGCACGGTTGATTTGTGCTCCATTCGGGAGTGCGTATCGCCAGGTCCATCTCGTGTGTTCCCCCGACAAAGCTGCTATCGTTCCTCATTGAGCGTCTAGCTCTCTTGCGCGCATCACAGACTAGTGCCTTCTTATTGGATGAAGGTGCGTTGTGGTTGCTCTGGAGCTCCTCCATGAAGAGCCTCTCCTTTTCCTTCAGCGAGTAGAATGCAGGTTGGGCGTATGGGATATACGCGGACAGGCGCGTGTCGCGGATTTGGCGGGATACCACCGCAACCTCGGGGAAGCCCTTCCAATTTGGTTCGTTCGTGCCGAAGACCAATGTTTCCGCTCCTGAGTGCGCGCAGGCGAAGACCATAGAGGGTGCTCCATCTCCAGCGTTTTCATAAGCGTTCGTCGGTGGCTTCCTAAAGTGCATTTCGACGGGTGGAACCTGGAACATGCTTCGCCTGTGCACCTTCACTGTGAACATGACCATTAGCGACAAATTGGACCAATAGTGGAAAGGAGACAGCTTACATAGTGTGTCTCTACCGAACTATGTCAGGCTGTTCCTGACATGCTGTGTCGTGCAAAGCAGTCGGTTCAGAATCTCTTGCGGGCACGTAGCCGGCACACGACCCCCGGCCGTTCGCGCTGTAGCTGTTGGACCCACGAACGCCAGGTGAAACCTCATCATCATAATGCTTGGGTTGAACATTGAAAGCATCTTTCACAGTCGGTCCTGTGTTACAGTCAACGATTGCCCCCATACTTGTCATTGAGACACCACTCGCGACACCCTTGGGTAGATGAAGCTATTGTCCGGACGGTTTTGTCGAATTTAAAATTTTACGTTCACATCCGGACGATCGCTTCAGCTGACCCCGGTTTGGCGATTTTCACTCCAGTCCATATATTATTATATACACTCTATAATGTACACTTACGACTTAGGAGCAAGTCAGATCGAGGATATTTCAGGGATTTTGGTTGAGGGTATATCGTCGATTACGCCGAATTTCCCATTCATTGTTTCGTGGATTTAGGACGAAATTCTCGCCCTGGCCAGTGGCCGGTGATGATGGTAGAAGGGTTGCTCCAGGAATGGGATGGGCGTTCGGGGCGAATAGGCGCGTAAGACGCTGCAAACAGCGGGAGGTAGACCCCCATGGTGATGGTGCCGCATTTTGCATGTGATGCTGCTGGATAGGAGGAGGGGCGGGAGCGGGAGGAGGGTTTCCCGCGATGATGCGGGCATTGCGCGGCGGGAAGAGCGGGGCGTTCGGGGCGGCCATGGTTGTGGTGGGAAATTTCGGTGAAGTGAATCCTATGCGCGGGACTCGCTGGGGGCTGACAGCAAGATCTATGAACAAGATCAAAGCAGTGAAATTGAGCTCCAGTGCAGCTCTTGCGGACAAGCCGTTGGGATGCGGCTCCCAGCCACTATAAGCTGTTGGTCTATGCGACCAAAATTCGTGTTGTACGCCTCAAGAAGCAGCGATCTCTCGCTGCTAAGCATGTTGATGCAGCTCTTGGTGAACTCGACGAGCTCTCCCAGTCTGATTTCGACATTGCACCATAAACATGACGGTATCGGCAACAAGATGCTACCATATTTGGTGAGCTCCGATGCAATTATGTTGAACGGCTCGGAAATTAAAAATTGCCAATTGAATTCCAGCCTTCTGACAAAAGCGTGAACGTCCTGGCAGTCCGTCTTGAAAAGCTCCATTTTTCTGAAGATTGAGGCGTCCTGAGCGAGGGCGGCGCTGGCTCTGGATAATACCAGAAGGGGCTCTGCCCAAGTCTCTATTACGGCCGTCAGACTGGCGAAATGATCGATGAAAATGTGGACTGGCTGGGCGACGCTTTCCTCTACGAGGCCGAAGCGAAAGGGGATGCCAGCGATCAGGGAAGCTGTCAACGCAGTACTGGATGGCTCAGCCTGGTACCAGAAGCGGCTCATCCCATGCCGAAATTGCCGCATGACGGCCGATGGAACACCCGCGGGTGTGGATGAACAAGATATAAGCAGTGAGCTCTCTCTCGGCTCCGTGACTTGTGAATAGAGCGCCGCTTGACAGTGAAACTTTGCTGCTTTCGGGAATACTTTGGCATCGTGGCAGTCCGGTTCTTGTAGACTAATGCTAAGGAACATCCCAATATCATTAGCAAGGGTTCGACTGGCTTGCGCGAGTATGGAAAGCGGCTCGGACCATGTACCAACAACGGCTTGAAGACCTGCCGCATGGTCGACAATGATGGCGACCGGCGCAGCCATCAAGCCGACACGCGGTGGATCGCGTGGAGCCTTGAACAAGGTAGAAGCAGTGAGCGACCTCGGGGCTCCGTGAAAAATATGTGAGTTGGTGTGGCCGCAGCTTCCGTGGCGTTCGTGTGTCCTTTGCAGTACCGGGTGCACAGCGCTGAGATTCGATGTGGTGGACGATGGCCGGTTCTGAGAAGGAGAGCTGGAGACGCACAAATGGTCGATGGCAGGAGCGCGAGGCGTTTAAGCTGATTTCTATACTGCAGCGATCGCAATCAGAGCTGTGGAAGCGGTGACGGTCTATCCGATGAGTGTCTGTTGCGTGTCTGCGTGCTACTCGGAAGGAAGGTGACGTCACTTTCTGCGGCGCGGAGTGAGGGCGTTGAGCGGGAATCGGAAGCCTGGCGGTCGGTCTCACTCTGGCGCAACACAAGATGGAAGGCGTGTAAGAGGCTGCGCATGGCGCCGCTCAAGCGGTCATGGGGACAAACAGATAAGAAAATTGAATAGTCTTCCGTTGGTGAAGTGGTCAGAGCAGTTGATGTTCTCGGTGGCGACCTGGGCGAGCAGCTACGCCAACGAGCAAAAAAGGAAGGGACATCGGATCGGAACCTCAGATGCCCCGACCAGCCGCTTCCTTCCGGAACAATGCCTAGGTACAGAATTGAGGAATATCGGCATTTGCTAGCCGGAGACTCCGACGGGCACGTGAATGCGCGTTTTTGGAAAGCACGGCGCTCCGTCGTCGTAGGTAGTCTCCCGCCCTCTTCAGCCCGACGGTATTCTCGGCCAGCAATTGTACTGATAGTCGCATTCTCCTTTCCTTGATTTCCGCCAAAATACTACCAAAGTTCCATCAGTCCATTTTTCTTTCAAGAGCTGATATCTTCCCCAAAGTGAATAACGGGCACTACAATAAGCCACCAATATCGGGGTGAAATAAGAACAGTTTATGCATCTGTATATGATGCAAGTCTATTTTCTATCTGATGAGCTCGAGAATACCCATGGGCACTGTGGGAATCAATCCTTTTTGATCCTCGCTGCCTCACCACCGTATCTAGACGTCGTCATGGTATAAAACGTATTGCCGGCGATAAGCGCCAGCAACGAATCCACAAAGCGCCAATGCTCCACGCCCATCTCCCCATCGCTCTTCAACCGCTCAAGCTCCTCCTGAATCTCCCGCTCATTCAGCAACTGCAGCACGAACGCCGCCGCCTTCGCATCATCCACGCCAAGCCCACAACTCTCCCGCAACACCTGCACCAAATTAATCAGCACGACCGTCCTTCCGCCCTCGTACGCCGCCCACTCCTTATCAAACGACCCCAGATCATTCACAATCGACACGTGGTCGCCGACCAGCCGCACCAGCCGCGCGAGACGCGCCTCATCCATAGGGATGGGCGACGCGATGCTGAGGCGGCACGAGGCGACGAGCCACGCGTTCGCGGCGTCGTCCCAGCGGTAGTCGAGGTAGGCGCGGGGCGTGGCGAAGTTCGTGGCCGTTGGTGGCGGGTGCTGGACCCACTCGATCAGCGCGGCGATGAAGTCGGCGCCGCACGTGGTGCTGGTGCGCGCGTCGCAGGCGTGGCAGCGCGAGACGATCTCGTCGATGCGGGTTTGGAGTGGCGTGCGGGCGGCGGTGGATGCGCTGCCGGTGGATGTGGAGATGGCTTCGCCGCGGAGGCGCGCGACGAAGTCGGATTGGACGTTTTGGAGCTGTGGAGTTGGTGTTAGGTTGTTGCTTTTGTGCTGTACGAGACTGTGGGGGATGGTGGAGCGGATGGCCTTGATGGATATGGTGGCAAAATCGTTGTATTTGGAAGTGTAGCGTGCCATGAGCACACAGCTACAGAGCATAAGGGGGAGGAGAGAAGGGGGAGAGGACATGTGTACTAAATGACGTACCGACTCGCTTGGTGCCTCTTCCCAAGAATCTGTCGTAGATGTTAAAACGTTGATCAATATTGACCTCGAGCTAGGAATGAATCAAGAAATCAAAGGGAGGAAGTACCATCGAACGTGACGACGAATAGAATGCCAGCGGCAATCAATTGCATGCGTTCCTCATCTGCCTGTGGGAAGAGATTGATCGCAAAAGTGACGAAGCGCTCGCCCTCAGGCTTCTTCAGTTCCCGCTGGCCGATGCTTGCTAGGGTACCTCCCCGTGTGAGGTTTGTATTATTGTAGCTCTGGTCTGTGGCAAGAAGTTCGCAGAGCTCTGCTGCGTATCTGAGTGCCGACCTCCAGAACCGGTTGTGGCGCGCGAATGTCAGGCCAGTGTGATAGGGCAGACCCGCAGCTTTGGGGTTGATGGGGAACGAGTTGCGCCAGGAAGGGTCGACAGCATCGCGGTTGGTATCAATAGGCTGCTCAAAGGTCCACTCCCGTGCGTTGATGAATGACGGCAGCCGTGGGATGTAATTCCATGAGAAAAGGACTGGCATCACCTCTGGTAAGTCATCGGGCGCCGCGATCTTATCCAGTTGCAGAACTTGATCGGCCATTGTGTCGGAACCTGGATCAGAGGAGTATCGGGTGAGGTTACTATGAGAGGCAAGATGAAGGGAAAGCAGCAATAAAAACTTTGAGAGCGTCTTTGTATCCCCAGGCTGTGATAAATAATACCAACTCAAAAGCTACTTTGATCAGAACTTTCTGCTGTTGGTATGTCGGCCGCCTAACCTGAATCTGATCATGCGATGGAAACATCAGCTGATTATTAATGACGAGTCATGAAACCATCGTAATAGTCATGGCTAGACATACGAGCGTACAGCTCGGCCTATCATTCGCCATTAGGCTAAAGACAGGCCTCCTATAATCGTCGGCACGATACATAATTTTACCGAAGGGGTAACTGATACAGATTCAAACCTGAATGAAACCGCCTAACTAAGGGAGATTCCTAAAGCTAACCCACACTCTCCCAGCCCAAACTGTAACTAAATCTAGTAAATTCGGACCTGGTACGGACTAAGTCCCAAATCGAAACCAAGTTGAATGTGAATTGGATAGAGGAAGTGGGTGTTGTCAGGGGTACGATACAGCACCCCTGTCGTTCCGAAGGTCCCGAAGGTCCCGAAGGTGTTCGTTGGCCGGCCGAGCCGCATTCACAGACTCTCGTATCATGAACCCGTTTGTTTCATGTTCCAAACGCCTATCAGTTTCCTAGAATAGCAGGCCTTAACGAGTTTAACCGGTAACACCGTCCGTGTAGGTATAGTAATTCCCTGTTTAAAGGCCTTACAATCATTTTCGCTAGTCATTTACTTCAGGCAGCTGTACTCTTCGGACGAAAGGCCCTTTCTACACCGCTGTTCTCCTTTCCTTTTGTTCCTGATTCTAGGACCGAGTTTCGAAGTGGTCTGATGTGTGACTCCGTCATTTCAGAGCACCGTTCTATTCAACCGCCGAAGATTTCCGGTGCCAAGACCTCATTCGATGTCTTTGCCACGGCGTTACAGCCTTCCACCGTTAACGCCGCTATCAAGAATGCGAAGAGTGCTGATGTATGCTTCCGACGTTCCGTAGAGGGATTCGTCAGCTTCTAATTACCCGTAGCAGTGGGCGCAGGCTGTCCAGAAAGACGAACATCAAACTGCGCCCGACTCTGGATCGCAATGAGGTCTTATTCGGAGACAGCATGGTGTCTCATGAGTCTACAGTGACCTTGGCAACTGATATCTAAGATTTAAATCGACTCCTATTACGCCCTCACAGCATTCTATCCTCCAGACCTTTCTCCCAGTTTTTTGCTCTCATAAATTCGAAATTCATATCCTCTATTTTCCCGCATGGCTGGAACGCCTGTGAAGACGATCATCTTCGATCTCGGCGATGTCCTGTGCCGCTGGAAACCGCCAACCAATCTGTCTGTTGACCCAAAGCTCTTGAAAGAGTTTCGCAACTCACCAACATGGTACAAGTACGACTGTGGAGATATTGGCGAAGACGAATGCTTCTCAAAGCTGGCAGTACACGGAAACGTCCCTGTGGAGGACGTCAAAATTGCTTTTCAACAAGCTAGAGACTCGCAGGCTCAGAATGACGAAGTGGTAGAAACCATCACCGAGTTGAGAGCGGCCCACCCGGACCTGAAGATTTACGCCATGTCAAATATATCCAGACCAGATTGGGAGATCCTCAGGGGAAAAGATTTCAACTGGAATATTTTCGATCGAGTTTTCACTTCGTCCGAGGCTGGAATGTGTAAGCCGGAACTTCGGTTCTTTCACCACGTTCTGAAGGAGATCCAGATGGCTCCCAGCGAAGCAGTCTTCGTCGACGACAAATTGGACAATGTCATCGCTGCACAGTCAGTGGGATTCCGGGAAACAATTGTCTTTGTTGATGTCCCGAGTATGCGAAGAGCACTCTTCAACGTCCTGGAAGACCCGGTTCGCAGAGGGAGGGACTGGCTTCGAAGGGAAGCAGGGCACCTCTATTCAGAGACAGACACAGGAGTGGTGGTTCCCGACAATTTTGCCCAACTCCTGACATACGAGCTTACTGGCGATTTGTGAGCAGGCGACATGAAAATTACTCTTGGGTTTTAGTTAGCTAACATTATTTCAATAGGGGCCTTCTAAGTCTCAAATACTTTGATCGGACCTGGAACTATTTCATACGTGAGTAGTAAACAGATCTCCACAATAGCGTTCGGTGAACTGACATTTTACAGAGTCTCCGTTCGGAACGTCGAAGAACTACCCAGATGATGTTGACACGACGTCATATGCATACAAACTTTTGGCTCTCGACCGCTCAGTAGCAAGCTCCATCATGGACGAGATGATATCTTCCCAGTGGACTACAGCAGACAATATTGTCCAGGTAAGATAGAGCAGCAGAACGGAGCGGATCAGGACGCTGAGATGAGCAGGTATATTTCGACAACATGCGAGTGCGAACAGATCCCACTGTATGCATCAATG
Source organism: Lasiodiplodia sp. KE8368 (assembly GCA_023087525.1). NCBI lineage: Eukaryota > Fungi > Ascomycota > Dothideomycetes > Botryosphaeriales > Botryosphaeriaceae > Lasiodiplodia > Lasiodiplodia sp. KE8368. Next base: position 288,573 of record JAJMYN010000037.1, read on the forward strand.
TAGTACGGCTGTTTTATGCATACGGACGTGGGGATGAGCCTGCCCTTCAGGCAACCAAAGACTGGATCCAGGATGTTTTGTTTTTCCGAGGATATCTACAGGGAACTCGGTATTACCATCAACCCGACACGTATCTCTACTTTTTTGCGCGGTTACTCAACGAAAATCCGGAATCGGATATGTTCCGCAACACATCGGCATTGCTACGCGAACGGCTCAACGAGCGTATCAACACACCAGCAGACTCTCTTGGGCTGGCAATGCGGGTGCTGGCATGCCACTACATGGGCATACGAGACGAGATGGACTTGCAGCAGCTGGTGAAGAAGCAGCAAGAAGACGGATCGTTTGAAATTGGGTGGCTGTGCCAGTACGGCAAAACTCAGATGAAACTGGGCAATCGGGGCCTCACAACAGCACTAGCAGTGACTGCAATCAAGGCACTGAGCTGAATTAACGGTATGGTAGGAGCGTAGATGGGTGCCATAAGGGATGGCAAAGCCAATGGACTGTTCCAATAGATTAGGTATCTAGTCATTCATCAATTTAGAGGTGGTTTGTTTTCACAATTTCAGACGTTAGTGTTTCACATGCAGAGTATGTGACCTCTGACCAAAAGGATCGAACAGTATGAAACTCATTATTCCAATCATGCTTTCAACAAGGATGATCAGCGACAAATCTACCTCTTCTTATCCCTCCCAATCCTCGAAAACTTCTCCCTCCACTTCGCCACCTTCACACTCTTCGGCGTCGCCCACGGATCGCGATTCAACTTCTCCACATCCGCCACCACATCCTCTCCCAGCGCCACCGCCCCCGCCGCAAACCTCAACCCCTCATTCCTCCCCAACTCCCTCAACAACCCCCTCGTCCGCACCTCCGGCCCATACGGATCCTTCCACAGCTCAACCCTTTCGAACCTCGCCCCCTCCCGGAAAAAGAAGCCCGCGTCATCCCGCACCTCCGCGTCCGTATCCGGGAACGGCTGCATGGCCGCCTCGTGCGTGCCGACGAACGTCGCTACGACGGCGCGCGCCCCGTCCTGTAGCTCGTTGCGGAGCGCCTCGGGGTCGACGCCGTCTAGGGCGATGTTGCCGGCGCTCAGCGCGATGTTGTTGCCCTTGTCGTCGTGGCGGACGAGGATGTGGTCGACGTGCAGCTCGTCGGGCGTGCCGTAGAGGTAGAACGGCATGAGGCCCGACGGGTATTCGTCGTCGCGGGAGGCAGAGTCGAGAGGGCGGTTGATGAGGACGGAGGTGATGCGGACGGTGATGTCGGGGTGGAGGATGCCGCTGGTGGGGGGGCAGTGTTAGTCTGGTGGATGCGGGAGAGGTTGGGGGGAGGGAGGGGGGAAGGGAGACGTACTGGGACGCTGTGGTGAGGTTGGCGGTGAAGGAGCCGCGGCCGGCGACGACGCGGGTCAGGTCGATCTTCGTGGCCGTCTTGAGGATGAGCGGGTCCTCGGTCGCCGTCTTGCAGTCGCGGTACACCTGCAGGCCGTGCTCGTCCAGCTCGGCGGCGACGATGAGTTGGCGGCGGTGGCTGCCGATGTGGAACATGGTGCGGTAGGAGAGGTAGATGCGCTTGTCGCCGTGAATCAGGAAGCTGTGGTAGTCGGGTGCATCGTTGTTGCGCTTGCGGCATACCTGATTTTCACGTTAGATTTGTTCGTGGAGGGTGATAGCGCTGCTTTGGGTTTCCTTACCTCGACTTCCTCCTTCACGACGTCGAGGAAAGTCTTCTCGACAGTCTTGAGGAACCCTCGGGTAGTTGGGAACGGACTCATAACAACGTTCCTCAGCACCATTACTGGCTGCTGGGTCGAGGCATCCAGCCCAAGTCGGCGCTTGTAGTTAGCAGCGCAGTCACCGTACAGCTCGTGCTCGAACTCCGTGGAGGTGAGGTAGAACGGTATCTTCGTAGGCTTGTCGTCCGGAGTTTCGATAGAGAGCCTCTTTACGACACGCTCCATGAGGTAGTTCGCCTCCTCAACGTCTTCGTTAGGATTGCCCTTCTCATCGTACCAGTTCAGGGCGAAGGCGTTGATGTTCAGGTCGGATCCAAGAGAGCGCAGGAGCTTCATTGCCGACTCATCCTTGACGATATCTGCGTTCTCCTTCTCCAGGATTTCACTGCGGATCCTCTTCTTCTCGGCGTCCACGCCGCTTCCACCAGCGGCTTCCGAGGGGAGCATGTTGAATGGGATGCACATGAAGCCATGCTCCTTATCAGGAGTCATTGCGGCCCACAGCGCCGAGAACTGTCATCACTGTTAGCAATACCTCTACCACAACAAAGACTGTGCGAAACGTACCATGGACGAAGTGAAGCAAACCTCACTCATGAGGGCCCCGTACCCCTTCTCGTGCAGACCGATGCATTTGTTGGAGAGCCAAGTCGAGACGGCAGACGCTCCAGGCTTACTGCACAGCTTGTCAGCTCATATCCACGGCAATCTCGAGCAACATCAGTTAACATACCTTCCCTCAACGCCATAGATTCCAATACTCGTGACGGAGCCCCTGGAAAGGTACGGGCTGGTCCACGTGACCAGGTGCCTCGATCTTCCATCACGATACGCAAGAGCACCGGCCGGATACGGAATATACCCGGCCTTGTGCGGATCAACCGTAACTGAATCGCAGTACCGCAACGCCGCCAGATCCCGCTGCGTCTCGACACGCAGGCTCAGCCCCGGCACGAACCCGTCAGACCCAGGCTCACGACCAGGATGCACAACCGAGATATCCGACGCCGCATCCGCGTCCGAGCCATCATCAGATGCCTCATCGTCCTCCTCCTCTGCAACAGCCAGGCCAGCCAGCCTCTCAGCAAAGCCATCACCAACGGCAGCCTTCTTCTCCTTCTCCCCCTTCTTCTTCAGCCCAGCAGGCATGAACTCCCTCTTCGCCTTCCGCAGCATAGTCGTAAAATACCCACCCCACGCCGCGTCAGCATGCACGAGGAACGACAAGCCCTTCGCCTGGAATTTCTGCCGCAGCTCGAGGATCTTCTGCAGCGGGTCGACGGCGCCTTCTTCCGTCGAGCCGATGACGGCGACGACGGCGTAGACGGCGCGGAAGTCGCGCAGATGCTCGTTCAGCTTGGCCTCGAGGTCGGTGAGGTCGACGCGGGCGGCGTGGTCGACTTTGATGCCGATGATGTTGCCGGAGCCGATGCCGGCGATGGCTGGACTTGGCGTTAGCATGCGGGGGGAGAGAGAAGGGGGTGGGGGTGGGGGTGTGTGGAGACGGACCTCCGCCTTTGGGCCAGGAGTAGTGGCGTGTGGATGAGACCATGATGGTCGGGGCTTGCTCGATTTTGAAGTGCTTCTGCAGCTCGTGCTTGCCGCAGGTTTGGATGTTGAAGCTGTCGAGCGCTTTCTGGAGGAAGGTGGGGGAGATCTTGTAGCGGGTGCGCAGCTGCTCGGGGATGTCGAGGATGGTTTTGGGCCGCAGGTTGAGCAGCTCCCAGTTGTCGAGCGCCCTGAACGGTTTGAGTACGTTTTGACATGTACGAACGCTGAAGTCGTCGGGTATGAAGCTCAAAGGTCCGTTTTCCTCCATGGCCCACTTCAAGGAGAATGGGTAGAACTTGAGGTTGCGTGCTATTCACGGTCAGTACGCTGTCTGCGAAATAATTGCCGAATCCACGGTTGTTGATGTATCGGGCAGGACGTGGATCAGAACTTACCAACCCAGATAGACTCGAGGTTAGCAACAGTGCCATCGCAGGTAATGTGTCCCCAGCCAACCGGCTCACGTTTGTTGGGATCGTTGTTGTACCCGAACAGCTCACACAGCTGCTCGCCCACCTCCACCTCTGCAATGGTGCTGATCGGACTGGCTTCGAGGGCAACATTGTTTGGATTGTAAATCATAGTCATGAAATACCCGAGCAATGCAGGCATCGTCATGTCCGTGCACATGTGCGCCTGGTATCGGGGCGACCAAAACGGCACCGAGTGCTTCCCCAGCAGCTTGGCCGTATTGCGCACCGCCTTCTGGAATTTTGCCGACACATACGCGTACTCAGGCGAGTTCTTCGCCTGTTCTGAAATGAAGTCCTTCCAAAAATCAGCCGTATTGTATGGCTAGTGTGGAGGGGCAAGGTCTTACCGGGTCTTCATTGGTCGCCGCATATCTCTTCCTGGCATGCTCCAGCTCGTCAAGGATGATCTTTACATTACCGCGGAAGTTGTCAAGGTTTTCGGCCTTGGGCCCAATGAAGTACGCACTGATGGCGTTGTGTGTGCTGTTCTGGTCCGTCATGGTGCCTGTGGTGGAGATAGAGTCTTTGCATCATACGGAGCAGTCTTCTTATATAGCTCTTAAATCAGACGTAAATCTGGATCTAACTCTCCGCTACTGAAAGATCCGAATGATGTCCATGATCGTCAGGAAAATTTGTCAAGAGTGGGCTGCATGGAAGTGGTGGCGGCCAATGTAAGCTGCGTGCCTACTGTCACGGTGTAGGAAGATCATAGTTGCGGTTCTTCCGTTCAGCTGGTTACTGGTTTGACCCACTCGTGTGGGGATTCAGCTGCGATGAAGAAATGTCCGAGCTCTTCTTCAGCTTGCGGGGCGTGCGGGCGTGCAATCCGTCCGACGTGGCATTCATTCAGAAGACGGGCCTCTACACGCCATGTGGGGAGATCTACGACCGACAGTAGTCTACTTAACCAGTCGATGAACATGACCGGCCACTTTAGTGCTCATCGGGAGTTTTGTGGTGGCGAGTGTTGATATGGATTCGACGTGTTATCCGGAACATGCTCCGGCAGCTAAAAGCCTTGCCTCTTGGTATTAGTAGCATTTGCACGGACGCCACATTGCTTCATCATCACGGGGTCTCAAGTGACAAGGATCCCAGATAAGCCGCGGGACGGGCCGAGAGCGGCACGAAGTGCGGGAAGGCTCAACCTCAACATTTGAGAAAAACGAGAAGAACAAGTTGGCTTCATGTTTTTAATGCGTCTGCAATACCGCCTTGCGCAGCGAGATTGGCGCGGGGGTGGGAAGTCCGCTGTGGGGAAGCTGTGCAGCGAGGGCAGGTTTCTTCACCGGTGCCAGGTATACTCGAATGCATCGTGACAAATTTACGCCGAGTTAGTTGCGATAATTTTGCCGCCATGTGGGGAGAGACAGAACACTATGTTCTGCAGCTGAAGAAACGCGAGTCGAGATCGACGAGTAGGATCTTGGTCTCTTGTGTTGATCGACGTTTTGAAGATCTAAGCGGTTAAGCAGCAAAATCAATTGGTTCCCCGGACCCCGCCCCATCGTGGAACAATTGCCGGGGTGTCATTAGCGGGGCGCCAAGTGGGACGTGGCCTTGCATACCCTCTCTGCAGCCGATGGCTAGCGTGAAGAATAGCAAAGCCTTAGGCGTAACTATACACCAGCTCTTTGTAGAAAAATAATATATATGGGTAGTTAGACCTATTGTCCGGACGTATACGTAGATTTCTTTCTACATTTTGGTCCGGACGATAGCTTCAACTGCCCATGACATGAGCGGAAAATACAGGCTAGCCATCGGCTACGCGAGGGGCTGTATCTTGCATGATTCTAACCCTCTCGCAACACAGCACTACGGTGTAGAAATCTATGCAGCGCGCTCTTCACATCCCACATTGAATGAGCTTCAGATACATGGCCGATGTTAGGTCGCTTGGACGACTAGACTAGCAACCACCGACGAAGTACCCCACCGCCCACCAGACAAGCGGGAACGGCCTGGAGACAGGCGTACTATATATGTAAACAGATGCATGTAGGATCGTGTTTCAAGATGTCTGTTTCAGGTTAGGGACTCGTCCGTCCTATCACGATCGCGATACCTACGCGCGCGCGAATGATTTTGGCCCCCAAATGTTGATCGATTCGCGGGCGCCTAAGTAGACCGACACTTATCTCCCTACTTATGTTGACAGTATCATAGGCCCGTGTCACAGTCTAAATTAACCTGCAATTTCTCTCGTTTTCATAATCTCTTCACCAACTCACATCCTTGCTGGCACCAAGGTTTCCAATGCCGTCTCCCATCCAGTGTTATGACGTAATCCTGGACATCCAGCCACAGGTTACCCCATCCGAACTCTACTCCAGCATTCCAATCTCGGCCAAATCCCGTGCGATTCGCGTTCTGGATCTGGATCCAATAGCTCCGTCTGAGCAGAATTCCCGCACCGATGATCGAAGCGACAACCCTCTGTCCGGAACTTTACGAGTCGTCTCATTAGCGGAAAGTCCAAAGTTTACAGCCCTTTCTTACGTTTGGGGGGAGTATTTGTCGGCAGGGGACACCATAGCCCTCAGAACATCGGGCGAAGGCGGTGCTTTCTCCAGCCTTCAGCTCACCGCGAACTGCCACAGCGCGTTGACACACCTTCGCCGGCGTTATGGATCTATAACAGTTTGGGTCGACTCGATATGCATCAATCAAACAGATCAGCAGGAGAAAAGCAATCAAATCCCGCTGATGAAAGAGATATTCACGTGGGCATCCCCCGTCCATGTCTGGCTTGGCGAGGGAAACGCTCGGTCGGATAGGGCAATGGACTACCTCTCACAGGTCTCCTCCTACGAAATAGATCTCGATGCTCTGGAATATCTGCTGTACCCTGCCGACAGCCTGTGGACCCGCGCAGTCGGAAGAGCGCAGCTCTATCGGAGAATTTGTGTACGGAGCTGGGAGTGCGTACTGAGAGGTAAGAGATCAGTGAGAAGATGGCAAAGAACACAATAGTTAATTAACCTTCAATAGGACTGGTTCCTTCGTTGTTCTCCCGCTGTAGCCCTGCACGGGATGCGGAGATGTCTAGATCTTTTGATATGACGTGTTTGGAAGACCTTCTGGATTCCCGTGACCGACCATGGTCTCAGCGAGTTTGGACTCTGCAGGAGTTCCTTCTTGCATGGGACGTCATCTTCATGTGTGGAGATAAAGCTCTTCACAGGAATGAGTTTCTGCGTGCTCTAAAATACACAAGGGACCTTGAGCTTAGCAAGTCATTCAAGATGATCGAATCCTTGCCTGATTGTTTCCATGATTGGTGTTCACTTCTCGATCTTTGGATTGGATGTGAGAGACCTCATGTATGGAATGGCCTACGGAAGCGGTATCCACCGTCATTTATTCAAAGCGTCCTGCTTCGATACTCTCCAAAGAGGGACTCTGTGTTCTCATTCAAGACTATGAAGCCCTCCGGTCTCTTGAGCATCCATTTATGGACCTGCTGGTGGAGCTTGATGCTCCTTAAGCTCATACTTCTGATCGTTATAGCCGGGCACCTACGTTGGTATTACTATCTGATGGGTCTACTACCGATCTACGGCGTGGTACATTCATTCGGCCACATGTCCGATGGAACCACCTTCTCAAAGTGGCCACGCCCCTCCAAGTTCGCCGCTTTTTTCGCCGCTTTTTTCAACGATTATAGATCTAAACGAGAAGACGAGGAGCGCCTCACCGAGCCATTATCGGCACTCAACGGAATCATGCAAGCTGCGCGTCATCGTAACGCTACCGATTCTAAAGACAAATCATACGCCATGTATGGCATGCTCGAAATGCTTGGAGTATCCTTATCCACCCCGGATTACGGGAAGGCCCCAGGACTGGTGTATCAAGAATTCTTTTCAGACCTTCTGGCATGGCGTGGTGACTGTCTTCGTTTTTTGATGGACGTGAGGGCTGAGGATGAACAACAATCGGAGCAGACAGCTTCGTGGGTCCCACCTTTTCACGTCACTCCGAGGTGGCTTGACCCAAAATACTACATTGGCGAAAATCACCACAGCGCGACCGACGCTACAATACATGTCAGTGCACCGGCAGAAGGACCATACCTGAAAGTAAAAGTGCATTGGCGTGGGGAAGTATCCTCCTGTTCCGGACCGTTGGACTGGTCGGGCAGTCCAGAAAAGCTGCATGGCCTCGTTGCAAAGTTCTTGGACTGGTTCTACCGCTTACGACTAAAAGCACCTTCCTATCCGGCGTACGAGTCGATAGCGGATGCTGTGTTCTCTGTGCTTGAAGGGAGCGTACAGGAGAAGGGGACGGCTAGTTATGACTTCAATGAATGGTACCGCACCATGATGGAACTCGTCGAGAAGCATGGACCGTCACCATTCGACGATCCGGAAGCCATCCAAGATGCCCTCGACACAATCGAAGCCAACGAGAATGCTCAAAGCTACTTCGAACAGTGCTGCAAACGCCTGACCACAGCAAGACGGAACCTATTCGTCACACAATATGGCTATCTGGGTTCTGGAACGGACACGATGAGGGAAGGAGACGGGGTCGCGCTCATTCTGGGCTTACCGGTACCTATGATACTCCGGGACCCTGGAGAAGAGTCGCGTGGATATAGTGTTGTGGGTCCCGCATTTGTTCACGGAATGATGGAAGGGGAGAATTGGTGGGAAGGATATGCGGAGGAAGAGTATCTGGTTTGAAGTAGGCAGGGCACCTCTACTTGTGAGAATTCCCTTACTATCTTATGCACATTTGGACAACGCTGACGGGATCAGCCCCATTCCTCTTACCAAGGCAAATGACCGCCGGCGCGTAACAACCAGCTCTGTATCACGTCGAGGCTGGAACGCAAAGCTCTTCCTCAATCGCCTTGATCTGGAGGGCGACGAACCGCGAGTACAACCGACACAAAGCCAGACTACCACCCATGAACCACAGCCTCGGATGGCCGCTCGGCCGCCACATCTAGGAACAAAAGTCAGAAAGTCAGCCAAACAACCACACACTACCATCCTGAATGCCACACTCACCGCGTTCACCTCCCCCTCCCCATCCAAATCCCACACATCCTTCGCCCGATCCGCCACCCGATCCCCCATCACCTTCCGCAACGACGTCCGCATATTATCATACCCCGTCGCCAAAACCACCACATCCGCGCGCACCCTCCTCCCATCCGCCAGCACCACCGCGTCCTCCTCCAACCCCTTAACCCCCTCCTTACACCTCACCACCTTGACCTTCCCCTCGACGATCAACCGCGATGCGCCCACATCAACATAATACCCCCCACCCCTGGTCACATACTTCCGATAAATCCCACTCCCATCCTCCCCAAAATCGACGCTGAACCCCGCCGCCTCCAACCCTGCGACATTGTCCCTCTCGGCCTCGGCGATCCGCGCTGTGAGTCCGACGTTCAGCGCGAACTGCACCGGGATAGGCAGGCTCTGCCCGTAGACGTCGGCGTCGGCGGTCGGCGGGCCGGATTGGTCGTAGAGCCCGGCGTGCAGCATCGGCAGCCCTTTGGAGGCCTGCAGGACGTAGGTGCCCGAGCGCTGGAGGAGGGTGACGGAGGCGGCGCCGGCTTCGTGGTAGTTTTGCGCGATGTCGTGGCCCGAGTTGCCGGTGCCGATGATGGCGATGTGTTTGGTGGCGAGGGAGGGGTTGGGGTGGGCGCCTCCCGTCGCGGATGACGACCCTGACTCGAAGGCGTCGCGGTGCTGGCTGGCGTGGTATACGACGCCGCGGAAGTCGTCTTGGCCGGGGAAGCGCGGGATCTGCGGCTCGCCGGCGTGGCCGGTGCAGAAGACGATGTGCTTGGGGTGGAGGGTGCGGCGGCGCGTGGCGCCTGTTGTGTTGGGGTCGGCGTTCCCGCTGTTGCTGGCGCGGTCGACCTCGATCGTCCAGGTCTCGGTTTCGTCAGAGTACTCGGAATGTTGAAGTGTGGTCGATGTCCAGACGTTCAGCTCCATGATGCTGGCGTAGGCCTCGAACCAGTCTGCCAGCTTGTCCTTTGGAGTGAAGAGGGGCCAGCTTTCGGGGAAGGGTAGGCCGTACATGTGCGTGTATTGCACGGGGTCGTGCGTGACGAGAGTCCGGTAGCGGCAGCGCCAGTTGTCACCCACGCGCGGGTTCTTCTCAATGATAAGGCAGGACAGACCCAGGTGTTTGAGGCGGGCGGCGACGTTGAGCCCTGCTTGGCCTGGTGTCGCGGAACAGTCAGCCATTAGAAGCGTATCATCCCGCACAACAACTCACCAGCGCCGATAACCAACACATCCGGTTCCGCGCCGTCCTCAAACTCCACTTCTCTCCTCCGCCTCTCCGCCCAGTTCCCCGCGATCCTCCCATCATCTCCCGTCAGCGAATTAACCCCACCATGCGGCCTATGCTCCCCCACCGCAGCCACGACGCCTTTCAGCTCCTGCAGCGCCGTGTAGAACATGCAGCACTTCCACCTACCAGCACCCTCCCCCTCCTCAAGCAGCCTCAACACACCCTTCCCCATCCCTGTCCCCGTCTCGAACGCAAACATGGCCTCCACCCACGCAATCTCCTTCACTGGCCGCTGCAAGCTCGGCGCCCCAAACTTGCCATCTTCGACAAGGCGGAAACCTGAAAGCTGACGCAGGGCCGGTGTGCGTGAGGCTAGGAAGTCGAGGATGACAGGCAGTGGATGCAGAGTGTGGAAGTCCCACGAGAGCGCCAGGTGGTCGCGCCACCAGGCGTCGGGGTGGAAGAGCGGAGAGAGGGGGTGGTGTATTGGAGCTGCTTTGTTACCATTGGCAGCCGTAGTGGTGCTGCCAACCTGGTTGATGGCGGAGTTGAAGGCGTCAAGCCAGGTTTGCGCGATGGTGCGGGGGGAGGGGGACTTGGTCTCGCTGATTGTAGTAGTATTGGAGGGGGAGAAGGAGAAAGATGTTTGAAAATTGTGGAGGGAGTAATCGTGGGGTGAGACTGAAGCGGTTGTTGCGGACATGGCTGTGTATTTTGGGCGCAAGATATGGGTTGTTGCGACTTGCAGGAGACTATTTTTCAAACGCGTTCAAGGAGCAGTTAATGGAGCAGTCCAGTGAGTAGTTGTTGCTTCATCTTATGATGACGCTTTATATACACGTCTTGGAAGCTGGACGCAGTGTGGTTTACTGCGCCCTATGTCAATATTGGCTGCAGACCCTCCCCTCTTCCTTTGCTAGAGTCGCCCAGTCATGGCGGAGCGGGCGTAGTCTCACGGGCCATGTCTTCGCTGGACCCCGATCTGCAATGCAATTTCTATTTAGGTTGCCGGTGTGCTGGGATGGCCCGCGGATAGACATGGCCCGTTACGCCATGCGGGTGCGGGGAAACGCCGGGTAGGTAGAATACTGCTCTGAACGTCCTGTACTTTCCAACATGCAGTTTCGACGTTCATTTCCACACAGTTGTTCATTGCAATTGTGCTCACGAGGCACACGTTGGCACACAAGAATAACTATGTACGAAGCTGTAGCTGCGTAATCTTTCAATTGAAATAAATTCAAAGCGCAACCCATGTAATCTCCATGACCTTACAGCTGTTCACTCGCTGTTACACGGTACCTTCCACCAAATCACAGCTCCCGTCAATCTCAATCCCCATCTCCAGTCCAGCATCAATTCCCTCCGCCACCACCATCAACGTATCATGTATGTCCAGCACCGAGAACTGCAAGTCAAAAAACTGTGCCGGCAAGCTCGACATGAAGACGGGCATCTGATGCTCCGCCTTCGCCGTTTGTACGAGAGTTTCGTATCTTCGTGCTATCAACCATCGTCTTCCGCACACTTCCAGCGCGTGTATCAGAACTGCGAGATTCCGCGGCGGCTCCGCGCTCACGGCGCGCGCGTACACCAGGTAGAAACGCGCCGCGACGAAGAGCGTGCTGGCCAGGTGCGGGTTGCTCATGGCGTCGAGCTCGGCGTCACGAACGAGTCGGACTTTTGCGCTGAGGTCGTCGGCAGCGTAGACGCAGCGGTTGGTGGCGTATGTCCAGGGGTCGCAGGTGGGATCGATGCCGGTGGGGCAGGGGGATAGCTTTTGGAAGAGGGTGATGACGGCGCTTTGTGGAAAGAAATGGGCGGTTAGAGATGGGTACGGAGCAGAGGCAGTAGTATGAGAGAGGGGATAGGATTCATACTGACCTATCGAGGATGCAGTTCGTTAGCACGATGTTCGGATCCATCTCTGCGCGTTCTTCCTGTGCGTGCTCTGTGTTGATCAGCCGATACACGGCGGCGACGAATTCTGCGCGCCATGTGGTGAGGCGTTCGTCGACCTGCTGTGATTCGGCTTGGAACCGGCTCTTCTGCTCGGGGTTGCGGAGGTCGAGGGGTTGTTGCAGTAGGCGGTGAACGTGCCATAGTTCGCTGGTTGCGAGGATGATGCAGAGCGAGAAGGCCGAGGAAAAATAGAAATCTCCAATGGACCAGATGTTGATTATGTGCTCGGGGAATGCCCAGATCGAATCACTGCATGGGAGAACAGTGGTAATGTCAGGTGATGAACTTGTCGGGTTCCAGCTGCCACCTAATGTTGAGACGCTATCAAGTAGCTCGGTCATCCAGTATGCACGGATTCGTTCTTCCCTGTCTACGATCGTGCATGGGAGAGGCCTGAGCCGAGGAGGAATTGATGAATGATTGCTGTAATCGTTTCCCTGGTTTGCAACGAAGCCTCTTAGTCCTAGCTGGAGAGAGATTCTATTCATGATCAGAAGAGGCTTCACAGGTTGCTTATTGCTCACGCACCGCTTGCACAATGCTATCAGGTTCCAGAATTTAGACAAATTTCCTACACCTGAGTCCAAGTTCGAAAGTATCAGCAGTGCCTGTATAGACTGAAGAGACGACTGTGCGACTGCCTCCACGAGGACCTGGTCTCCCAGTCTCTTGGACTGCAGCTCCAGCTCTGCGGGTGTGGCTATCAAGGAGCTAGACTGAGTCATAGTCGCGGCAACGATAGCCTTGATGGTTAGAGAGTGAGAACAGCTGTCAATAGTCGGCGACGACTGCAACGTTTCGAACAGTGAAGGCTGATGCAGTATTGGAAACCATGAGTGGTATTTCTCGAACCAAATGCCGCACAGCTCTATGGCGAGTTCAGGGGTCAGAGTTGGCGCGGCAGAATGAACCCAATCATGGACATCAGACATCACGAAATGGTCTGGAGTTTGCTGGATGCTGTTTGATGCGTCTTCATCAGGAGGCTCAGAGTGGGCCATGGCTGGGGCGCAGGCTGGAGCTGACTCGGTTGATGGTGTGCAGGTTTGCATATCCGAGGCTTGGGGTTGCTCCAGTCTCAGAATTCGTGCCTCCAGCTGATCTGAAAAATCAGTTCAGAGGCCGGCAATAGTAGGAAATTCTTGGAGACGCTAACCTATTCTTCCCTCAAGCTTGGACACATACCCAGCTCGGAGACCGGGCTTGCTCCTGGCGAAAGAGTAATGACATTCAACTTTATTCTTAATGCAGAAACTGCATCTAGGCAGCTTGCCATCACAACCAACTTTGCGCTGTCGGCAATAGGAGCAACTTTGAATATGTCAGCTGCACCTGGAAACGCGGGCCATGTTCACTAATCGCTTACACATTTTTGCTTCTATTGCCCGACCTAGGCGCAGGCGAAGCAGCCGCGATACGGCTTGATGACATTTTTCTCCGTTGGTATATCGTTTCCGTGGGCGATGGACTGTAGAGTAATGCGACAGCGGGTGTGTTGATACAATGCGGGGTAAAATTCCCGAAGGGTGAGTGTCGCCCCAGTCCGGGGTTGGAGTGCCTACGGGCGACACGCCCCGCCCCGGCAGACATTCCGTGTGAGTTACATGGCCCGCGGGCCACGTACGTACAGGGTTACCCCGCTCTGGGGAAACACACGACAAGTAGTTAAAGCAGAATAAAAGCCGACATCTTAAAATACATGTTACTCGTCTCCAAACAAAAGACATTCAGCCTCCAAAGCAATCTTGACAAGGAACACTAGAGAACGATTCTTGACAGCCTCTGTTTCCGAAAAGGATTCAAGCACTCAAAATGGCCACCAGTGGCCGCGAAGCGAAACCCTCCTTGGGCGCCCCGGAGAAATCCATTGGCGACCTTTTCAGGCTGGATGGGAGAACTGTCATCAGTAAGCTGAAAACCCACCCAGCAGTAAAAGAAACTTTGCTGATAGATGCTAGTCTCCGGCGGAGGCGGTGCAGTCGGTCTCGAAGTTGCGAGGTCTGTCCTTGAGAGCGGAGGTGATGTCGTGTGCTTGGATAGTCAAACTGAACCTCTTTCAGAGCCTTGGGGTCAGTCTTTTTTTCAGCTTCTCCATGGTCGGGAATCACTAATGTTATGATAGAAACAGTACTTCAGGCTGCCAAGCAAAATGACACGAGGATCTGGTACCACCGGTGCGATGTCAGCAGGGAAGAAGACGTCCGCCGGGCCTTCCAGGCAGCTTTGTCTCTTACAAGATTTCCGTTACGAGGTCTTGTGACCTGTGCAGGTATATCTAACAAGAGACCAGGTTGGGATTTCTACTGACCTTTGCAGGGATAAGCGGCAAGGGGCCAGCTGTCGAAACACCCATTGACTCTGTGAATAGCATTATGGATATCAACTTTATTGGCACCTTCATATGCGCGCAGGAAGCAGCGCGAGAGTTGCAACGGAAGGGAGCTCCAGGAAGCATGGTACTAATCGCGAGTATGAGCGCTCACGGCAGCAACAAGGTAATATATCCAATGCAAGAGGGACTACAATATTGTATTTCCATTTACTAAACAGAATGCAGGGAGTCAACACACCAGCATACAACTCATCAAAGGCGGCAGTGGTTCAGCTTGCACGGTCCCTGGCAGCCGAATGGGGAAGCAATAAAGACTACCCACTCATTCGCGTCAATACTGTATCCCCAGGGTACATCCGAACACGTATGACTACCCCAACCATGCACGAGGATGGACTAGAGCAGCAGTGGTCCGGAGATAACATGATGATGCGTGTGAGCACTGCAGATGAGCATAGAGGGGCTATCATTTTTCTCTTGAGCGATGCCAGCAGCTTCGTCACCGGTGCTGACCTAAGGGCTGATGGCGGACATACGGCTTGGTAGAGAAGCTTTGGCGACTCTGTCTTGGAGGTTTCAACCTTGAACCTTTCTACTTATCTTATTTGAGTGAAATTCGTAAGTACAACGTTGGGGCCCCGAATATTCACGAATTTGATCCTCTATTATCTCCCTCGAGTGCTCTTTACTACTGTTGTGATATTTGACCGCGCTACATCTGTCTAGTCTTTAGCTGACTGCAAGGTGCAAAAGGTTTGAAGAAGCTCCATGTGTCATACCATTCTAGTAAGTCGAAACGCTTTTCAGCCTTTTTATATACTTTAATACAGTTCTAAGATATGCCTCTCAACTTCCTTACGAACGAAATAATAACTTCTATCCTATACACTTGGACGTCCCCTCTATGATAAAAAACCAAGCAATTGACCTTCATATCAAGTTTCAAGCCCGAGTAGGATATATTATCATTTTAGCTTTCGCTACTGCGCAGCCTCTGAGCTATATCCGTGTATCCTCTAGACAAAGCATAGCTAATGGCCTCCTCCCGTCCCCCTCTTACACCTTTCTTCAGCAGCAATAGAGCAACTTCTTTGTGACCATTGTCCAAAGCCCAAGAAAGGGCTTTGTCGCCATCAACAGTGGCGTTGTTGTTGAGCAACATCCGAACGATGTTTTCATGTCCCTTGAACGAGGCAATCCCAAGAGCAGTGCCGCACCCTCCTCCTCCTTCATTGACCGAGGCGCCCTTGTCCAGTAGAATCTTGACTATATCCTCATATCCTCGACATGCCGAAGTGTAGAGAGGTGTTACCAATCGCTCAGTCTTCTCCCTGTCCTTGTCATCGTCGTAAAAGTTGCCATTGGAGTTGTTGAGATCAGCACCCGCATCCAGGAGCAGCTGGACAACTTCTTTGTGTCCATTAGCTGAAGCAGCCACAAGAGTGGTATGGTAGCGTCCACCCGTAGCATTAGCATTGGCGCCCTGCTCGAGGAGCGTCTGGACCTCTTTCTGATCACCCTTTTCAGAAGCAATAATGAGAGCAGCATCTTTGTTGGCCGTAGCGCCCATGTCGAGAAGCATCTGAACCACCTTGTCATGACCGTTAAACAGAGCTGCCTCATAGGCCTTTTTGTACTTCTCATGCTGGGCATGGAGGTTGGTGCCACTATCGAGCAGTATTCGAACAACAGTCTCGTGGCCTCTTTCTGCCGCAGCCAGAAGAGCAGGACTTCCATCCAGTTTGATCCCGTTCTCGAGTAGTAGTCGAACAACAGTCTCGTAGCCTCTTTCTGCCGCAGCCAGAAGAGCAGGACTTCTATCCAGTTCGGCCTTGTTCTGAAGTAGTAGTCGAACCACAGCCTCGTGGCCTCTTTTTGCTGCGGCCAGAAGAGCAGGACTTCTACCCAGTTTGATCCCGTTCTCAAGTAGTATTCGAACCACAGTCTCGTGGCCGCTTTCTGCCGCAGCCACAAGAGCGGAACCTCGATCCAATTCGGTCCCGTTCTCAAGTAGTAATCGAACCAAGGTTTGGTAGCCCTTGTCCGAGGCAATATTAAGAGCTCTGTTCTTGTCGATCGAAGCATCTTTGAGTAGTATGCAGACTACTGTGTCGTGACCATTTTGTGCAGCAGCTAGGAGTGCATCTGTTTTGTCGACTCTGGGGCTGTGATCAAGCAACGCCTGGACCACTTTCTCATGTCCCATCTTCGATGCAGTGAAAAGAGCAATTTCCTTGTAGACTTCGGCACCGTTTCGAAGAAGAATCTTGACAAGTCTGTCATGCCCAGTTTCCGAGGCTGCGAGAAGGGCGTTCCCTTGGTTAACGTCGACGCCTCTTGCCAGTAACTGCTCTGCTTCGGCCTCATTTCCATCCTTTGCGGCATTGATGAGCCATAGATACTCGGTGTAATCTATTTCCTTCAAGAATGTGAGAAGTTCAGAAGTGAGGAGATTGGCCTTGATGTCGTCTGGAGACTCAGATGTGATCATGGGGCGGTCACTCCGAAGTCCGAATGTTCTGAATTCTGGCAAGATGGCCCATTCAGGGGATAGCATCTAGCGTTCAGTCAGTATGCTGATGTGGTCGTGCTTCATGAAATATCTGTACTAACAGGCTCCTTTGAAGGGTCAGGCAGTAGTTCGAAGCAGCAGGTTACCCGGACTGTCTTCTCGTCGTTACCCTTGTTTCGCGTCGAAATCGTCTCCCGAAATGCATCCTGGATTGCGATAATGCCGTCGAACTGATCTTTGAGGTCTACCAACACCTTGTGCTTCACTTTTTTGGCGAGCCCAATTGATCGAGCTGACATCGTAGCCCATTCTGCAAGGCCGGCGGGATAGTGAGGAGTATTCAAAAGAATGATCCCTCTTATCCATCGGAAGATGTTTCGATGCTTGTGTTCCGCAATTGCTAGAGCCTGATGTAGATATTTTAGCTATGTTTCTTACGAGTTATTTTTGTCAAACAGCCTACACTTTCACATATCAGTCCGCCAAAGCCATGTGCGACGAGGATGATTGATAGAGTTTCCTATACATGTAAGCAGGGGAGATCAATCGATGCCTTTCAAAAGAGGCGGCCTACAGCGCCTTTGTCCTTTTCTCGCTTCCGCAGTGCTGCGACTGCGTTGAGTAACCCCGTCGCATGGCGTTGGACATTCTCCTTAGAGACGACATCAGCCATGCTGGCTACAGGAGCGTCGTAGACAAATTCAAGTAGCCGGCTGTCAGTGATGTCCCTTGAGCGTGATTGTGTGGGCCATGACTTCTTGAGGGCTTTCCCCATCCACGTCTTCTCTCTACCGCCGACACGATCGTCAACAAAGATGATACTGCGCGGAATGAACATTAGTTACTCATATCATGAACTTTTCATCGCACTCATATATGCATGCGACATAATAAACTTGGTATATCTAGGGGTGGGTATCGCGTACTCTGCAATAGATTTGTCTGGATTGTGAAACGGCATTATGTCAACACCAGGATATATTCTGGGCGACTCCCAGTATACCTCCGAGGACGACTCTAAAGACTGCTTCGTGTCATTTCCTCGTATGCTGTGCATCCACTGGCGGATGAGATCGATCATTGTTGACGACTAGATTCGCGTAGGGTTGTGATGTACTACTCGGAAACTATCCAGGCCTTAAGAAGCGAAGCATGAAAACAAAACAAGTGATAAGACTTGAAAGAAAATGACAAACTTGTACCCAAATCAAAAAATCCGGGCGGGATGAGTCATGGTAGACTTGCAATATAATTGGTTTGGAAAGCTGCAGTCGATCGGTCATACGTGCATCGACAGCGTCAACTCGCGCCACTGAGAAGATAACAAGGACCAATGGTAGTACAAGGCCCCTTGGCAATAATTTGCAGTAAATTCACATGCAGCCATGACTGCATTTAGGCATTCCGATTGTAGGCTTGGCTGCATCGTCGACTACGTGATTGAGCCTGATTTGTCTATGGAGTACAGACTGCATAAGCAGTAATCAGTACCCACAGCTCTGTCGGGTGACGCGTATAGTCAGCATGCAGAATGACCAACTTAAAGTGTGACGTGGCGTTTCTTTCCTTAAACAATCTGAGCCTGCTAAGTGATTCCTTGATTTTCACCATGCGATAATGTCGTCGCATGACTTGCCGCATGTGCTGTGCATATGAAAATGCATTAAAGGATCCATTAGATTCGAGAAGTTAAGCCGATATCTGAATGCGCCGCGGTGAAGCGTATATCTATCTGACACCACTCGCCACTATGATCGTGGGTCATCCAGCCTTCCAACCCCCCTCACTGATCAAGACCGTCGGATGCATTTGACTTGTCAAGTGGGATTAGTAAAGGACCCTCATTTCAGATTTTTCTCTCGCAATTTCTGTCAATCGTGTTCCCGTTCGAGTTCCAGGAATGTCAGAACATCCAAAGAGCGGCTCAGATACTGGTCCTCCCACTGTCACGGAGAATCCTCACTGGAAGAAGAAAATAATTGTTTGCTGCGATGGTACTGGACAACGATACTCCCCACCCTTTTCCAACGTTCAAAGAATTCACACATGTATCGAAGGCTTTGACAACAGCGTCCCGCAGGTAAAGCATTATGAGCCTGGTATTGGAACAGGCAAATGGAAGCTTCTCGGGCTTCTGCAACAGGCCACTGGGGCAGGTATGTCAGATAACACCTTTCATTGAGTGAGTAAACTAACGTCCCGCTAGGAATTGATCAAAGCATTCAAAACGTATACCGTTTTATCTGCGAGCAATATGATGATGAACATAGCATGATATGCTTGATCGGGTATTCTAGAGGCGCGTACACAGCGAGGTGTGTTGCTCAGTTCATAGAGGATGCCGGACTTCTCCTCCAGAGAAGTATACAACAGTTGCCTGATGTCTTCTCTCTGTGGACAAAAAAAGGACAGGAGGTGAGACACGAGCCTCTGGTCAGAGAGAACAGCCGACCTGGTGTCCGCATTCAAGCTTGTGCCGTGTGGGACACAGTCAGCTCTCTGTGTCTTCCCATGCCTGCACCGATTCCTCAGCCGAGAGCGAAGTATATGGACTTGGTCAATTCTAGACTAAGCCACAATATCGATCAAGCCTTCCAGGCTCTCGCCCTGCATGAACGCCGTCGCCACTTTCTTCCGGTTGTATGGAAGTATGACACGGCGGCTCCACCGATCTCAGACCCCCTGCAGCAGTGCTGGTTCGCAGGCTACCACTGTGACATAGGTGGTGGCAGAAAAGAGGAGTTTCTTGCACACATTGCGCTAATATGGATGATGGCAAGGCTTTCAACCCTTTTGAACTTCGACCGCAAAAAGCTTTGTGAGGAAAACCCGCGAACGCTCAGCTGGAAAGTGCCCAATGAAGTCAAAAAATATGGGAGTAAGAACTCACTCTGGACCATCTTCAAGTCAAAGGTATCTCTGCTAAATTCCAAAGTAGGACAGATTCCGATCAAAGATTCCTTGAGCGGGATCTTTCGCATTGGAGGGTCGAAAGGCCGAAGGCCACGCTGTCATTTCTGGGAACCTGGATTCTTGGAAACCCAACCAGGAACCGACAATTCCAAGGAAAAGATTCATCTTACTGTGGATGCGATGTTGTCAAAGGACTTCATTGCTCCATGTGCGCCACTTGGTAGTGCTCAACGCCCATCCCAGACAGATAGAAACGCTCAGCGACCTATCTGGCACTTGCAATGGAGCACTAATGGAATCGAAACCCCATACCCAGTCCCTGAGGATAGTGTGGCGATCCGAGAGAGAGAATGGCTTCAAGACTGGGTCAAAGAAGAGCATGAGATGCTGGGGAGATCTTTCCCGCTTAATGCTGGACATCCAAGAACTCTGATTCCGATTCTTAGACATATTTTGGATTTACTTTGAGTAGGTAGAAATCAAGCTATGGTACAAAGCCTAATTTAAAAAACAAACTAAGGAAAGTAAAGAAAAAAAAATCAACTAGTGAATAGTTGTTTCTCCTCTAGCGGCGGAATGAATAACCAGCTTTGATGACATTTATACACATTAAGGTGGTGCTAAACACTTCGTATGGCCATCCTGTGTTGCTACTGTTGTTAATTCTTTTGGCCGCTTTAATGAAAGATCACACTAATTCATTCAACCTACGGACTAAATGAACAGTACAGGAGATGTAGGAAAGTGACAGAAATGGCTATGGCCACGCGCTGCTACCTAAGTACGCGCTGTCTTCCTTCCCATGCACACACCTTAGCCCCCTCCAGTATACAATTTACATCAAAGCCCACGTGAGAAGCTTCTGAAACATGAACCTCATCCTCCTAATCCAATGTTTCCGGTGTTATGCTCCGATCCAATGTCTCTAGCCGTAGCGGAAAGTACCCAACACTACCTGCAGACGAAGTGTGATGCCTTTGGGAATTACCCCTACTACATGCTTCATCAACTGAACGATGTTCGTGCTGATTCTCTTCGAGCCCAGGCGTGGGTCTGGCATTAACAGACGCAGACACCTTTTGTAGCCTGGGATGCTCCAGATCCGACACATCCAGTAGTGCGAGCCGGTCTCCCATTGCCGTGCGCGGAATATCGTCTGCCCCAGACTCCCATCGCCCGCAGCCCAGCTCCTCGTGAGCGAGGCGCTGCAGCTGGAAGGTATCATTCGTTACCCATTCCAGATAGGCAAAATGATCAAGGCCCTTCCGGCGATGAAAGGAACGCACGATACATTCCATTGTGTAGGAGACAATAATGATGACGCATCCAACGCTGTAGATGATGGATAGGCCGAGCACGCTGAAATTTGTAAATCTCGTTGTCCGGATTTTCTACAACCGTTAACATATGGAGTAAATGGACCAATGTAACGGAGTAGTAACTAACCTGATTCCGACATATTTTTTGGCTTTCCTTATCCTTCGGCCTCTGCATGATATTCCACAAGCGATCGTCAGTAGGACCGTATGCTGCATTGATCGGACTCTTCTGTAGATATGCCAGACGCGTAGCAAACCAATTATCCACTTCAATTTGCCACTGGTTCTTGGGCAGAGATCCTGAATTCCCACTCGTTAACGACAGTTTTGCTGTTAGACTGGATGATCCTAGAGTTGCAATTATGGTTGCAGAAGTGATTGGCGCGAGGGCTTGGGAGTACCAATCAAAGGCTCGTTGCTGACTTTCGGAACTGCCGAGCTGCATAAAGCGCGTTCCAGATGTGACGTATCCAGAAAGCGGCACGCATCCGTCTCCAGAGTCTTGCTGCTTTGCTGCATCACACCACTGGTACTGCTGGGCGCAGGAGAGGACGCTGACAGGCTGATCGGCGAGATAAACCTCTGCGGTTCGCAAGGTCGAATTATAAACGTGCGCCGAAAACCATGGGTCGTCCACAGCCTTTGCGTAAGTAATCCCATTGGCTGAGAGAAAAACTAACATTACGTCGGCGTCGGTCCGGTTTAGCTGTGGGATGGGAATAAAATCCGAATTTTCTTTGCTTGATTCAAAAGCCAAGACTCTGCTATTCGCACAAAGTCAGCACTTAGTACCAATAATCAGGGAGTCGTAGAGTCAATTCACCTGACACTGTAGTCATCAGGCGCGCTGATCCAATACTGATGAAGTGGCTGGCTTTGTGTAGTGTATTTATATGTCTCGTTTCTGGACTTCCCTCGAGATCCGTAATAGAAGGAGATGACCTGGGCAGTTTCATCTAGAATAGAGTATTTTGTACTATTCAGTAACGCGCAATGCTCGACAGCGCGGTATAAAAATCGTTCGTCAGGGGGGGCGTTCATGCCGAGATCGTCATGGCTGTTGATGTACCCGGAATCGATATAAATCGTATATGTATCGTCGAGACAGAGATGGCCGAAAGGGCACCCGCGATCCGTCTGTACAGTATACGGAAGGTTGGTCTTGGTGAATAGGGGACATTCTTCTGGAGTCGAGTTTCCCCGATAGCACTGTTGTGCATAGCTGGAAGCAGACGTCATACGCTGGGTCAGAAGCGGGTTAAATAGTTCATATCCGAGTGAAATGTTTCGCAGGACGAGGTCGGACACGGACACAATACAGCAGTTGCCGCCGGTGATTAGAACATCATTACCACTCGCTGAAGATACCTGCGACGAAAATACTCCGGCAACACCGAAGGCTGTGACTGAAAGAATGGTGGATAACAAAAGCGGTAGGACTCGGTAACAGACTCGCCTAGCGTGCTTTCTCCACGTCCAGGAAATCTGAAGGAGCTTTCCGAGGCCGGTAATGCCGTTCGCGGTATTTCGGAGCAGTGCTTGCCTTTGATGATACAGGCCATCTTCGGCGGACCGGGAAGAAAACTGCAAGTGGACAGCGAAACATGCGATGCGCCAGAAGCAGGTTCCTATCAATCATTAATTATGCCAAATATATGTGAACCGATGACAGACCGATGAATGTGATGAAGAGCGCGTTGAACGTCGTTAATAATGCGCCATCAGCTCGAGTCAACGTCAGGGTGGCTCCCCGTATGGATCCTAGAGACCAGTTCGTCCAGAATCCAAGGTAGACCTCGCTGTCTTGAACGGAGTTTCCTATTGAAGGTGAAACATCCATCCTGCATTGCTTCAATGGTTGAAAAGTAAAGAAATCATATATGCCACTGGTCAAGTTGTCATCGAGAGTAACGCCCAGATTCGAAGCGGCTGGAACATGGAGGAAAAAGCGAGAGTTACAAAATCTACCTTCAGAGGGAAATTCGGGTGAGCCCATCTTATCCGCTTGGTCAAGCCACAGCTGATCATAGCTGACACCGGGTATGACGGAAGCTGCATGCTGCATGATTATGGAACCGGAGTGACCGACAATCGTACTACATTGTGTAACAGCTTGGCCACGACAGGGGCTTATTTATGCGTACCCGATAAAATACGGAAATAGCGCATCTCAGAAGCAAACAGGCCCCCAGTAAGAATAAAGAGGGTACGATGCTTCCACATCACCACTTCACAAGCGTCGCCCTAATTTAGCACAGTAGTACTGATGCAAGCCACACTACAAGGTTGTTGCTGATTGATCCTTACCGTCCCACCGTTTACGTGTTTTCCAAGGCGCCCAGATGGTAAATAATTTGGACTGATAGAAATCGGTCTTGAGTCTCGAAATATTAAGTTTTGTGACTAGCCTGGCCGCATGTATTCTAATGAGCCAGAACAACTATCTTGGAAGGCCCATTTACGAAACGATCACCAGTAGCACTGATCAGTGTGGCCTCTGATTCATACTCTAGTGTTGGCAAACAACATGCAAAAGAAAAAAGTAGAAAATAATGACATATCGTGCGTACAGCACGCTCTCCTTCAACATCATGTAAAATCAGAGTTGAAACAGGTCATATGGACCGGCTAATTACTTTTACCAGTGAGTGGGACACTTTGCAACATTTGTGTTTTCTTTTCTCGGGGGGTGTTTACAATGCCGAATAAAGGCCACACGAGCGGCATAACGTCATCAGGATGCCGAGTAAAGGCCACACGAGAGGCATAGCGATCCATTTCGCCCACAACAAAATCAAATCAAGAGTGTTCAAGAAAAATGAAGATGCAAGATGTATCTTACTGCTCTCGCGTTTGTAATATGATGGTAACTCTCTCGAAGCCGCAGTGAGATGGTCGCCCGAGCTGTAGCATCACGAGTTGCCCTATTTGGACCCTTTCTCATCGTCCAGAAGAACAACAGACAGGGGAAATGCAGCTCAATTTCTTTCACGTAATAGCCCGTCATTTATCGTCTGAGCTGGCAGCCAGCACCGCGTGACACGCCACGAATCTGGCACCGCTGGAAAGACTTGCCTGAACGAGCGTTTCCGTGATTATCAACCCGACAGAAGGATTCCAATCAGGCGTCTCTTATTTAAGTCGCTGCCCTGTGTTTCTCGGAAGATCATCTCTGCCCCTTCTTTTGTCTTCAACGGAGCCAGCAAACCAGACATCCCAAGCTCACAATGTCCGTTACTCTCAGACTTCCACGACTTCTTGCAACCCATGCAAGTAGGCGTGGCCTCTCCACTCTCCACCGCCCACTCTTGGCCCCGCAAACCACGTTCCCAAGCCATCTCCAGCAACATCGAGGCATCCAAACCACCTCCTCACCCATTTCCGACCTCAAAGTCAACGGCGCACGGCTGATGGAAACGCTCCACCACACCTGCTCCTTCGGCACCGGAGAACGCTGGGGAGAGTAAGCCATCCATCTCAGACTCTCCCTTTTCTTTCCTTCCTTTCCCCTCCAGTCTCATCCCCCCTCTCATGTTCACCGTCAATCCACCCAACTAACACCCACCCCCCACCCAGCGCCCCCACCGAAACAGGCATGACCCGCCTCTCCCTCTCCTCCGCCGACAAACGCGTCCGCGACTGGCTCGTCGCCGAAACCACCCACCTCGGCTGCACCGTCACCATCGACGCCATCGGCAACATCTTCGCCGTCCGCCCCGGGCGCCGCTCCTCCACCGCCCCAGCCACCTTCGTCGGTTCGCACCTCGACACGCAGCCGACGGGCGGCCGGTACGACGGGATACTCGGGGTCGTTGCGGGGGTGGAGATGCTGCGCGTGCTGGCGGAGAGGGGCGTCGAGACGGAGTACCCGGTCGGCGTGGTGAATTGGACGAAGTGAGTTTGTGTTCCTGTCCCCGTCCGTCTAGCGTTGCATTGCGTTGGGGTTTGGTGTGGGGAGATCAAGGCTGACACGCTTCGGCAGCGAGGAGGGCGCGCGGTTCCCGATTAGCATGATGGGTTCGGCTGTTTGGGCGGGCGCCGTGCCGGTCGAGCAGGCGTACGGGCTGCGCGAAGTGGGCGGCGGCGGCGGGGATGCCACGCTGAAGTCTGAGCTAGAGCGGATCGAGTACCTGGGGGGTACGCCGGCCAGCTACCGCGATGTGCCGATGGGTGCGCATTTCGAGTTGCATATCGAGCAGGGTCCGGTGCTTGAGGCGGAGGGGAAGAGGATTGGTGTGGTTGAGGGCGTGCAGGCGTACAAGTGGTTCACTGTCGACATTAAAGGACGCGGTACGTACCCTGCCTTTTTACCAATCCAGCGCGGGATCTCAGGCTAACATGTAACGGTGCAGAGGCGCACACCGGCACCACTCCTCTGTCCAACCGCACCGACGCCTTGCTTCTCGCCAGCAAGCTCATCCTGCACTCCCACCGCCTGGCCACTGCGCACAACGCCCTCGCCTCCACCGGCATTCTGAAGCTGTCCCCCGGCTCGACGAACACCGTCCCGGGTGCCGTCAGCTTCAGCCTCGACATTCGTTCGCCTTCAAACTCCGTCGTCCTCGCTCTCGAGGAGCAGCTGAAGGAAGACTTCGCACGCCTGGCAGCGGGCGAGGACATGGGCGGTCTTCAAGCTGGCGGGACGCCAGGAAGGAGTGAGCACTTCGACGTTAAGTGGCGAACGGACAGCCAGACCACAGCAACAGTGTTCCACGAGGACTGCGTGCGGACGGTGCGGGAGGCAGCGATGGATGTACTAGGTGGTAAGGCAGAGCTGATCAGGGGCATGGCGTCTGGTGCCGGACATGACAGCGTGTATGCCAGTAGGCATTGCCCGACGAGCATGATCTTCGTGCCGTGCAGGGAGGGCATCAGTCACAACCCGACCGAGTGGGCGAGCCCGGAGGACTGTGAGACTGGGGCGCAGGTGCTGTTGCAGAGCGTCTTGAAGTACGATCAGCTCAGGATGACGATGGCATAAGCGTTGTGTGATAGACCCTATTATTGTTTCGTAGATCGATCAAGACAACCACGCATCCACAACATCCTTCAGACCCTCAGCCATCCAGTCATCATCGACACTGCTTTCCCCATCAAACCCATGATCACCATCCCGCAGCGTCAACCGAAACTTCGCACTGGGGTCCACCTTCCTCACCACTTCTTGCAGCTTAACGCTCCCTTCAACCGGCACAATCGAATCCTGCCTCCCATGCCACACAAACACACCACCCCGCGGAAACCTCTCCCCACCTTCCGCCACCCTCTCCAACGGCAACAACTCCCTCCTCCCCTCCGGAAAAAACTCCCTACAAAACCCATCCTGCGTCATCGCGATCATCAACGGGCCGCGCTCCAACCGCGCATCCTCCGACACAACGCTCGGCAGCGCGCCCGTCCGCACTTTCTCGAGGTGCTCGTCGATAAAGCTCCGCGGGAACTGCGGCAGGTCGAACATGGGCTTCGCGTACGCCTCGGTGAAATGCCGACTCTTGACGTCGATCATGGGGTACGCGGCCGTCACGGCGCGGATGGCGTCGGCGTGGCTGAGGCCCAGCTGCAGGCTGAGGTAGCCGCCCGCGCTGTCGCCGGACGTGATGATGCGGCCCGTGTCGACGCGGACGCCGGTAGCCTGGCTCGCTAGGAAGGCCTGGAGCGACGAGTGGATCCAGGTCCAGAAGTCTTCGATGTCGGCGAGGATGTCGGTGACGGAGGACTCCGGGAGTAAGCGGTAGTTGGGGCTGACGATGATGGCAGAGTGGCGCTGGGCGAGGGTGAGTTGCCAGGGTGCGAAGAAGTCCGGGAAGAGGCTCGAACCGGCTATCAGCCCGCCGCCGTGGAAGCGGAGGAGGAGGGGGGAGGGGCGGGGTGGTGGCTGGGGGGTGGTGGAGAAGAGGTGGGTTGGTACGAGGACGTCGGTTGTGAGCGCGTGGTCCGAAAAGGTTTTGTAGGTTGCGCGGAAGATGCGGAATTTGTCGAAGCGGGAGAGGTCGTCGGGGTTGAATTGCGGCGCCATGGTTGAGGGATAGAGTTGGTGGGAGGTGTAGGTAGAATTAAATATGGATGTAGTATTTCAACGCGGGGAAGTGAGATTTAAAATACACTAAATACCTCGGTCGACAGGGTGAAATAAGCTTACGGATGCTACGGAGTTATCGAATGCCGAGCTTTATCGGCGTGTTAAGTAATCGTCTATTCCAAATAGATGGCTTACTGCTGAAACAGATGCGAGAGCTCCACCTTGCTGCTCCCCCAAAAAATTGTAGGGCGGGCAGTGCAAGCACTATATATGACGCTGCGGGGGGTTGGATCAATGCATCGTTAAGAGGCCTTTTGAGCTGTAGTTTGTAACTTCATTCGGCTGAAAAATTGTGGAATTACACCGCAAATTTGTTGACAGCCCAAAAGTTGGAGCAGCGCTGTGCATCAAAAAGCTGACACGTTAAGCGGTTGATGATGACCAACCGTGCGGAATTTTCCCGTAAATGCCTGTTGCTGACTAAACCCTCCTTCGTAGAGCCTACTATACCACCACATTAATACCGCAACGGGTCCGGAGTGTTTTAGGCACTTCCCATCGTTTTGCAAATAACAGTTCGGCGTAATTGGGCTTATGATGAACCTGAATTTATGTTTTATGCTCGACATCAAATGAGTAATGCTACTTGGCTTGCTTGGCTCTACTGCATCTCGGATACCGTTACAGGTGCGTGAAGCTCCTGCACCGGAATATCAACCGCCATCTCCGGCATTCGACTAGCGCCTCCTATCTCTTGAATCATCGACTCGTTGGTCATCTCTGAACTTGCATGGGTAGTTGTCTTTGCAATGACTCCACTTGCAACTTCGTTCGCCCTGAGTCGCTTCCTTCGGAGCATATAAAAAGTGAAACCGATCAACGCGCAAAGTCCGCAAAGGCCACCCACAAGAGTTCCAGCAATGATACTTGTCCTGCTTACATGGTGCTTGGTCTTCTCAGCTGTGGTGTTCTGCGATGTCATGAGCCTCGGATGAAACATATGGGACACAGCAGCTTCAGCGAACCCGCCTACCGGGGCAATCATTGTCGCGCCACCCTTCCCACTTCCTCCTATTCTGGACACGACGGCATCAGGTACCTCGTAGGAATACTCCGGCAGATTGAACATTGAGCTCCATTGCAGTGTCGTCAAGTCCAACACCGCCATATCATCCATGTGTCCGGCGCATGTAACGTTGCTGAGGTTGACCTGCTGAGCTATTGTCTCAATGTCGTACAAGCTGGAGTCGACTGAACCGTCGACGATGAGCATTTGTCGATCCTTGGTGATGTGACAAGTATGGCCCCAGCGGGAGCTGTTTCCGGGGCTGTAGGTGCGGGTCCAAGTAAATGACGGTAATGACAATATGTAGACGTCGTTGAACATCTTGGGGTTCTCGCCTGTTATGTCGATACCACCATACATATAGCTTCATCGAGTCAGTATTGAAAGGCGTGCACCAACTGTATTACATACATGTTATGGCTCGACTTATCGGAGGCAGAGACTTCCACCAAACAGAAATCAGATCGGGCAGGCGGTGTGTCTCCAGTCGTTGCTTGACGGTACCAGGTTGAGTTCTTCGTGAAATCGTCACATATATATACATGGTCGAAGTTTATCTGATAACGTAAGCTGATGTAGGGAGAAGTTCGTCTTTCCTTCACTTACAAGCTCGTTGCGAATGCCCGCGTCTGCGTGTTGCATCCCACCAACCGCTACGAGAACGCCATTCGCTCCAACACCCTCGATGTACACCAGTCCACCAGCCACTCGGGGCTTTCCCAGAGAGACCGTAGTAACATTCATGGCGCAGTTGTGGACAGTATTGAAGATGACCATGCCGTCCAGGTATTGCGTTGTATTACCGAGCAAGGAAGTATCTTGAGAAGACCCGGCATCGAGTTGCCCGTTGAGATAGAATGCTAGGCCGAGTGCGGAAGCCTCAGCATAGGATCCACGATTCGGTCTCCGGGGAGCACTCTTCAGCAAGTATTAGTGGGAATCCATAAACGAATGATAAATGACTTACGTCTTTGATATCATAAGTAGACCAGGTGTCTGCCGAAGTACCGTAGCCCCAAATCGTAGAGGACTCTGAGATCTGCGGAGTCCAGTTGGGAAAAGAAGTATTGCCCAGAAATGTGGTGCCACCGTACGTATATAGCCTGGTATCGTTTGGGGGGCCTTGATACAGCGCTCCTCGAACAAGGCTCGGGGGCTTAGGGTCGATGACGCGCTTGTCGATACTTGAATACCTCGTCGTGTTGTCCCTACGACTCCATGAATCCCTGACGTCTATGCGCAGCAGCCTTTGGTCTGGATTTCGAAAGGTCAGCTTTCGCGCTGCTTTTTCGACTTTTTGTTGCAGAAAACTTACTATATCCCAAAACGATTTCCCCAGGTTTCTTGAAGATCTCTACACCCCCGTCTATGTAGAGGAATCCATTCTTGACGGTGGCTGGACCAACAAGATATTAGTACTTTCGCTCTCTGAATTTATTCATTGCTTACACTGATGGTGCCAACGCATCCATTGGTCTTTGATCGGATCATATGCTTGCACAAAGGAGCTTCTCCTAAGTAAGAAACCAAAAATGAGAACAATTAGGACAGCCATGATCATCGTTCAAGCATATGGCACGGACAACAGTGGACTCGCATGGCCTTCATAAATGGACACACTCAGATCCTGCATGTGTATCTGCTACCTTGGCGACATCGGAATCACACGTTGGAGCCTACTATTCAGACCCTTGCATGCCAGCCTTCTGATGGTGACATTGTGGTACGGAAGAGAGGTGTCGGCCAGTCGGGCCTTGGATGCCTTATACCAAGGCGACGACGGAGAATTATGCAGATATCCGATTGCACTTGATTACACCTCGCTTTCTTTGGACCATCTCCAATCAGTTCACTAACCGCTCCAGATGAGCCCGTGCTGCCACGCATAGAGAACACCTACATTCCTGTTTCCATGTTTGATGTTCCACTGGGCCGCCCTTGACAAACAACACAATCGCCATTGCTTCAATTCTTCAGAACAACCTTGAAACGTTATACTATTATCCATCCAGTAATACATAATAAGAAGGTATATCTAGATTTATTCTCACTTGTCGTCGCCTTGCCAATATTATTCATGAAGGGTGGGTGGATCCTCTTTCTTTACGAAATCCCCGTAACACAAATTGAACACACGCCCCAACTTAGCAAAGGAGGGATACCCAGCCTCTCTCGTGATCAGCCAGTGACATCAACAGCGAGGCCACCCAATCCTTGGTTGAACAAAAAAAAAACGTCAAACGCTCGTCCAAACTTCCGAATCAACCTCGGATTCGCTCTCACCTCCCATCCTCGCCCCTACCATCCTTCTCCTTCTCCTTCCCCGGAAACTCCAACTTAAACCCGGGATCCCTCACCAAGAACGCCTCCCAATCGACGCCGCGCTGCCTCTTCCACACGCTCCCATCCGGCTGGCGCACGTCGTCGTACTGCTCGGGTTTGAAGGCCTGGCAGTCGGCCCAGCTGCGAATCATGCGGCGCCAGTAACACGCCTCGGCGGCGGGCGTGAGGTAGCGGTCGCGAAAAGTAGCCGCCGAGGTCTTGGCGACGCGCTCGGCGAGGGCGGGCCGCGCGAGGTAGTGTTTGATTTTTTCTTCGAGGTCCGAGAAGTCGTTGCGGACGGCGATGTAGTTCTGTTTGTTGCTGGGTCAGCCCTGTATTGCACCAGGTACCATGCACCAGGCACCACCACCACCACCACCACGCCCCACGACCACGGAACAAAAAAAAAACTCACCTGCTCCGGCCCCTCCTCAACCAACAAATCATAATAATGCGCCTGATACTCCAACGGCTGATGCACGACAGCCACACTCTCGCAATTCTGCAAGTACCTCAACCTCCCACTCCAGGCGATGCCCTCAGTGTGTATCGCGAACATGTACTTGCAGAACTCGGCCATGTGCAGGCGGTGGCCCTTCATCGTCGCGACGTCGGCCCAATCGTCGGACGCCGAGTTGTTGACGACGGCCATGAGCGCCTCGCGCACGCCGTTGTTGATGTTGCCGCGCCAGGCTGCCTTGGGGATTTTGAGGGAAAAGGGCTCTTCGATGTGCCGCAGGCGGTCGCGGAAGGAGATGTAGGAGCCGAGGTCGGGGTTGGGAAACTGGGGTGGTGTGCGGTGGTTAGTGGTTGGTGGGTCGGGAATGTGGGGGTGTGGGGTGGGGGGCGTGGGGTTAAGGGAATGTTGTTTGTTTGTTTTGCGGGGGGGACCGTGGTGATGGGCGATGGGTTGGCAATGTTAGAGATTAGGGGGGAGCGGCCTGGTAGGGATGAGGGAAGAAGGGAGCGAGCGGGCAGCGCTCATCCAGACTACTACTCACAGCCCAGCCGTCAAAGTCCGGTGCAACCCAGGTGTTGAGGTTCTTCATCGGGCGGTTCCAGGCCCACACAATGCGGTCGGCCGGCGCGTCCAGCACCGGCGTGTCTTCAATGTCGAGGATGAACTCGACGTTGGGGATGGTCGTCGGGTCGTCGACGGCAATCAGCGCCCGGTACAGGCTGGACAGGCCGGCGTAGCCGCGCGCGACGTTGCTGGCGCCTTGCATGTAGTCGATGATGTAGAGCTACAGGTGGAAAAAATGGTCAACATGATGAGGCCAGGACTGGGAGGTTTTGCCGAGCGAATGATGTATGTACCTGGCCGGTGTGGATGAGGACGTGGATTTGCGCGTGCGCCCATGGCTTGCGCTCGCGGTATATCTTGACCCGGTCCTGCTTGATGGAACTGGGGCCAAAGTGGTCGTGGGCACGGTTGATCTCGGTATAGAGCTTTGGGAAGGCAATCTGGCGAGACAGTCAGCCAGTATCTTTGGTTGAAGTCTTCCGGGCGGGCGGACGTCGCATTGCTCATCCGTCAACCCAAGATTTCTGGAGTCTCGGATGGGTTCGAAATGCCAAGCGGACCCTTGGCCCCAGAGATGTTTCCATGGCGCGGGCCTGTCCGGTGAAGCTAGTCGACGGGGAAGTGCGTTCGCAAAGAATATCAACACAGCGACAACGGCTGAGGCGCAGGCTATGTAGAAAGGCATGGACCGGTGTCCCCGCATCCACTTGGGTTTTGTCGACAGCGGCATGACATGCATCCTCGGCTGCTTAGTTGTTTTGATTCAGGCAAAAAAAAAATCCGGAGTCTTCGTGTTGCTCGAGGGCAAATAACCACCATAGTCGGCAATGGTAGTAGTGACGAGACACGAGAACGCGAGCGCGGCGCGAGGGGGAATGTTAAGAATTCCAGGAAGTCTGGGCCAGCGCGTGGTCATTCGCCAAGCTTAATTTTTTGACTCTCGCCATCCTGCTGCACTCGGCAGGGCTGTGCAGAGAAGGGGTGCGCTGCATTTCGGTAGGCTGGAGTCTCGCACGCCGGGCCGGGGTGCGGAATTTGGCGGATCTGCCATCAAACCAGGGGGGTCGATCAGGACGCGCGGCGACAACTGAGGCAGGGACTGTCGCGCTTCATCGGCCCGCTGGATAAGCTCGTCAATGACGTGACCGGTGCTGTGTTTCATCCAGTCATGGGTGTTGGAATACCTCGTGTTTGCGGGACGCTGTGGGAACCACTCTCGCTATCGCCATGGAATGTGCGGCTGATAAAGCGAGACGGCTCCGACGACACGCCTTGCGTGCGCCACTATCACCCCCGGCCTATTGTTAGAACTCCGGCGAGGGGGGAAGCGGGAGAGATGGCGATGCGACGGGGTGTGATTGGATGTTCGTCCGCATGCGTCAAGGAGGAAGCTATTCCCGCGGATCGTGGCTGCTTTCGTCCATCATGTATCCAGTGGTTGGACACATGGAATGCAGCCAGTGTCGTTTGCACTGGGCCTCTGCAGAAGCTGGCGTATCTGTCACATATAAGCGATGGCGCCTTCGCATGCCGGTCGCTTGCTTGCAGGGTATTTGCGTGGCTGTGCCGCGAGGTAAAATTCTTGACTGCGACTTAGTCTTGATGCAAAGCTGAAGGCTATGTTAGCCCATACAGAGTTTGGTCATCTAACGTAGATGCGGCACGCTGTCTCCTGTACGTGCTCCCTGTGACTGCTGGAGCTGATGGATGGGTGACAGAACCGGACTCCGCGGCCCGCGCCGAGTGTGTCCGATCAGCGGCCACCCTTGGAGGTGGGCCTAAACAGGCCGATGCGTCATGGTGCTTGATTCGTGCAGCCGTGCCGAGTCGGGCTGGATCTGCTCGCAAGTGGCCTGACTGGAACGCCGATAAGGACAGGGTTTCAGGCCGGTGGGCTGGAGACGAGCGGTGACGCAGTGGCCAGACACGTCGACGGCCGAAATGAAACGCAAGGCAGATTTGGGCCAGTACCAAGCATTGATCTACCCGTCACCATCGAACCCGTTAAATGCCGCCATGTAGACGCCTGGCAAGCCCCTGACCGGGGCAGCGCCCGTTGAGTCGGGAACGGCGGCGCTTGCGATAATGCTGGCGGCTGTCGAAGGGTGAAAGCTGTTTATTGATTGTCAGAGCAGAAGTCTGGGGTGCAAGGGAGGCATTGTGGGGTTGTGCCAAGTCGCCTTGGCGCACTTAATCTTGCCCCCATCGTAGCACGCCAAGAAAGCCAAGCAATGAGTGTAATTCTCTCAAAAATGTGGAGTCTTGATTAAGATCTACCAATCCCTTCAACGATTATCAAACAACCACTTATTTTCCTCCGCATACTTTGACGGAAAAGGCGCGTAACCCTTGCAATGCACCACAAAGAACTCACGATCCCGTCGCTCCACTATCTCGCAAATTTCCTCCACTTGCCAGTCCTTCATTTGTAAGAGGCAAGCTTGAATCTCGATACTTTCAAGCGTCGCTTCATGCATGAGCAGGACGGCTTTTAGAGTCTCGAATGTCACTCTGACCGTCCTCAAACTCAGAGACTTCAACTTCGGCATTCGCATCCCATCCCCCAGAATTCCGTCCAGCACTTCTCGTTGATGGCAATCCGAGGACGTTAGGGAGAGACTCTCAAGACCGGGCGCCGCGGCAGTCAGGATGGCGCGCATGTAGCGAAACATCGACGGGTGCCTGATGGCCCCATCCACTAACACAAAGTCAGTAGGTTTACGCGAAGGAGAAGGGTCAGCCAGCCACTTACATTGCTCGGTTGACTCCACACGCAAATCAAGGCTCTCCAGCCCGGAGATAGGTTCCAGCTCCCAGGCAAGTGGAGAAATATCAGTCGGCGGTGGTTTCGTCAGTTTCCCACTGCAGGCAGCCTGACTGAACAGCTCCACTTCCTCGAAAGCAAGTTCGGGCAGATGGTTGGCAGCCCTCTGAACTGCGGCCATAACGCAGTGGAATGCCCAAGAAGACATTGGATACTGAGCAGCAAGTGCATGGCCCAATGGTTCGCGACTGGTAATTACTGGGAAGGCTCGCAGTCTCACCCGTCTCAAGATTCTCAGATTACCGAGGATCTCTGACAATAGACGGATGTGCAACTCGGACTGGCCCCTGATAAGGTTTTTCTGGATGCGAATCGGACAGTCGGCCAGTCTTGGGTCCTGGTAGCATACGTGTTCCTGATCCGAGTCCTCGTCCTCTGTAACAATGAATGGAGACAAGAGGTTGACTGTTAATATGCGGCCAGCGAGGTCGTAGTTCCGAGATAGCGGGAGAAATGAGCGTAGCCCAGATTCTGTAAGGGTGACAAAGTGGACCGATGGGATACATTGCGCAAAGACGTAAAATGTCGTCTTCGATAGTCTCCGACTCGCCAAACGCAATGATTTCAAGTCGTTCGAGCCCAGCCGCTGTGCAATCTCGGTAACGAGCTCTTCGGGAAGCGACTCGATTGGCGAGACCTTCCGAGGGCCCGGTCCAGCCTTATCATTTTCGATTGATCCCGATGCGGCCTGTTTGGGTGTAACATTTGCAGCCCCGGATTGGGCGTAGTCGATCAACCTCAGCTCTTCCAAAGAATAGTCCTGGCATGGGCGCTGGAAGCCGATGTTTTGATAGAGCTCAAATGTACCATATGAAGTATCGAGGTCGCGGAAGAGGGGAACGAAGTCGACTTTGGTTGTGCCAGCGACGTTCTCAGAAACCGGTGGTTGTGAATCGACCGTGTGATAACATGGAAATCGTACCGCGCCTGGACCTACCATACTGCTGAAGCACAGAATGTATCTGTCGTGAATGTGCAACTTTATTCGCAGGAGCTTCAGCTTATTTGTGGCAATGAGTCTCGCGGCACAGAATAAATAGGTGAGACCCGGAGCAGGGATTGTTAGGCAGCATAAGCGGCCGAGCCGTAGCCGAAGGCAGCAGCGCAGCGCTACGCAAGGCATCCCAGCTTCAGAACCCACGCAACATGCAAAAGCACAACACCAGAAATTATCTCCCTTTGGATGGACTTATTCCATCTCAAAGACCGGAATATTATTTGAAGACTGTGCTACAAACTACCAAACCAGCTGTGCATGTACGCGGAGTGTCCTCGCATCTCGAATAATTGTTTGAATTGTGTAAATTTCTTTTCGGTGCGTAAAACTATCGATATACAACAGGTTGAGGGGGAAAAACAATGGCCGTCATCTCGCAAAGCTTAGGGAGGGGATCACTCGGCAGAACAAGGAGCCAGGCCAGACCGAGGCAACACCGCGTTCGAGCTCAAATCTCAGATCAAATACCAAAGATAGCAGACGGAGATACTCACACTGTGATATTAGAAATGACAGAACTACAAAAGCTCACTGTTGCCGATTTGTGGATCGATCGTCAAACTCTTCTGGTGATACTGCATGGCGACCAGTGTCTTCACCGTCAAAGTATGAGTGGAACGATGTGCCCAGAGATAGAGGAGAAAGATGCATGGGTGTATGTGATGGATCGCCAGGTGATGGTGGGTCCACAAGACTCTGGTGTGTTGATGGAGGACGGTAAAACCGCGATGATGTCAAATCTTCGGACAGAGCCAAAGAGCACCGATGAAGAGAAGGACCGACGCACAAACTCCAGTTCGTTTCAGGTTCGATGGTATCTGGTTGGTTGTTGAGAGTGTGGTCTTCATAGCCCTGCTGGTCCTCTTGGCTTTCCAACAATGGTTCTTCGCCTCGCTGTGATGCGTTACCGTCTCCACCATTTATCAACAGGCCATTATTCTCGCTTGAATAAGGCCTAGATGGATCATCTTCTTGAGCAGGTGGATCATCCCAGTTGCGTCGAACCACACCGTCGCCAATATCAATGCCCCACCTCCATCGAGCAGTGTTCCCGGACATCGTTTTCCACCAGCCCAGTTCAGCCTTCTCCAAGAATATCTCGGATTCTTTGGGTCCTGAGGAATCCGGGTTCTCTTCCCGTAGTCTTTGCACAAGCCGACTACCTGCGAGCAGAGAAAGCCGGGCTGCGATGGAGTCCGGCTCTTTCGGCAGAAGGGCTGGTCCTGAAAATCGGAAAAATATCCAGACAACGCAACACAAGACAGTTCCGAGAAGTGATTCAAGAATGATGGTAGTTCGGAGATCCTGACGGATGCGAGTGCGGTGCATGGAGAGGACGCCGGGACGAGTTACCGTTGAGTTCGGCGTCTGCGTGATGTTGGTCATGAAGGACATCATCTCAACTATCATCTCCGTCTGGTAGGCTACCAGCATTTGTTCAACCGCCTCCCGTAACCCCTCGGGATCTAAAATCCTCGTCAGGTTGTGCATTTGGTATTCTCCATAAGTTGCTAGAAGCTCGAACATATTTGCGCTTTTTCCAAATGCCGGCCAAAGAGACGTGCCATACAGCGCACCGAGCTGATCGGTACCATAATCATTGCTTGAATCCGGGTATGGGGGATAGAACCAGTCTTGGATGCCGTTATAACCTCCCCGGTACGACAAGGAGTTTCTATCGAATCTGGATGGACGCCAGGGAAGTTCTACAACTGTGCCATTGAGACCAGACCTCGTTGGCCGAGTGAAAATGGTATTCACATCTACCAAACTTATGTTGGATGCACATATAACCGCTCGGATTGATGGCAAAGATGTGTTGAAAATATTTGGTAGAATCTCGGATCCTTCCTCGGGAATAGGTGTATTGTTGAAGACTGGTTCGAGCCAAGGAGACCAATCCACAATCGTAACCTGATAGCGATCAAGCCCAAAATAGGCGTCCCCTCGATAACGAAAGTCGTCGTTACAGTTTGACCCATTGAGGGAGAAATACCCAGACATCCTTGGGCTTGGGATATCGCCTCGTATATTGCAATTGCTTGTAGAACAGTTGAATGTACCCCCAGAGCAATCCATAGATCCACCATCAGACTTCAGCTGGAAGTCCTCTGAAGAAAGCATGTCGCACCGTGGATTCACGGCGATAGCGGGGACAGTAGCATGAACCTCGTCTCCAATTGTTGAGACCTGATCGAGGGCTGTGAACCAAGCGCTTCCATTCGGAAAGACGAGGTTTTCGACTATCCTGTCCCTTTGCGAAGCGCTCAATCCTGGAGTTTTTGACCACTGCGCGTATTGTGCAGCTCGGCCTCGCCCAACCATCGTGTCTGACGTAGAAGCTTGATATCCATGATCAATCATGTAATAGGCGTCATTGTAATATGCCGTGTATGTGTTTTCTAGGTGCGTCATGAGGTTTTGGTCGATTGCGAACTCAAACGTTGAGTTAGTCGTCGCTAGGTCCGGGTAAAAGAGGCCCGCAGATAGGATCTTTACGATTGGGAGAATCAGTATTATGATTGAAGATATCGCAATCGCAAACATAGAATCTTTGGCATTCCAGAGAAGGCGAAGGCTTGGCCGGTCTTTAATGTTGAACATCAAGGGACGCTTGCTCAGCGGGTGATTCTTGAGGGAGTAGTATGAGATTGCTGACCGAACAGCACTGTCAATTCCAGAGCAGATGTAGCTAAGCAATATAAGTATAGCAGATGTTGAATATTGGAAAACCGTTAACGCTAATCCTAATTCGCGGCAGAGGCCATAGTGAATTTCTGATTGCTGCTGAAGGACCGCAAGCGAAACTATCACCGCGAGAAAAGCGGTAATTATTCCCGCTTTTGCGAGCGCTCTAAAGGGGACCGGGCGCCATCCAGTGTGTTTTCCAAGCTGGCTAGTAGTCGGTAGATCGTTATCTTCGACTTCCGCCTTAACTTCGAGGTGTGCAGTTCCCGCAGCCTCGCAGAATCTCCACTGCGTCGACGAAAGAGCTTGTTGGGTGGTTTCGTCGGAAGCGGTAAAATGCCCTGAGACGATTCGCTCTACTTCAGTTTCGGAAACAGCCAGAGCTGCGGCGACTGCTGCTATCGGCCCTGGATTCTCTTTTAAATGAGTCCTGGGTCTAAGAACAGTTGCCAGTAAAACAAAGGCCAGTCCAACTGTGAGCAGGATTCCCTGTGATAAGCGCAGAGAGAACCCTCGAATGAGGAGCCTAGAGCTTGTTGATGTGATAAATCCGTGTATAGTCTCTGACCCATTTGTTCTGGAAAACACACTGACGATCTGTGCGAGGGTAGCACTAGCAAAAGCTGATACTTCAGATTCGAAGAGCGTTGAGTTATCGATCCATTTCCTCTCGACTGTAGAATTTTTACCTACTTCGAGAGCTGAGAAGAAGGGATCCACACCCCAAAATGACGATATCCACCAAAGTATAGACCCCAAGTCTTGTGAATATGGTTCAGAGATCAGGGAATCGGTAGGATTGAGCAAGTAGCGTAGAACTGATTCGGTTGACGGATACACATTGACAGGCTCAGCTGGTGAAGTCGGCTCGTAATACAAGGTTTCTTCGGTACTAAAGTTTACTCTGAGAAGTGCTTCTTGAGTAGAGAACTTTGTGTTGCAAAGCAATGCTGCTGTGGATAAAACGGAGATGTCACCATCGTATTCCCTATTTTCGTCCACTTCAGTCTGAATATCTTTGCACGTGTTCGAGCTGTTGAGTTTCTCGGGAATGGCAACAAAGGCTAGAATGCGCCAATCATTCGACTTGAACGAGCAACGTGTGATGTTGAGCCAGGCCTGTGGATGATGATAGCAGCTCTTGATCATCCAACTGACTGGAGCAGAGCAACCAGCGAGAGACAAGTCTTCCTGATTGGCCTCGAGCAGGAATGGTCTATTCGAGCCCTTGGTTATCTTCTTATACGCTACGCGCAATTGATGACACACCATATTTGCCGAGAACGAGTTGACGTGAGCTTCGATCGAAGTATTTGCGGAAATGGGAGCTTGGTAAGTTGGGGCGAATGAATCGAAAGCGTAGTTTTGATTTGACCATGACGCCGAGTGACCTCCAGGTAGGCGTTCTACGGCGGCGGCTGCATATGGAGGGCTCCCAAGGTGATTCGTCGGAATCTTGAGCGTCCCATTTGGCTCAACTAGCGTTTCGTTGAAGTCAAATCGAGATGTCTTCTGCAATTCGACCGGTTTCTTCACCTCCGCGAATAGGTCCACATATGTCAAGGAGTTG
Source organism: Lasiodiplodia sp. KE8368 (assembly GCA_023087525.1). Lineage (NCBI taxonomy): Eukaryota > Fungi > Ascomycota > Dothideomycetes > Botryosphaeriales > Botryosphaeriaceae > Lasiodiplodia > Lasiodiplodia sp. KE8368. Next base: position 328,168 of record JAJMYN010000037.1, read on the forward strand.
GCCGCAGCAACTGCGGTCCCGCAGAGGAACCCAGTCAAGATGCTGAGAAGCATAGCCCAGTGCTTTTTCTTGGCTGCTGTGAACGCCGCCAAAATTTCAATTTGGTGAATATAGTTGAGGAAAATGGACTCGGAAGGTTGGGCCCAGGAGTCGCGGCTCAGAATGGACCAAGGCATGATTATCTTGATATCCCAAACAATGGATTTCCAGGTGATTCCGAGAACCACAGCTGCAGCTGTTGGTAGATAGCGAATTAGAATAACCAGGGCAGTGTTGTCACTTCCGATGCCATGGCTCTTCTCCATTGTTCGGTAAATGATCTCAAGCACGGCGATCAAAGCGAAGCATAGAGCAGCCATCGGGAAAGCACGGCTCTTGCGGAGAATTGATGGGACCCATTCGGGTTGGATAATGCTATCTCCGGGAGGCTGGCAGTGTCGGCCCCCACTGAGGACGGCTCGAAAAGATTGAAACAATGAGCGCATTTTGGGTCCTCAAGATCTTCGATAAAGAGATGAGGTAGATTGTGGAAGCTTCATGACGAGATGGTCTATGACCTAGTCGGCTCGCCGTTACTTATAAGTACATTAGACACTCAGGACCTGTCTATTAATAGAGGCTATTGAAGCAAAATTAGATTATTCTACCAGACACAGCGTGATGGCAGCCTTGCAATAAAAAAAGAAATGTGGCAAAGCGCTGGTTGTACATGACACATTGTACCACCACCGCAAGGCTCCGCATAAAAGAAGACAAGAGGGTCTAATAATTTCCGCGTATGTGTGCGGCAGCAGCATAGAAAGGTCAGCAAGCTTCACGATTGCGAATTTGTAGATCCAAATCCATTCGTGTATATGAAGCCGTAATGAGATAATATATAAATCATCATCAGTTTACTCACACTGTAAGACTAGTGACATTAAAGACTAAGGCTGAAACGGCCCCATGAAGTCATAGGTAGTACACTGCACCACTGATGCTTTCATTGTTTCTCAGCCTCGCCTTTCTATAAAGTGCAGCGCCACGACCAGGGACTTAAAAGGAACTCTTGGGAACACAAGTAGACGTGTATCACATGGACTCCTCTATGGCACCTGGATATCGAAGCTCATTCATATTTTCTAGCTCCCTTGATCATCCTCATCCACTAATCTCCTTCGCGTTCTTCGGTGGAAACTCCACCCAAATCCCTGTACAGCCTCGATCCGTTCCATCGAGCAGGTCTCAACGTAGTAAAGGAAAAATGCAAGGGGTGAGAGTGGAGGGAAATGAGGCCGAAAATAGACGAAAGTAATAACAATCATCATAGACTAGTATGAATGAGGTATCACGTACTAAGGCATTTCCTCCATAGATCTTAACGCATGGAATTCCCCATTTCTGACTGAAAAGATTCTTATTGAGCACAGTTGAGCCGATTTCAATTGATATGAGAGCTTTGACTATGCCTTGTTTTATGCATTTGAGGGTATACACTGTAGTACGTTTTCGCCCCATCCCTTCCGTGACACTTACTGCCAGGCATCAATCACCGTTTGGTCCAAGCTCCGTTGCACGGAATTTATTCCCTGTGAGCCATATCAAAAGGCAGAAAGTCTTAGCCTAGATATCATGGTATCGCAAGGGAGTCCATGTCACCTCAACACGTCATATCCCCGCGCAACGCTGTAAAACCCCTACTACTCAATCGCCCCCTTCCAGTGCTGACACCCCCTGGTATCTACTGGTCCTCGTGCTCTTCCAGCAATGGCTGTTCGTCCCACTGTGACGTGTTCTGTCTCCACAATTTGTCGGCGAGTCGTGTAAACTTACTAATTGTCAGCTGACAAGATATAGTGGAGATATTTCAAAAGCGCCCCTCTTTTTTCGATACGTAAATAAAAGATTTCTATCCACTAGCCAACAGCGGTCTTGATCAGCCTAGGGCTAATAAATATGATTGGCTGGTGGCTTTATACGATAAGTCTCCGATAGATTCGGGGTACTTTTACACCGATGCCGATAACGCGTCACTTCAACTCTGACTCGCTTATCATTTAAACCTATATATAGAGTACAAGTCGCTTTCGACGTTTACTCCGCACATTCTTTTTTATACAAAAAACACAATGGCGTCCAAACAGATCCATTTCATTGCTGTCATGTATCCTGACCCGGCGAAGGTCGACAGGGTACGTTAATCTTGATTCTCGTATTCTTATGTCGACTTACTTTTAGTAGTTGGTCGAGATTATCGAAACTCTTTCGGCATTCGTTCACGATCATGAACCTTTTGTTTGGCAGTATGAGTTTTATAAGTCCACGGAAGGTGATCGACAGGTCATAGTCGTCACTGAACGGTAAGAACTCGCTTTTCGATGATTATTATTGATGACTGACTTCATTGCGATATTTAGGTTCTCCGATCAGGCTCACATGGACATTCACATGCAATCCGAGGCATATCAGAAGTTCAAGCAGGTCCTTGCCGATGAGAAAATATGTGTTCAGGATCACAAGCTTTACTTTCTGTCGCAATTTGCTGGTTGGAAGCGAACTTGACGACTCTTTACGCAGAACTCAACCTTGGTCTTTAGATGTAGTGGTGCTATAGTTTTTACGCCTTTTTTTTTTCCTCCTTGGGAATCTTGATGCATTGTAGTGCCAAAATAACATTTCACTCTCCTACTTGCCGAAAATGACCTACGAAGATATATATGTCTGAAATTTCGATAGGGACCGAATGGAATTCGCGTTGGTTTCTACGCGGCCTGGGTCGGTTGCTCTGTTGAATTGCTTCGTGATCAGGTCAGCTGTGTTCATCGCCTGGGAAGTCTTCACATAGTGAAACAATTTCTCCACAGTTCTGAACGCATGCGGATACCATGTTTTGAACAACAAAGCTTTAGTGACCACATTAAATCCGTTTCAGCGATCATGAAAGCCTTAAGCAGACCTTGTGCCGTGGATTCAAGTACATCACCGTTCAGTGCAATATCCTTCTGCCTGACCACACTCACCACCGCACTCTGATGTTTATCTAGGCCATCATCCACCCTACAGAGCCTTTTCCTCTAAGATTCCCAAATGCCAAGATCAGAAGTCTCAGCCTGAAAAGAGAGGTATCACAAGACACCTCGCTACGCCATGTCCTCCCACAACACCGTACAATCACCCCCCTCCCGCGCCCCCCTCATCCTCCTCGGCAACATCCTCCCCCAATCCCTCGCCACCCTCTTCGTCCTCGCCCGCATCGCCACCAAATCGCTCCTCAGCCGCACCTGGGGCTCTGACGACACCACCCTCACCCTCTCCTGGCTCAGCTCGCTCGCGCTGACCGTCCTCTCCTGCCTCCAAACGCGCTACGGCGCCGGCCAGCACCTCGCCTCCGTTCCACTCTCGAACCTCAAACCCAGCCTCCAACTCGCCTACGCCACGCTCCTCCTCTACAACCTGACGCTCTGCCTGACCAAAGTCTCCATCAGCCTCTTCTACCTCCGCGTCTTCGCGGACCGCTGGAACAAGCCGCTCAGCCTCGCGGCGCTGGCGTTCGTCGTCGCTTACACGGTGCCGCTGGAGATCGTGTCGGTGGCGCAGTGCCGTCCCGTGGCCGGCGTGTGGGACAGGGCGGCGCTGGTCGCGGAGGGGAAGGAGGTGACGTGCATCGACACGATACCGGCGTTCTATACCAGCGCGGTGTGTAATATACTAGCGGATGCGTGGCTGATCGTGCACGCGGTGCCGCGCGTGCTGGGGCTGCAGATGGGGAGGCGGCAGAAGGGGCTGCTGTTGTTTTTTCTGTCGTTGGGGTGGTTGTATGTTATTCGGCCCGTGTAGTAGTAGGAGCAGTACGGGGCTTGGTGATCGTATGGGCTGACTGATTGTACGTAGGACCATCATCGCCGCCATCATCCGCGCGGTGCGCATCTCGACGATCCTGCGCTCGGCCGACAAGACGTGGGTGTCGTACGACAGCAGCATCTGGTCGGCCGTCGAGGTCGACGTGGGGCTGATCTGCGCGTCGGCGCCGGCGACGTGGAAGCTGGTGAAGAAGGTGGCGCCTCGGTTTGCGGAGGCGATGACGAGCGGTCGTTCATCGTCATCGGCATCATCATCGGGTCGACGAGGAGGAAGGAGAGGAAGAAGCGGTGGTGGTGGTAGCAGCGGCGGCACTGATGACGCATTGAACGATGCTGGAGGAGGAGGAGGACCGCAGTAAGCGCAATGTCTTTTCTTTCCTTCATTTTTTTTTGGTTGTTGTTGGTTGTGATACACATTCTTATTTGTACACACACATACAGGAGCAGCAGCAGCGACGACTCCACCCAAGGACACTCGTCAAAGAATAACGACATGAGCGGCGACCTGCCATAAACCGACGAAAGAACTAACGACGGAAGAAAAAGAAAAGAGCAAAATCCAATGGTATCTCAAATTTCCAGGGGACTCCCGGCAGGCGCCCCCGTCCATCATCGTAGCAGATTTCCCAGGAAGGAAAATAAGAAAGAAAGAAAAAAAAAAGAAGAGAGAAGAGGTGGAAGAAAAGAGAAAGAGACAAGAAGATGGCACCATGACTCCCACCCCCCACTACTCCGCCCCTCATTTCGTACAGTCAGTTCCCTCCACCGCCCATTAAAGATGTGCAGTCATTTTTTCAGAGCCACGTACTCACGCACTGAAGCACCACCATCTACCCACCATTCATCCACTACTCAGCCACATACCCCACCGGGAACGTCAACGACACGTGCCTCGGCTGCACAATCGTCGCCCTGCCCGGCACGCCATCCTCGCCCGCACCCGCCGCATCCAGCAACCTCGTCGGATCCTCCTCGCCCTTCTTCACCACCTTGACGAGGCCGGGCTTGACGACCGTGACCTTGCGCGGCTCCTCATCGAGGCCGAGGTTGACGGGCTCCCAGACGTAGGCGAAGGTGGACGGCTGGGCGAAGACGAGGGCCGCGGCGCTGGCCGCCTCCTCGCAGATGGCGACGAGGTCGGCGCGCTGCTCGGGCGCGCCCGGCATGCTCTCCCACGGCGCGAAGGCGCCGCCGATGCGGTCGGCGATGGCGCGCGTGGCTTGGGTGCGCGATTGCTTGACGAGCGGGCTGGACGAGGCCGAGGCGGGTTGGAGGTACGACGTCAGGACGCGCCAGTGGGCGAAGGCTTCGTCGAAGGCTATGTGCGGAAAAAAAAAAGCAAAAAAGTTAATTCTCCAACGGCGCTGCAGGGGGGGAAAGGGAAAATATCCGCAAAAGGGGAACTGCGCAAAAAAAAAAAAAAAGGAAACACAAAAAGTAAAACTCACCATCATCCCCATTCTCCTGCCCCTTCAGCGCCTGCGGCAAACTCGTCGCCCACGGCGGGAGCAGCGAATTCCTGCCGCCCTCGTCCGTCATCGACTGTTGGATCAGGAACGCGATGCAGTGCTTAATCAGGCTCGTCGGCCGGCAGACCAGCGGGTTGGGCCGGTTGCTCTGCACGAGATCGATCGGCGACGACGGCAGGTGCGGCGTGCCGACCAGCATCAAACAGGCCTCGTGCGTCGAGTCGAGCTCGAGCGACGTCTTGTCGCGGTAGTACTTCTCGACGTACACATCGATGCTGTCGAAGACGCCCGACACGGCTGCCCCGATGGTCGCGTCGGCGGCCGGCTTCGGCAGGCGCGATTCATACGCTGGTCGCGGCGGGGCGGCCGGCGCTGCGGGAGTGTTGTTGGTGCCGGATTTCTCGTTCAGAGTGCTCGTCTCGGCGTTGCCGTGCTCGTCGGTCGTGCTGCCTGCGGTGGCCGGCTTGCGCGGGCCGAAGCAGGAGAAGAGGGAGGACATGGCGTCGGGGTGGTGTGATGTGTGTGTGTCGCTGGGTGGCCTTGTGGGAAGCTCGTGCGGATTGCTGCTTTCGACGACGCGGGAGGACGGAAAGGGAGGGTCGATGCTCTCGTTTGTAAATCGTGCGGGGTTGAGCTGCTGCTGCGCTCTTCAATGCGACCAGTCTTCGACTCGAGTGAGGGAGAAGCGCATCAAGAAGGAAAAAACGGCTTTAGGGAGCGCACATGTTTTTCAATGCGGCCAGGAGAAAAGGATCGCGCAGCTTTCGCGCGGCGTTCCCGCTTCCCCGCGGCGACACTTGCTTTGCTCTGCTCCCTCTAAAGGGGGGCATGGACCAGCGCCGCCGCTCCCCCGATAAGCTTCTAGCGCACGTCGAGAGTGCAGATTGCGCCCTGAGTTAGACTGGATGCGGCCTGGTGCGCCTGCTACCACCGCAGCCATTTGGATTGTTAGTGGCTCTTCAGCTTATTGGTTCTTAGTCATGGCCTCGCACATCGTCTGGGCCCGGGCTCCTTTGCGGCGGCCGCCCACGACACATCCCCATTTCGTCCGGCAGGCCTGTTCCATGCCCCCCGGGGGCCAAATGCAGACCGACGTGCAAGCTTGCCCATCAATCCTTCGGGAAGACACTGTCTTGCTGCACTGGGAGGAAAATGTAAGCTGGGTCGGTGTTGTTGCGGTTGGCCGCCACCCAATTTCGGGAGCGCCATGTCGTCGGCGCGCTGTGACCAGCCCGCTTTCTATGTACAGCAACGCGAAATAGACTGTGGGACCATGTTATGCCGGAAGCTGCTCCGATCGTCGCTTATCTCAGAAGCACGGTACTGCTAAAACCATCAACCTAACCGGGCCTGGCGGGCCAAACTCAGCAGCGAGCATCCGAGTCGTGAGAAGGGGTGCAACGGAAAATGTGCGTCGGCGCAACGATTAACCGGGGGCAGTAGTCAGGGACAGCTCGTGTTGCTTAAGTGGCTGGCAGTTGGGGGAAGCATCCCGGCGTTTCCTGCACGCCACGCGCCACATCCCGGCAAGCTTCAGCACGCTGAGACGCATTCCTCAATCAACCCCTTCGTCCACTCGGCATGCGAAAACGCGCGGGCATTGTCGAAGGCATCCCGCGCTCTTTCTAGAATCTCGGCGATGGCTGGCACGTTGACCGGGAGCCCGGTCGCTTGCCGCAGCGCCACCACGCGCCTCAGGAATGAAAGGGCCGCCGTCAGCGTCATGCTCGAGTAGTCCTGGGCAAGTCAGCTAGCGTATCACATCTCCGACGAGCATATTGTCTCACAATGGTGTAACGCAGGCTTTGCGCTAGGGCCTTGGAGTCGAATGCAGTCGACAGCAGAAGGAAGGCTGCATCGACGGCGGCGTTGACGGCGGCTAATGCGAAATGCTCGGCATCGTGGATAGCGCCCGATAAGGTACCGGCATCAATCACACGGCCGTTGATGTATCTGTGCATGGTCAGCCGGCGTTGCAGCAAACAGTCCGGTCTAACGCACAGTCGAGCAAAGGCGTAGGGTATCACCAGCCGGTTGCGGTCCTGGGGCTTCGAGAATGTCTGGTAGAGAGGGTCGATGGAGTTGTGCACGCGGTGAAACCAGGTGTCGAGAGCAGCGTTGAGCGCCACCAGCTGCGCCTCCTGCTCTGGCATCGACAGGTCGTTGAGTGGATTGTTCTTTCCTTCGACTGCGCGCGTGAGAGCTGCTCCATTCCTAGAGAGGCTAGCTAGAGCTCACCAATTATCTTGAACAACTCCAGGTACGCCATTATGCGTTGATCGACAGGCCTACTAAATGGTGACAGGGTTAAGTGTCGGGCTAGGTCTGTGTATCGTTGGCTGCTCTCAACCAGGTACGGGCGAGAGGTATTCGCCCTGCATTGAGGTCAGAAAGGGAAATGGACGGGTCGGGCCAATGGAAGGCACACATCAGCTCATAGGTCAAGATGGAAAGCCATGTCCTCGCCCTCTCGATCTCATCGCGATCCATCGTCTTCGCGTCATCGGGCAAGCGCAGAGCATCTTCGTGCAGCCCCATTTCGTAGGCAAGCGTAATGACCGTACCCCACAGGCGGTCGGAGCGATACCAGGCGCAGATCAGCATGATGCCCCTCAGGGCCAGCAAGCTCGGCGCCGGGCCGAAGGCCACGGACGAGATGAGCGACCTCGCTTCAGTGAGGCATTTCTGGTGCAGATCCGCCTCGCGCGAGGATGATGCGCGGGATCCAACGGCGCACACTGCGGCCAGAAGGATGGGTTCCTGGCGGATGACGTCGAGGGTGTCCGGAATGCCGTCGAAAATAGCCACCGTGTCGTTGCATCGTGAAAGAAACCTGCAATGGTCAGAGATGGGCAGCCACCGATGCGGAATGAGGCGTTGCTGACGTCTCGAACAGCTGGACGCATTCGTCGTCGGTGATGAGTCCTCGCGCAACAAGATCTTGGTGAGATGCAGAGGATTGCCAGGGACCAGCAGGATTACTAAACTCGGGGCGATCAGCGTAGGAGCAATGCGCAGGCTTCGACGTCAACTCGGCTCGCATGCCCTCAACGACGTCGGTGAGGCGGGCAAGCTGGCTCTCCAGCCTCGCAAAACGGTCGGATCTGAGCAAGTCAGCGCCATGTGAAGCTTAGCGTAGCTAATTTATCTCACTGCGCATCATCGGGACCGGTGGCGGCCCGCGTTATCGCTCGCGGCTGCACGAACTGACAGTCTGCTCCGCTGCTCTTGCATCTGTCGCTGCCAATCAGCTGGACGTATCGTAGGCGGGATCTACAACGAACGAACCGCTGGCACGGAATGCTGGCCGGACCCGCGCATTTGACTCTGCACAGGTTTAGGTTGGGTCAGCCACAATCCTCCGACCCGGCAGCTGGACGACTGACGCACTTCAAGCGGCGGCACCTCAAGCATGCGGCGAGCGAGCTGTCGTCCCGCTGTCAGCTAGTTTCCGCCCATCTCGGAGGCCTCCGACGCGGGAGCAATAGCGGATCGACTGACCGAGGATTCGGGTCGGACATGGGAGGTGAAGTCGATAGGTCGGGGCAGTGGGGTGAGATTCGCGGTTGATTTTATTCTTGGCCGAAGCGGCAACCACTTCTTATCGCTACCTCGCTATCTCTCTTCCCGCGCGCTTCATGGCCTCCTCCCACTCGGCCCGCACCTCGCCGTAGAAGCCGTCGTCCACCAGCACCTCGAACCCGACCAGCGCATTCGCCTTGCCCGCCTGCAGCGCCTTCTCGTGCGCAAACACGGTCCCCGCCGCCTCCTGGAACTTGGGCGTGTGCGGCGGGCCGGCGGCGTCGATGCGGAACATGGGCTGGATGCCGGGGCAGACGTACGTGACGTTGCCCATGTCGGAGCTGCCGTTCTGCTCGTGCTTGCGCGCCGCCTCGTCCAGCGGCACCATCTCGTCGGGCGACATGCCGAGGCGCGCCAGCATGTGCTCGCGGTACCGCCCGGCCAGCGCCACGTTCGTGACGACGTCCTCGTACAGCGCGTCCCAGCACAGCTCGACCTCGCACCCGGCCGCCGCCGCCGCCCCCGTGAACACCGGCTCCACCCTCTCCCGCAGCTTGTGCAAGCCCGCCGTGTTGCGCGCGCGGATGCTGAACGTGCCCTCCGCGTAGTCCGGCACCACGTTGGGCGCCTCGCCGGCTTTCAGTATGACGCCCTGCACGCTCTCGTCGCCCTGCCGCAAGTGCTGTCTGAGTCTGGCGATGCCCTCGTACGCGCCGACGATGGCGTCGCACGCGTTGCGGCCCTCCCACGGCGCGGCCGCGGCGTGCGCGCTGCGCCCGCGGAAGTAGGCGCGGAACTTCCAGGACGCCTTGGTCGCGCAGACGGGCGTCGAGAAGTCGGGCATCGGGTGCGTCATCAGGCACGCGTGAGCGTCGCGCCACGCGCCCCGCAGCGCCATGTAGTACTTGCCGCCGCCGGTTTCCTCGGCGGGGGTGCCGACGACGAGGACGGTGCCGGCGGTTTGCGTGTGGCGCAGGGCGGCTGCCGTGCCGAGGGCGGAGGCGAGCGTGCTGGTGGCGATGAGGTTGTGGCCGCAGGCGTGGCCGATTTTGGGGAGAGCGTCTGCCGGGGAGGTGTTAGTAGTGGAGGAGGAGGGATGGGAGAGAAGGAGGTTGTACCGTATTCGGCATTGTAGGCTATGGTTCGGCCGCCTTTGCCGACGGTGAAGCGGGCTTCGAAGGCCGTCTCGATGTCGTAGACTGACCGCTTGACTGTCCAGCCTTGGCTTTCGAACCAGGTTGTTAGCAGCTTGAATGCTTTGAATTCTTCATATTTCGTCTCCGGATTGTTGTAGATCTATCGATTCTTGTTAATATCCTGTCTGTATTCTTGACATATGGCGATTGCTTACCTCGAGATTTAAGCGCCGCAGCTCATCGCTTGCTGTGTCAATGGCTTGGCAGATATGGTCGATGACCTCGGGAGAAAGCTTGGACTCGGACATTTTTGGGAAAGATCTTGTCGGCAGGTCTGGATAAGACGAAAAAAAGTCTTGGAAGATGCGGGGTAGCCGTCTTGTTATACGCCAGAGTGAATTTGCGATTGTCATATGGGGTTGTAACTGAGTACAGGGACATCGGCCGGGCCGCAGCCGATACCCCTGTCGCCCCGACCCAATAGCCACCTTCCACCCCAGACTTTCCTCGGGATGTCTGCGATAAGGCCGCACCGCCATCGTGCTGTATGAAAAGACCGCTCTCCGGCACGATGCACTACAGTCTTGCATTCTCTTCTTCCCTGTCCGAGCATTAACCTGCTCCACAGATCCCCTCAGTCCCTGCACTGCTGCTGTTCGACTGCTCCACGCGGTCCCCGGCCCTCTCCAGCATGGAGACCAAGACTGAAAAGCCTTCAGACATGGGTGGCAAACCTCACGCCGACGACATCGGCGTCGCAGTCGTCGCGGAAATCGGCGAGGTCGAACACTTCACCGAAGAAGAAGATCGAGCAGTGCGATGGAAGATCGACCTCCACCTCATGCCTCTGGTGAGCCGTCTCATCCCATCCCATCCCCCATCAGGCCACGGAAGTTGCTGACAGGTGGAAAACAGCTCATGGTCACCTACCTGATCCAATTCCTCGACAAGTCCTGCATCTCCTACTCGGCACTGTGGGGCATGCGCCAGGACGTCGGCCTGCACGGCAGCCAGTATTCGTGGCTGACGACCATATTCTACATCGGCTACCTTGTCGCCGAGTTCCCGCTGAACTACCTCTTCCAGAAAGTGCACATTACCAGGGTCTGCGGCGTCATCATGTAAGGCCCCATCTCATCCGCTGTCGTATACATTGAGTTTTTCTCCGATCGGCTAACGCTCCTACAGTGGTCTTTGGGGCACCGTCCTCCTGTGCATGGCGGCCGCTGATGACTTCGCTGGTCTGATGACGACCCGGTTCTTCCTTGGTGCGCTGGAGGCCGGAGTCAGTCCTTGCTTCGTGCTTCTCACAACCATGTTCTACAAAAGGTTAGTTACTGGCGGTACCGGTGCGGCGGCAGGGCGCTCTTTCGCGGCAACAACAACAACAACTCTTGGCTAACGAGGAGATCCAATCCAGATCCGAACAGCCGCTCCGCACGGCGATGTGGTTTTCGATGAACGGCATGGCGCAAATCATCGGCGGGCCCGTCGCCTACGGCATCGGCTACATCGACAACGCGCTGCCAGCCTGGAAGGTTCGTCATCCCGTCTCCCCCTCCCCTTCTCCCCCCTCCCTCCTCCCACCCAACCCAACTAACGACCCCACCCCGCGCACATAGTTCCCCTTCATAATCTTCGGCGCCCTCACCGTCGCCTGGTCCCTCCTCTTCACCCTCCTCGCCGCCCCCAACCCGACCGCCGCCCGCTGGCTCACGCCCCGCGAACGCGCCGTCGCCGTCGCGCGGCTGGCGTCCAACAACACGGGCCTGGACACGCGCGTCTACAAGCCGTACCAAGCGCTCGAAGCGCTGACCGACGCCAAATGTTGGCTCCTCTTCGTCTTCACGGTGGCGTCGAACATCCCGAACGGCGGCGTCGTGGCGTTCGGGCCGCTGATCGTCGAGGGGTTTGGGTTCAGCACGCTCGGCACGACGCTGCTCGGCATGCCGAGCGGTGGGGTGCAGATTGTGGCGTTGTGGGTGAGTGGGTGGATTGCGGGGAGGTTTACGGGGAAGGGGGCGAAGGGGGGCGGGGCGAGGGTGGGGTTGATGTTGGGGGGCATAGTGGTGGCGTTGGTGGGGACGGTGTTGATGTATGCGATTCCCGAGGGGGAGGAAGGAGAGGAGGGGGGCAAGGGGAAGTATGGGAGGCTGATCGGGTACTACCTCCTGCCCGGGTTCAGCGCGACGTACGTGCTCAGTCTGGGGTTGATCCAGGCGAATGTTGCTGGCAGGACGAAGAAGGGGACGGTGACGGCGGCGCTGTTCGTCGCGTACTGTGTTGGTAATGTTGTCGGGCCGCAGCTGTTTTTCAGCCACGAGGCGCCGCATTATCGGTCGGGCTTTGTGGCGATGATTGTGTGTTTTGCAGTGCAGGCGGGCGTGTTGGTGGTGTATTGGGTGGTTTGCAGGAGGGAGAATCGGAAGGTGAGTTGTGTGAGAGGTGAATGTTGGGGGATGTGTGCTGACGATTATTACAGCGTGATCTTGCATACGGCCAGCCGGATGGTGATGCGGGCAGGGAGAGTATTGAGCAGGGGTTGTCAGATTTGACTGATGTAAGTTGTGGACGGGGTTGGTGTTTTCTTCGAAGATACATGCGTGCTGACTTGTTGCTACAGAAAGAAAACCCGCACTTCAGATACGCTCTGTAAGTGACATGCCGACGGAGGATAAGGTGGATGAGGATCAAGGAAAATGAAATGACTTTGGGTGTTGCTCTGATGACTACGGGGTTTGCATTTGCTATGAACAGTAACCGTTAAAATTGTTGGATATCTGGGGGTGTTTTCTTTCGATTTTGGTTCCTTTGTTAGTTTGGACTTTGGCGTACGCGCATGCTGCATCGATCGCATCGCCTCGAACACGTTATCTGCTTCACGCCTATGTTGCATGTTGCTGTCCTGACGCGTCCTGCTTCGAAGGTCAGTGCTAGCGAGACTACGCACGAAAGGAAACAACGGTATGCTTTGCGGCGGCTATCGTCGATGTCAACAAAGCGAGCCAAGAGCCCAACTCTTCTTTCGCGTGCACACGGCAGAGAACTCGAAACCGACCCAAGGCGCGATGGATGTGTTCGGGCGTTGACAGATGGATGACGCGAACACGATCGTTTGGTTGAGGAACGAAGACAGTTGGTGCTCGCCTGACCAAGGCGAAGGGGGGAGGCTGGTGTTCGAAACGACGGAGAAACGAGGCTACCACCGTTCGCGAGGGATTCCATCCTCTTTCTGGAAGGACGTCGAAAGAAAGAAGGACAGCGTGGGCGCGTAAGCCGGATCGGAACATGTTGGAATCGGACGGTGCCGGGACAACAGAGAGCTTGGCGCGTGTCGGCGCTTTTCCCGGTGCTTAGTGCGCTATCATCGTGGGAAGATGCCGCGGTGGAGTCGAGCCGGAAACAACCATCAGGGTGTTTGATGAAGAGCTACCCGATGCTACCTCAACAGCTCAAGTGGAGCGCCTGCTGGATCCGTAGCGTATGACGTTGGCCGGGAGCTCCCCGCAACCGCTTTTGGGAAGCCCGCAATTCTCGTGAGGGGGCTTCGTGCACTGACCTTCAGCCCCCGCAGCATTGTTGTTGGTGGACCAGTATGGCACGAGAGCAATCACTAAAAGAGTAGTGATGGTAAATAGTAGAGATAGCTATAGTATGGAGAGCACGTGGGTACAGGGGCATCCGTATTATGGCGGTAGATAGACGTTTCTCAGGTGCAATTGCTGGAGAGAACGACAGCTTCATGGACAGGTCCGCTCCAGCCGCCGACTTGTTGAGTTGCATCTGCGTTCGCTAAGTGCCTTGGAATGGCTGAGCCAACTCATCGTGAGGCCGAGATTAGCGTTGAGTTCAGGAGGGGGCCGCGTTGCAAGCGAGCGTTGGCGCGTGAGCCAGCTTGGATGGCTGGTGGTGAAGGGGAAACTCGGATAATGCGGAAGGCAGGCTCGGGCATGAAGGAGAGCGCAACACCTCAGCGGAGCCTGACTGGGAAGAGTATAGTGCGTGGTTCGAGACCGGGAATAGTCATCACGTCGCGACAAGCTCGGCGGGAGAAGAGCAGCGGCGGCAGCGGCTAGAGCGGACACTGCCGCCGAGCGCTTGCGGAAGAGCAGGGAGTGGGGCGGAGATTATGTGATGCACCGGATCGCGGCTCGTAGCAACAAATGCAATTTGATAACATGCGAAAGCGCCGCAAGCGCTCCGGGTTCTGCGCGACAGCCGCAGAATCTCGGACAATGGTTGATCCGCTCACGTGCGAAGCCAGTGCAGCAGGACTCATTGGCGACAGGCGAGGAGGCTGTGAGGGTGTGTGGGAAACATGTCCGGCGGCTCGCTGCACAACCGACTCCAGCGCAGCGCTGCTACGTGGTCGGTCACATCCTCAACAGTCGACTGCGCCGCAATGCGCCAATGAATCGGAGGTTGGAATGCGATGGGGCAGCCAGTGTTGCGACGACATGACGACCCTGCGTTGCGCTGGCACCTAACCCGCGGCAACACCCAGCTTGACGCTGCCGAAACGGGCGCAGGTCGCAGACTGACTCATCAGCTGATGGCCGGCTGCTGGAGGCATTATCCTGACACGTCAGAACCGGGCAGCCCAAGTCACGTGCAATGGGAGGCAGCGTCGCGCCAGGACGACAACTTTTGGCGGCGTAGCGCGCGACAGGCTGCCCGAAACAGCCGGCGTCCTATCGATAGCGCCCCGGCCAACTCGCGGAGCTGCTGAAGGTAGCGGTGAAGTTCGCCAACGTCTGTGCTCGGCAGTGGGGAGAAGCGCACTTGCGACTTTCACCGCGTTCTCAAGACGGACATCACGAGTTCTGACAAAGACACCATTCTCTGAAGATAAATCACCATGGCCCGGAGCCCAAGTTTCCTCTCCAGACTCACTTTGCGCCACCATGTTTTCCAAACTCCGTTCGAAACCCCAGTCCACCGGCACCATGCATAAGCCTGCAGTTGCCACCAAGGCCTCCCCTTCCAGACCTGCAGCCACCAAAACAACCTCTTCCAGACCTGCAGAACGCAAGCCCAGCTTCTCAGAACACCAATGGGACGAGCGCCAGTGGACGAAACCCTTCGCCTCTGCCACCACCCAGGTCATGGCTACCCTGCGTTTCCCTCCCGACCACTACGACGAGCATGAGCTTAGGCGCATTGCCGAAGAGGAGAACCTCTACGGCAAGGCCAAGGAGCACTCCCGCTACCACGGCTCCCCCAAGGCCGCCTCGTCCAAGCACCTCTCCGTCTCTTCCAAGTCGACGGCAACTGCTCCTTCTGCGAAGAGCTCCGTCTCGTCTTTCAAGAGCGCTGCTCCTTCAAACAAGAGCACCGCCACCCTCTCCTCCAAGGGCTCCGCCTCTTCTCTTTGGTCGGAGCGCCCCAGCTCCTCTTCTTCCAACGCTACCTACGCCACCTCGTGGTCGGTTGACTCCTCGGCTTCGACTGTCATGACGGACCTCAGCGAGGCCGCCTTCGAATGCAACTCCAACCGCCCTGACTCGTGCACGCTTGGTGACTTTGATGTCTACAAGCTGCGCAGCAAGAGGAGCGGCCCCCACCGCCCGGGCTCGACCGTCTCGTCCATGTCCGGCTCTTCCTGCGCCGGCACCATCAACTCGCGCCCCATGACGGGCAAGAGCAGCAAGAATGGCGACATCACCTTCCAGGTCGTTGCCGAGGAGGACGAGGCCATCTACCTGCAGCGCACCCCCGTCCCCCGCCCTACCCGTCGCTTCCGCTGAATAATTCCCGGAGAATATTCATGCACTTCCTCCTCCCTTCAAGGCCCGGTGCCTTGTAATGACGACGGCCATCGCCGCAGCCGACGCGACCCCGGATTGGAGTTAATTCTGAGACGCAAGATCTCATCTCCTTTACTGTCGTCGGCAATCGGAGTCGGTAATTCGGCGAATTCAGCTCGATGAGACCCGATGCGGATGAACAAGGCCTCGACAGAGCGTCTACGACGTTACGACTATCACGACCAGGTGCCTGAATTCCTCCAGCGCGAAACCTACGAAACGTCTCCAGGAAAGACAGGCGTAACAGCTAGTCTTCCACCACTCGCTACAACGACCGATTGATGTACAACGTCTCGGTCCTCATGACAATTTCGACAGCTATGATACCACTTTTGGACATCCTCAGATTGCTTTTCAGGAATTTTTGGATTTCCTATCTACGGCCAGCTCCATATTTCTTTTGGTTCAGCAGAACTAGTTCTACAGAATGAAACCTCATCTGCATCTCCGCTCTTTGTGAGACGCACACTGCTCTGTGCAGCCTCTAACCATCTCTGCAACTTACAGCTTCTCTGCAATTCCAGATTGCTCACCTCAGGCCTCAAACTGCAGATCATCGTCCAGGGGAAACGTGAGTCACAGCGTCTTTTGGAAACACTGTCGGATCGCCTCCGATCAAACACACACACGGCTCCAGGGACACTTCTACATTCAGTTCGGCACATGGCAGTTTCGTCTCTAGCTTGATGCGTTGTCCGTCGGCTCCTTACCTGATACAGCAAAGCAAGCGAGACGCTCGGGGCCAGCGTTGGCACACGCAGTCGGAGCATTTCGGGGATTGTGTCCACCTGGCGGCGCCTACACGACGGGAACCCGAGCGCCGCCTGCCAATCAGGGACGCTGCACATGGACGCGCCCACGAGACGTGCAACCCGGGGATTGTTCAAACGTCGCGGATTTTTCCAGTGTGCTTCGCGACGCCTTCGTCGCATTCGTCGACGCTTCGATTTTGTTTCGGTTCGGGCCGATGGGCAAAGCAAAGCGCTGCCTCGAATCAGGGAAGACCCCTCGACGAGGAAACGTGTTCCTGCAGCACACTACCCTCGGCCCCCATGCCGGAGAGACGCTTCGGCGCTAATGCAGCATGATCTGAGAATGGGTGTGAAGGGACAAAGATCTCACGTCTGGAAGAGGTGACATCACCCCGACCACTGATGATGACTTGTTGTCTCCGAGATCCCACGTCGCACGAGATCTGGCACGCGCTGCTGCATTATCGCGTTTTGCTTTTTTCGACGTCGCTCGTTTGTCGGGCAGCACATACCGCTCTTTGTCCCCCTGACTTTTCTTCACCACTGCTCCCTGGTGGCGAAGAGTCATCAGCACAGGGACGAAGAGCGGACGGACCCTTCACGGATCTTCGCACGCGCGTCCCCCGCGGGTCTCTTCCGCTTGAAACGCGCCCCACTCTCGTCTCAACTTATTGGTACGTTCCTTTTCTGCTGCTTCTTCCCACGATGCACAGCTGCCCAACCGCTCGCCGAAAAAAACAAAAATAAACCTACTAACACTTCTCTCGCTGCGCAGTTGCGGTGTGCCTCCCCCTTTTCGACCAACCGCGTCGACACACCTCAACACCGACCGTCTCTCCGCTGATTACGACACCACCTCGACGGCTTGGTTTCACGCTTTCACCGCTCTCCATCTCGGCGTCACTTCTGCCCAAGCGCTCGCTCTTCCGCAGAGAAAAAGAAAAAAGTCATCGCACACCACGCCGAGCGGCCAAAGGGACGATCAGGGACACGTCTTCGACCGGTCAACTTCCTTCCTGCAGTGCTGCGCCTCCCAATCCAACAACCATCCGCGCCAAACCGTCCGCAGCGCTTCTGCATGAATCCTCTGCCAGTAAGTCAGCTATCGTCCCCGCCCCGCGCTTACAGAACAATTGCAGCAACACAGCACAGCACAGCACAGAGACTTGACCGGTCGCCACCACCTGGCTCGAGCTGGGGCTGAACTTTTCGTGATGATCCGCCGCACGCGCGTTTTGCCTACATCTTCGCCTTTGCCTCATTGTGCAACACGTGTCAAGAAGAAGTGTTTTGTGGGTGCTTGATTCTTTTTTTGTCTTTTGCGATTCGTCTATGGAGGTGCGGTGTGCATGACTTTGAGCTATCCATCGCGGAGTTTTCTCCGAAGAGTGATGATGTCGATCATGTGATCTGCGCGTCGCTGATGGCCCCGACGAAGCTTGTCTAATGCTTTTAACAGCTTTAGAAAAGCCCTGCGTACGCGCGAATGAGCATGAGCTGTGTGTGGCTAGTTTTCAAGCATGTGCTTGTTGTTTCTTGACTCCGGTTTGACCCTCCGGAGTCGGCAGATGCCGCTTGTAATATTCGAGATAACAGTGCTCCCACTCTTTGTTCTGTCAGTGCACAAGCTCGACATGAATCATGGAACTGGTTACTCATGCCTTGTGATGTGAGGGCAGTTGAACGTCGGCAATTAGAATGAAAACTAAGTAGATACAAATAAAGATACACATTAGCGGATACTTCTATCTTTCGCCAAACCCCAGCCAATAGAACGTCAGCAATGAACATCTCCCCACCCGTTGCAACCTTCGCCCTTCCATTCGCAAGACCGTCTCAACATCAGCAACACAAGATCTCTCTCTCCCCAACCCCCTCACGGCCCAGCTCCTCGCTCACACACTCCGGCGCCAGCCGCATTTCCGTACAATGCCTCCATACATACCAGCGGCAGACCCGGCGTGCTCGCGGGGATGTATGACTGATTACAGGTTCGATGCGGACGTGCGGCTTGCTGATTATACTGCCGCGCAACTGCTGCTGTTGGTGGTGCTGGGGTGGTGATGAATGTGGCCCACACTCCGTCGTAGAGGTAGAGAAACACCGTGCGTGCTTGGGTAGGGCTTCTGCTTGCACACTACTACGCTTGGGTCCCCAACGTCCCGTGAAGTCCAGCACGGAGCCGAATCCGAGGAGGGAGGAAACGACTCAGCATCGTCAATTTTGACAATGAACCCGCATATCTAAACTTTGTTGTTTTCATCCCCAGCACGTTCTCTCTTTCACTTTTTTTGTTTTCCTGTTCCTAAAAATGAGGTACGAAGCTTGTCCACCGCACCGTCTTGTACGCCGTGACCGGAAGCAGCCGCAAGCCGATGAAGCACTCGATCAACACAACAGCGCGCGTAGCGCAGTAGGCAGTGACGAGCACCGCAACGGGCGCAATCGCCTTCAGCGGCGCAGCGAACCGCGGGTCCCGCCCTTCCGAGAGGTTGCGCAGTCTTGCAGCAGCGGCATGCATGCCTCCAGGAGCGTGCCTCTCCACGCTCTGCCCCAGCGCGTGCCTGCGCCGTGCGACGGACGGGAACGTCCTGTATATCCACGGCAGGACGACGAACGCGAAGAGGTCGACGGCCCAGTAGACGAAGACGCAGGCGACGGAGATGGCGCTCGAGACGTGTTAGAGGACGCGCTCGGCTGGCGTCGGGAAGAAGAAGTTCCAGCCGGCGAGGTGGATGGCCGTGAAGGAGAGCTGGAAAGCGAAGAGGAGCAGGTTGAGCCGGCCCGAGAGAGGGAGGAAGTGGTCTTCTGCGATCTTGACGGCGGGCTGCGCTTTGGCGCGCCAGAAGGGGATGTGCATGCGCCGGAAGACGTCCATCCCGTATGACCAATATATGTACCATGACGAGGGGGGTGCGTCGATGAAGTCGAGCGGTGTTCGTCTGTACGGCTCTCCAGAATATTCGCCGGCTACGATAGCGGCGTCGAGAATGAGGCGCAGCGGCTTTGTTGGTTTCAGCGGGACTGCTGTCTTGACGTCGAGGGGCTTGTGCATCCAGGCTGTGTAGGTGGCGAGCGTGCAAAAGATAGTGGCGAGCGTGGTGAGCTCGAGTGTGGTTATAGCAAGGCCCTGCGCCATCCGCCCCGCCGTGTTCAGGAAGAACCAAAATATTTGACAGCAGGTGATGAGCCTAGTTACTCCATCTCCTTTATTCCGGTCGGCAATGACTTTTGGCTGCACAATAGCATCATCAACCTCTACGTAATCCTTGTGCACCAGGTAGTAAACTTGTTTGGCTGTGAGGGGAAACCGTGCCATTTCTTCACGGTCGTCGAAGACGTAGCCTCCCATATCCGCAAAAAATGCGTGCTTCATGGTCCAGTTGTCGAGCCCAGAGCTTCGGAATTGCTTTACTGAATTGTGTGCGGATAGCCATTGACCAAGAGCAAGTTGAAAGAGGAATTCAGGTCCGATAAAAACAAGACCAGTCATAAGAAACTTCTGCCTCACCCACATCCAATCAGTGAAGAATTTCGGCGGCAAATTGAGACAGAGAACGGTCCAGCTACAAAGAAACATGATTACGACACTGGTCCATATAATGTCAAGTGTGCCTCTTCCATCCGGTCCTGGGGTCCATCCGGAGACTTCGACTCCATTGCCTGTGGAGTTGGGCATAGCCTTGATCGTGTAGGTTAAAAGGAAGTGGAACGGGCTATTTATTTGCAAATATTGTAATTATTCAAAAGAGTATCCCGAAAAGAGATGGAAAAGGGAAAAATCATACTATTCAAACTTGGGATAATTTCGGACTTTTGGTTCAAAGAGCAGTTAAGTACCAGTAATCGCTACATGAGCACCGCATCACGGTGCGAGCTGTAGCCTAGAAAGATCTTGAACCATGACCCGCGTAGCCGCCGTACAGGGGCGATGAGACCTGAGGATCGCTTGGCTTACACTTGATTGGTCTGTTGGAGGTTCGAGTGGGGAAAGCTCGCCCCACTGTTCGCGGCGCGTAGGTAGTCGAGGCCACCAGAACACCGTGGGGTATCCGGGTGCGTAGTATCCATAGAAATTCCTTTCTCGAAAGAATAAAAGGTAGGGGCAAGATGGAATTTAGTCTCGTAGGTCGCCGTTCTGGCAGGATGGTAATTTACACCGCATATTCGATCTTTAGATTTTTCTTGGGGTCTAAGCCTTGCTGCCTAGCACAGCCTTTGTCAGGGCCCCCACTTGGCAAGACAAGACAAGACAAGCCGGGGGTACCCCCGTCTTAAACAAGACGGTTTTGTATTATCTCATCAGCTTGGTTGACCCGCTCTCAAACCTTGCGCAGGGAGAGTGTGTCGACACTTCCGAAAGCCATTCAGGATGCCATAAGTGTCACTCAAAGGCTAGGGTTCGACTATCTTTGGGTTGATGCTCTTTGCATCATCCAAGATAGCAAGGAAGACCTGAACCATGAGAAGGCTCGAATGAACATTGTATAAAGCGATGCCACGGTCACGCTGTTTGTCACAGATGGGGTGTCGGCAGATGATGGAATCTTCTCCCGTGGTCACTAACCTGCCGAGTGCTCCAAATACGTACCACCGTTTCCGCGGCGTCCGGATGAAGAGACGATTATGGACACGTTCAATGCCCGCGCTCAGGCATTCAATACGAGAGAACGCTACGGCCTCACGCTTCCTTGGAGTCTACGTGGCTAGACAATGCAGTAGTATATATCAGCTCCACGTGGCATCATCTACACCGACTCTCAGATTGGTTGGTTCTGCTTGACACTCGCCAAGAAGGGAAATGCCAATTGGGTCGACCAGGAAATCGAGCGGGGTCGCATACTTGATGTCATGACCTCGACCACAAAGCTGAACGACAATTTTGATCATGTTTCGCACCTTTGGCGTGCATTCATAAGATCTGACGCTCTGGACTCGATGATATCACGCAAGCAATTCCAGGAATCCATCACACACCAATTTTACGCGATACCGAATGAACTGAGTAATAGATGCTTTACCTACGAATCCGACAAGCTGGAAGCCGTGGGAAGTATTGCAAAGGCCACCGAGCTGAGGTTGCTCAAGTTGAGGTTCGCGCAAATAAGAGAGGGTAAGGCATGGAAAGGATCGGCAAATTCTCCCAGATACTGGGCAGGCCTGTGGAATGATGACTGGGCATATGGCCTTTTCTGGAAGCAGGAATCCGAACGGTCTGGACACAAAAATAGGAAGCAGTGGTTGACCAAACCCGAGGGGGACCCATGCATTCCGTACTGGAGCTGGGCTAGCGTGCTCTATAGTCGTCACCAAAGTTTTCCAAATTACATGCGATCCACACCAGTACGCCACATTAGCAACGTCATCGCCCCAGGCTTGTCCAAAGGCCAAGAGAGATTCATACCAACCGAGTCACTCCCACTCCGGCTGACAGGTCCGTTGCTACGGCTTTCTGAGGACTGGAGAACGCTTCGGTTCTTAACCGAGGAGTCATACAATGTTTTCACGGGATTTGAGGCCCGAGTTCGGGATTTGTGCGGCATATCCCCTGACTGGTCATCATTCTTGAGAGAGGAACTTGAAAGCGATTGGCTGGAGAGGTGGCGATCAGAAAGTGACTGGGTGGAGCGGTAGCGATCACACAGGCTACAACGCAGTGACGAGAAGTCATGGGCTATCCTTCAGGTGCTCTCGTGGGACTCTGCACTTTTGTGCTGGGAGAAAGCTTTCTATCTTATACTAGAGCGTGTACAAAGACCACGAAGCCCTAGTGACGGTTCAGTGATCTCTGAAACACCAGAACGCTATCGTCGCGTCGCCGCACTATCGCAGAGAGGTTTTCTCCCGCTTGATAATGAGCAGGATATTTCAAGGGATTTGGTCAAGAGAGAAGAAAACTTTGCGCAGACAAAAGCAAGCTTTACGGATTCGTATAGGTCTCAGCCAACAGCACGGGAGCGCAGGATCCCGAGCCTGCTGGAGTTGACTCGACGAGACCCCTGGCCAGAGATGGAGATTGAACTAGTGTAGTTTCACCTTAGTGCTGGGGAACGACTAATGATACCACAAATGCGTCATGAACTGATCAAAAATCTGATGTGTTATAGTATGAGTAATGCTTTGGGTCAGTTGGTGTCAAGTATCCGTCATAAATGCAGGCAAATATTCAAAGTAGTGTATCCTGCAAAGACATCGTAAGATATCAATCGTGTGTAACGTAGTGTATGATCAGTATGGATGAGTGGTAAGTGAAAGTGCTTTGAAAAATGCTCGATATTGCTCTGAAAAAAAGTAGCTTGATGGGTGAGATTGCATTAGTTTATCGTGGAATTGATTCTGTCCGAGACTTGAAGTGGAATGAAAACGCTGATAAAAAGATACAACTAATCTACGAATGATTTAAACACGTCGTTTCTTTTTTGCTAGGCCAGCTACATGGTCTATTCTTAAGAGCGCCTCTCGGGCACGGCCAGTGCTTCTTCGATTAGCTGACAACTTGTCGCGCGTGGCTTACTGGATCCCTGACACTACTTCGCGGCTAAAGCCATTGGATCCCATCGGCACGAGTCGTGGGCGCGGCTTCCCGCGACATCCGGACCATCAAAACTTTAAATTAAGCACAGTATATATTGCACGCCATCCAACCTAAGCATTATTCGTCTCATCTCAAACCCCACATCCCTCAATCCTCTCTCCTCCACCCTCACCATGGCGCCCACCAACTCGCCCAAGCAAATCCCCCTCATCTACCGGGCCTTCTTCACGGTCTTGGAGCCCATCTTCGCGCTCAACGGCGCCTACATCTACGTCGCGCGACCCACCGAAACCCTCCAAATCATCACCCCGCCGCCGCTGCACGCGCAGACGCTGCACCAGACGCCCATCGAGACGATGCTGCTCTGGCAAGTTGCGTCGCTGTACGTGTTATTCGCTTTCGTCGAGCTGGTCGTGCTGCGCTACGTCGGCACGCAGCGCAAGGACGTCTGGCGCCTCGTCTTCGCCGGCATCATCGTCTCGTCCGACATCGGCCACCTGTGGGCGCTCAAGGGCATCGCCGACGCCGCCGGCCAGCCAGAGGTGTTTTACGACCCCCGCGCGTGGACGCGCTGGCAGGATTGGGGGAACCAGGGGTTGACGTGGTTTGGGTTTTTGCTGCGGATTGCGTTTGTTGCGGGGGTGGGGCTTTGATGCCGCGATGCGGTTTGGCGTGATTGGCAATGCGGCGGGTGGCTTTGTTTCAGTCTACCTCAATGGCTGTGTTGAGCGGGACTAAGATTTTCAAGGAAAGCCGGAATAGACCAGGAGTTGATGCGCGTTTTGGAGATCGATTGCGATATCTCCCAACTTCCTTCAGCTGTAATGTGTAGGAACTATGGAACGATTGATGCGGTCATGTAGAAAATTTTCTTGCATTTCTCCTGAGTCTTTTGCCCATTCTTTTTTGTAATTAGTTCTGCATCGAAGCTTTTTGGCCTTACGATATTGTTTCCAAAGTGCATTCCTCCAGAGTCTGCATAAAGCCACTTGATGCCTACTAGATTAGGACTATCGCCACGGCGTTCCTATCGTATATAAGTAGTAGACCGCACACTCTCACCGGTCTTTAATCCGAGGGGTGAGGAAATGCGTTATTGTATCTCCTCGAGCGTAAACATTACATTATAGAGCTTAAAGACCTTTTTTTTATTTTTTATAAAGCTAGATTGCCTAAGCCTCGCACCATATAATTCTTTCACTTTTTAATTCCCGCTAGCAAGCTTCTTGTCATTGTCATATTAGAATTCCAGACACAGTAGCTTAATACCGGTGGAGAAACTACAGACCAGAGGACCAATAATATGCACAATTGCATTTTAACAAGCAGTCCCTTACGCATATTTTGTCAATAGCCAATGCATTGCTCGATTTGCTCGGTTTGCCCAGGGTCAGTACGAAGCTTGCTACCAACCCTCTAATGCTTTCAGCTGGACACAAGCAAAGTTGAATATCAAGGCCGGCCAATGCCCGAATTCACTACTCAGAGTATCAAGCAGCGGCCTTTCCCTTTTCCTCCGGCTGTTCGGAGTTTTCAATCTCCTTGAGACGGCGTTGCAGGTGAAGGAGACTGAGGTGGTTGATCTTTAGAGTATCGCGGATCCAGAATTGTTCCGTCTCGGTTGCGGCAATGTCTGCGAATTCGGGGTCGGTTAGGGCGTCTTGCATCTTGGTGCTGATTCCCATCCTCGTCATTGTCTCGCGACCGGGCGATGTTTCTGAAGGATTGAAGGACCGGACGTGACTGTACGCATAGTCGAGTAACTCGTCTGGATTGATGTCGGGATCGGGGCGGGCGGACCACTTTACGAAGATTTCTTGGGCGGCTTGCGGAGTGAAGCCGATAAACTCCAAAGCGGCTACGCTTTGTGCATCGCGCGGTATGTTCTGGAACCACGGCGGCATTATGGTGGGTGGTGAGTAATGTGATGCGCAATGAGGGTGTAGCAGTGTTGAGTGAGTGACCCGTGTCTTTTATGGGAAGCCAGGAAAAAGACTTTGCAACCGGTGACTCAGTGTGTTCCGTGCTAGATAAAAATCGGAAATGTTCTTGGTCAAAAGTGTGCAACGGAATATTGGATACGGGGTCCAAACTAGCTTACCGCTCCTGTATATCCCTGTGCTCTGTTTTAGTTTCTTCATCCTAGCAACCGATATTGGAACTCGCTAACTTAGGTCTTATCTCCATCTCACCGTACTTGATTTTATCTTTATACAATTATGATAAGAAAAAAACTTCAGGCATTAAAGAGGGTGGAGAGATGCATGGGGCTTCCTTGAGTGGGTATATGAAAAGGATGAGAACGAGATGATCGGTCAAACGGCTTTCGCATACAGTGTTCAGTAACATCATCCTTTAAGCACAAGTTCTGTTGTGACGTTGACAACGAAGGTCAAAGCTATCTAGGGAGTGTGGTTTATAAATATGCAGGAAAGTTTGTGCAATCTGGTGTGCTTAGGGAGTAAGTTGTGCTCAGTCGTCGTCCTGGATCAGTGAATGAGACTACAGTGATACCAGCCTCCAGATCATGCACAACCACTCAAGCCCTCAAATGTATCTACTGCCACATACTTGCACTTAGCCGTCATACTATCATTATCCGAGCTCTTCAGATCCATTCCCTCAAACACGATTCCATCGCATGGTAGATTCTCACTGCAGCTGAGAGAAGCAACATTGTTGCTCGAACTCAACACCCCAGTGAAATTGACAAAAGTCACGTCGCGGACCTGCATCTTGCTCGTTCCCGAGTAGGATCCGTTGTCTCCACTGTTTTGGTTGATCAGCGGCGCTACCGAAGCGCCGTCGATGTCGAAGTTTGAGAAAACGACGTTGGTCACGTTGCCCCAACCGCCTCCTCGCGGCTCACCCGCGCTCTCATAGCTGTCCTGCGGAACGAGAGCCCCCATCCAGGTCTTGATATAAGCGGTGAAGCGAGCTTTGACGTTGGAAGAGACAATCTACCCTCGAATGTCAGTACAAGAGCTCAGAAGTTTGTAGTTAGTGTCCGGACCTTGACCGTATCGATGATGACGTTGTCGACACTGTTGTCCTCCTCATACTGCCCGACGCTGCCGATGGCTACCCCGTTACCACCGTTACAAGTCACGTTCTGGATGGTCACATCGTATGAGCGAGGCTTGATGGCGATGCAGTCATCGCCACCTTGATAGACGAAGTTTGTCAAAGTTACGTTGCGAACGTCCATAGTATCTGTAGCAACTGATTGTCAATGGACCAATGTTTCTCCAGGGCCATGAAGGTTGAGATATGCCTACGTACCAAAGCCGTCTGTATTCTGGACCCAGTTGTATCCAGATGGGGCTTCTGATGAGGTAGCATTGCAGACGATGTTTCTGAATGTGAGGTCCGTTCCGTTTATGATGTTGAGGGCCCAAAGAGGGGGTTGATTGATGTAGAAGTCCTCGACACTCACGTCGCTAACATTCCAGAGAACAAACGGCTGTGTACTGATGGTAAGCCTCCTGTTCAACAAATAACTTTCCCCTGGCCCTTACCATCGGACGGCCTTCCTGGGTTTCACCAGCTTCAGCGGAGTACCATGTGTCCCCATTTCCATTGACGCCCCCAGTTCCATATCCATTGATTCGAATGCCACTACCGGAAAAGATTATTCCAGCACGGTGGTTCTGGAACGCGATGGGGTATGAATTGCTGCGCCAGTATGATAGATTATCTGACATCTACACCAGAAATTCGGTCAGCGCCCGGAGGAATTGTCGCAAAAGTCAACACTTACCAACCACTCTCCCTTCCACTCAATCTGCACGTCAGCTGCTGTGATGTGGATCCTCTCTGAGATATTGAATTGTTCATCTTCAAGAAAAATTATGTCACCAGAAGTTCCGCAAGTGTCAAAGGCCTCCATGATACCTGGCACGTCATTTCCCCCATCTTCTGAAGCGGTCACAGTGCATTGAGGACGACCGTCAATGTCAGAGACTGAAACCTGACTGGCGAAAATGGTTGCTGGGAATAAAGCCAAGAGAGAGAGCAGTAACGACATTGCGAAAGACATGTTGGGAAGTGGTATGGATCGATGTGTGCGCTCGGCTTCGCAGCTTATTGACTGCCTATTTATCTTTATTATTGAAGGTATTCAGCTTCAAAGCACTCTCCACCAGTCTGTACCGTCTAAACTCATTTCGATCCCTCTTCCCCCAATTCGAAAAGATCCACAGTGGCAATGTGGCGCGGAGAGATTTTGAAAAATTCCCCCGTGTACCACACAGATTGATCCACAAATAAGGTCAATTTTCAGATGCATCCATGAGGCTGCTAGGGTTGAATTAGCTTTTGTATGAGGTGACTTTAATCTTTGAAAAGTCTAGTATGCCTAATCGGTACAAAGCCAGACCGAGCATGATAATTTCGGCGTGTTGAACTACATGATGCCATCACTCGAAAAGCATATTCTACCATCACTCGCGAGGGCAAGATCCCATATGCGAGTTGCAGATCTAAAGCGGGTGAATGATATTGGATCTACGTTAGTGTGTGTCGCCACTGGCCTGATACGGAATCAATCGAGCGCCGCGGCTACCTAATCCTTATTCTTTAGTCAATTTGTTCCGGATATCATAAGACAGATTATGCTATACTATGCTGTACGCTACTTTCACTCTTGTTTGAGATGCATTTTTAATTAGCGTAACTTCGCCGCAAAGTCGTTGTAGCTATACCCTTCCTCCGCTTTTTACGGCTTGCACCTCCACTAGCGGTGCGAGTTACCACAAAATAATCTATTACCGACAGTGGTGGATACCCGCTCGCCCGAACCTGTTAAATGCGGGGAGATCGATAAGCGATGCGGGAGAATCCGCTGCACGCAAATATTGGCACCTCGCATGCTCGGTCTAATGCATACCGACTAAACTCTGTGCACTGTAACCAAGCTTAGTGCATAAGCGCCGAGGATTAGTTATGCACCGGTAGACTCTTTCTAGTAAGCTTCGGAGTTGCTGCGTCAGTCAGGTCAACGGCAGGATTTATCTGAGAGGCAATAATTTAGAAACAATTAACTGGAAAAGAGAGTATTACGTCGTTATACGAATGAAAAGTTGGGCCATATACCTCTGAAAGGTATAATATCGATTATTATTTTAGATTGGCCACAACGGTTACAGTTTATCCGATGAGGGTAGTTGTATACATTCAACACTGTTATAATCCAATGTGCCTTTCGCTAAAAGATATTCATGCTAGTGCTTGAGGGCAAAGTTGTGCCAAAGTTTGAAGGCATAGTGGATATGCCGATGGTTCAAAGGCACAGGTGAGTCGCCACGTAATGCGACCACTTGGTCGGCTCATATCAAGAACTGGCTTACCACGCCTTACTGTCACTTAGTCGGAACCAGAGAATTTCAATGTCACATATCAGATGCCAATGAAAGTAGATATGGGGGAAAATCAATTACTCGTAGAGCGATGACTCTCAACCCTCGCATTCGCCGCTATGGCGGGAGGAAGGTAGCGGAATAACCTGACGAATATAAGGCAAACGGGAATCCCTACAGCAATCTCAATGACTCTGCAAAATCCGAAATGAAGGGAAAGAAAAGCCACAACCATATGCGCCAGAGTAATCAAATAAGAACCAACCATTCCGGGCTATACCCTTGGACGTCTAATCTGAATGGAGCCTCAAAGATTGGCTCCTTGGAGATGGTCAAGGATTCTGTTTACGGAAGTTTTGACTGTGGAGACGACAATTAAAAGACGTCGAATAACGAATGTTTGGGACATTGTTGGATACTCCCTTTGCCCAGCGCTGTTTAAGCCCAAACGTGGACGTCATCTTTGGGCATGTAAGCTTGCCGTCGCCCCATTCATTCCCTCCGAGAGCTGGTCAGTGGGCCTCACCGCTTTCACGAGTAAAAGCTTGTGCTTTGAGGAACGGCAAGTCAATATATTCGTAGGAGGGCCGAAGAGACAATCAAAGTAATGTGCAAAATGGCATTTCTCAATACAATCCACGCTGAATCAATTTACAAGCATCCCAAAACTCCGGCAAAGAACATTCATAAAACAGCGAAAGCTCGTGTAGAAGCTGCAGTGAAGGAAACTAGGTGAACAAAGGTTGAAAACAAATCGTAAAACCCCACAAGGGCACCAAGACCGCAGAGGAGAGCCGGAAACTCCGACGCGTCTCCATGGACGTCGGTACAAGAATGCATTGGAATCCGACTCCCTCAGCGTCTATGGCCCTGGGTCGTAAGCGTTCTGCTCATATCTCAACAATCCAGAAAGATTCAAATCTTTGATCCCCAAAGCTTCAAATATCCATTGACCGTTGTCCGACAGAGCTGGAGTTTGGAATTTGAGAAAGACTTCAAAGTTACTGGATCTGAAGTTCTCATCGTGGGCGAAGTCGGGATCCCTTACTTCTTGCGCAAACTCATGTAGGCTCTCCAAGTCTTCATCACTGCTCGTCAGGGCTTGTTGGAACCGCCCGATTTGTTCTTCGAGCCACTCCAGTGCTCTTTTGCGATCTCCCAATACAACCATCAATTGTAGTAGAGATTCTGCGGTAGAAATGTAATGATCGTGCTTCAGGTCGTAATGGCTGAGGATAGTTCGGTAGATTGACTCGGCGTGACGTTTCCGTGTTGTGCCAAAGGATTCAGCAAGGTTGCGCGCAAGACGAAGCTGAGCTCGAAATGTCAAATCGTGAGTGGGGCCTCTGTGCGTTTTCAGAAGTTCGACCAAGCAATATCTCAAAGGTAAAGCAGCCTCAAAACAGGAACAGTCTTCCAGTATCTCTGCGAGCTCCCGGATACGATCTTGCGTGTCAATCTGCTTCAGGCCGAATCATTTGTCGTGCACGTATACCTCGAACAGGTGCATGCGGAGTTGGAGAGAGAGTCTTTCGTGTGTCTGCGTTCCCCTTTCCTCCCGAATACGGTATGCCAATGCCAACTGCACCATCGTGAAAAGCGCCCACTCGTGCTTAGGATCATGTAGTCGTAAATGTGTAGAAAGGCAGTGCTCAAGAATTTCGATGGCATCATAGACGCTAAATCGCCAGTCTTGGCTCAGCTTCACCCTCGCGAGGTAGGACAAAGTCAGTAATGTGTAAGGATGATTCTCTCCAAGCGTTTGAGAACGGATGTCGTAAAAGTCTTGATGAATGCAGTGAGACTCCTTGAGACTTTTTTCCTTCACCACGTCATCTTTTTCCATGGCAAGACCGTACACGCTCAAGCCAAGGCTGTCTTTGAGAAAGAGAAGACGGCGGCCTCGCGGGTCTTCTTTTCCCAAGGTGATCCTTTGCAGATCCTTTTCATGTTCCACATTCTCTTTGCGGAGCTCAAACGCTTTTCGCCTTTCCTCCTTACACCCTCGACTGTAGCTAACTGCAAGATTGTGTCTTCTCGTTATCGTCTAGTAACCGGGCGAGGTTTTTAAAGAATCGTAGAATCGGACGTAGCTATAGGCGTAGTCGAGTAACTCGTCGGGATTAATATCGGGATCGAGGCGGGCGGACTACTTAGCGAAGATTTCTTAGGCGGCTTAGTAGTAAAATGAAGTAATATTATCTATACTAAATAAGTAGTATAAGAACTAAGAGAGTAGAAAAGTATTTTCGTAGAATTTTAAAATAGCTACTATTTAAATAGTTTATTCTAGCACTCGATGGCTAGTCAACATTACTTTACCGGCTTTACGAGACTTTAGGGACGAATATTCGAGCAGATGTAATCCTACACGCCGGCCGCTGGATTTGTAAGTAATGCAAGCACAACGGCTCCACTCTTACTATAAACCTTTAAAGCTCTATGACTGGAGACGGAAGCTCTACATGCTAACAACAAGAATAAATCCTGGATCCCACAGATTTCCATGACGATGCGTATGTTCACTCGGCACCTGTTATGTGGCCAAGCCTTTTCCAAAGTCTCTCGAGTGAGGAACTGGTCAGCATCCCCAACGATCGGCAGTACGATCCATGGTCAACCTGTTAAGTCCTTTAGCATTTCGGAAGTCGTGTAATGCCTTATCCCACGTACCATGTAACACTTAGACGTGTCGACCCAAGCAGATCGGAGAGTCCTGGCAAGGGCCTCTTCAGTTATTGTAGGTGCAGGTGTAACCGAAACCGTCTGTGACCTTAACCTCGGTAATGGTATCAGGCGACTAGCTACGCGGAGTCTCCATTGCGAGCTGCCCAGCTCATCTCTTCCATTTGTGCGATAGATTGGCCTGTGAGTTGTCGTTAGCCGTAACCCAGCCACACAATACCACAGCCGTCTTACATGGCATAGCTCCACCCTGATTCATCTCGTGGTTTAACGCAGAGAAAGCGTCGCACATAAAGCCTGTCATTCTCGAACGTCTCTTCTTCTGCGTCCGAGTCAGAAGCGGAAGCGTTGACCTTGGTCGCGGAGCTCTTATCCTTCCAGCCCAACTCGATTACCTGCATGGTCAGTTCCACGACAATGGCGGCTTAGTGGGCCGAGCCACTCACCCTTCCCCATACGAAGAACTGCTCTCTGTTCCTTTGGATATGGAAACCATCTGCCAAAGTCAGCTCCGCTCCAAGTAACGGCTACCTCAGAAACCTACGTCTCGTAACTTCCAGATCACCCAGCCCCGGCTGCATCAGCCTCCGCACGGTCCATGCCAGCGGCAACTCCTGCGTGGAGCTCAGCATGAGGTTCGGAAACGCGTCGTATGCCAAGACCCAATCCGCGATTGCTTGGTAGTTCTCCTCGGGACTCTTCATTGCGTCCCTGATGTCCGGGAGGAAGCCGTCCTGCTCCCACGGCATCAGGTTGATCTCGGCACCCTTCTCCAACAGTAGCTGGACGCAGCTCAGATGGCCCTGACGCACTGCGATCTCCAGCGGGGCTCCCTCGCCGCTACAGTAGCCGATGGGCGCGAAGTTGCTCAGCAGCACGTCAATGGCGTCGTGGCGCCCCTTGCTGGCCGCCAGCTGCATCGGCGTCAGCGACTGCGCCTCTTCGTCGCCCGCGATGCTGAGATCGGGATGCCACTCCATCAGCAGCGTCAGCATGCTGGTGTTGCCCGCGACGATGGCCAGCTGCACGGGGCTCGGGCGGTTGCCCGTCAGCTGGTCGACGTCGGCGCCGGCCTCGAGCAGGATGGTCGCCAGCTCCTTGTTGCCGTCGGCCACGGCGTGCAGCAGCGCCGTCTGGTGGTCGGGCGAGTAGCAGTGGTCGACGGGCGCGCCGGCCTTGAGCAGCAGCCGCGCGCCGTCGGCACACCCCTGCCACGTCGCCGCCACCAGCGCGCTGCCGAAGATGCCGCCGCCCAGCGCTGCGTCCGCCCCGGCCTTGAGCAGGATCTTGATCATCAGGTCGTCGCCGACGCGCGCGGCCGCTTGCAGCGGGAAGCCGTAGCGCAGCGCCTCCGAGATGAAGTTGACGTCCTCGCCCTGGTCGAGCAGCTGCGTGGCGACGCCGTACTCGCCGACGAGCGCGGCGGTGTAGAGTGGGCACAGCGCAATCACCTCGTCGCTAAGCGTGGCAATATCTACAAGAGCATGCGCGCGACACTTCGGGGTCAACCGGTCGATGAAGGGTTGTAGGTCACGAACGTTGGAGTCTTCTTCTTCTTCGGCAATTGTAGAGTCGCCGTCATAGGATGGGGGATCGTCTCCGATGCGTTCTTGCCCGCCCTCCCTTACGGTCGCCATCTCGTGGACGTGCGACGTTGGGGCATTGCAGACGACGGAGTCTCGAGAATTGCTCCCCTGCTGGGACTGGGTGTCTGCAGGGGTTCGATTAGATGTGTCTGCAGATGAACTTCAAGGTTTGCCCACTTACCGCTAGTGCTAAATGAATGTTGGTGGCGTAGCTCGACCGAGTTGGGAGACAAAGGTGACGAGAATGGCCGAGGGAAAAGACGAGGTTGACCTCCAGGAGGAGATGATTGTTCCCGTGCGCGCCGAGAAGGTGCTGGAGAAACCGGAGAATAATGGCTTGTAAGCGAGAAGCTAGATTCAGATGCTCGTTCCGAGAGTTTGAGGCGTGGCAGTTGGAAAGGATTTCGCGGTAAAACTACCGCACCGTTCGAATTTGTGCTCGTAGTCCGCAGGGGTGTCACGGGCAGCGACCTGACGATTCTTGGTTCGGCATATGATCTATGAGCGGTGGCGAGGGCCATGTCCTCGGTAGCAACTTCACCTAATATATCGTTTGTAGGAGCCTCGAGCTCAACAGAAGATTGTCTCTGTTGTAGTTTTCTCAGCTCCGAAAGCACGACTTCGTAGGTGGCATCTCGGGGGCCTGGAAACTTTCCAAACGTGTGCCTACTTCCCACGCAGGATACTTTGCGGTGGGACGGAGTAGCTGCGTGGCCAAAGCACTAGAGAGGAGGTGAGTGATGGTGAAAAACAGAAGGCAAGGATACTGACTGCGCTTAATCCATCGACGCTAGCATCCGCGCCGCGTGAGCCGTAATGTTGCTCCATAAAACAGACGATGGATAGGTCTGGTGCGTCGGTGCTATTTATAAGCTCTGAGAATTGATTTGTGACCTGCGCAAGGCAAGTCGTATTGTCTTCTTGCTCGAACCAGTTGGATATTGTGCAGTCCGCGCTCATTGGGGAGTCCATCCCGATCCGAGTAAATATGGAGGCATGAGAGATGGTATCCGGTGAGAGCCACCTTTCAAGAAAGCATATTCCAATTGTTGCTTGCAGAATGTGGCCCCACACCGCTTCTACTCCTTTGGCGTAGCAGAGAGCCTTTCTCAAATCAGCTAACAGTATCATATAGGGGCATCTGGGCAAGCCTGACTTTCTCTATTATCACTGACCCGAGTCCCTGGCCAACAAATATGATCGGCCAGTCAACGATATTCTCCAGCTGTCAGTAAAGAGCCACTGATGGTCTTTCTGAGCGTCACAACTCACCTTTCTCCGAGAGCTTAGACCCTGGAGTAGCTTGACTGCGATGACCGACTCCAGGTTGTAGCTCAGTTGGCCAGTTACCACTTTTCGGGAGTCATAGCCAAATTTCATGATCCGGGCGTCCGACAGGTCTCTGGGGAGGCCGTCGCTCACCCAGTCAAAACCCGTCTCGGCGTTTCTCCACGCATCGTCGGGAATTTCGCCAAGGTCGTGGACAACGACCAAGCTAGGAGGCCAATGTTGGTTCAACCCTCGAGGGAATTAGGGAAGAGCCCGACTCACTCAAAATGTACATCAGCCTGGCTTAGCCCCGTCCCCACTTCTTTCAGTCCTTGCTGTTCCTTCGGCACCGTTAAGCCCCAGGTAGGTTGCCTTGACGCCATCTCCGCTGACACAACTCTTCGATATTGAAATACTGCTGCGATTTTAATGGCAAGGAGAAGTGAGTAGTAGCTGAAATATCAGGAAGGTAGGCATGTTCGGCTGCGAGACCAAGTGAGATTTTTGTTTGCCTTCCGCCTGCCGAGAACACCGTTCAAGAATCACCTGGAACCGGGGTCTATGAGGCTGATCCACTGCCCGAATAGATGGCTAGGGGGTGTCAGCCTCTGTAACGGCTATTGCCGCCAATCACTAAAGCAGTGCTGATTCCATTGGGTAGTATTGCGCAGCAAGCGCGCCAAGCTTCCATACCGCGCAACGGTGGATACGACAGATTACGCACAGCCCAGTCAGCCATATGCAACATACCTAAAGCGAACATGAATCAGCCTCACTCTACTGTTTCGTGTCGGAGGCCGCCCTGGCGCACAGCAGGCGATGGCTTAGCCGCCATTTGCGCAGCGAACAGAAATCTCCCTTGCCGTGCCTCGAGAATGTTGAGGCTGGAGCTGCAGGCGTGCAGTTTTTTTTTTTTTCGCGAGGCTGACACGCCCTCTGTTTCAATATCCCAGCTGCGGAGCTCCGTGTAGGCAACAAGATCCTTTGGAACGGTAATACAAAGGGGGTCACTGAACTGGCTGTATTAGTAGACATTTGGCCCCTTACAGCAGTTCTCGCTAAATAATATAGATCATGCGTCGGTGTTGAGCTCCAATAACTACTTCTAGAAATCTTACAAGCCTGTGGCATGAATGCAAAGAAATGAACACCGTTTAGTAGAATACTATAAAATCACTAATCCTGAAAAAGGTCCATGAGTCCACCGGAGAAGCCAACAGGAAATCCAAGAACTGCCAAGGCTACCGGTCCAACAACACGCATGACATTTAGTAGCATTTTAACAGCCAGATCTCTCTTTCTGGAGGGCTTCTGCTTTCGAGCCTCGTCTATCTCGGTCTGAACAGCTTCTCGCTCCTCGGGCCGCAGTTTCTCTTCATTGCTTTTCAGCACCGTGACGACCTCTTCAAATGACTTGCCCCCTACCTTCTCTCGCAGTTCCCGCTCGTAAGCCTCCATTTGGCTGCGTAGGTCCTCCATACTTCTATTCATATGATGATTCAAGTCGTGAATTCGATTTTCGAAATACCGTTCGTTGTTGCGTTTCTGGTAGCGCAGTTCGTCCTGAACATTGCGAGCAGAGTCCCTCATGTTTTCCAACTGCAGCCTAGACTGCTCGAGGGCTCGCTGTAGCTTTAAGTCGCCATCTCTGATCGCTTGTTCCGTTTGCTGTTGGGCTTCGAGGATCTCGGCTTTGTACTTTTCCTCGAGCTCCTTCATGTCGGTCATTACTGTGGATCCCGCCGTGGTTTCCGCAATGGCCAGTGATTGGTTCACCAGCTCGTCTTGAATTTGCAAAGTTGCTGGCATCATGCGGACGAGGCGAAGGATGATCTTGAGAGCT
The DNA here is from genome assembly GCA_023087525.1 of Lasiodiplodia sp. KE8368. NCBI lineage: Eukaryota > Fungi > Ascomycota > Dothideomycetes > Botryosphaeriales > Botryosphaeriaceae > Lasiodiplodia > Lasiodiplodia sp. KE8368. Next base: position 363,968 of record JAJMYN010000037.1, read on the forward strand.
GACGATCGGCTGTCATCGAACCGGTCTACCGAAGAGCCCATCTCGATCAGTGGCTGCCAGAATTGCGGGTCTTCCTTTAGCTGGCGTTCATTTCTTTTGGCCATCTCCATCCGCCCGAGTTTCTCTGCCATGCCCCAACTCGACGTTACTAAAATGACGTTTTTCAGCGCGTCCTCTCCACAAAGATTACGAAACATTTTGAGATTGCGCAGTGTGGATCCATACATGCGGCGTTCGACGATGTTTTGTATGTAGATGATCCCTGAAAGCTTGGTGTCGCGTTTGAACGTCTTCTCCAGCCACCCCGCAATGTCCTTGAGCACTTCTGATTCGCTGCGGAGGGTGTCGTTGAAACCAGGCGTATCAATGAGGACAATGTCGTGGCCGTCGGCGCTAAACGGATGTTCGCTAATTTTCGCCGTGCCTACGATGCGTGTTAAAAACAAGAGCACCTGGAATTAAGAAGTGGTGGCCATACAAGACTTAAAATCGTGCCCAACTTCTACATTCGCATTTCCAGTAGCTGTGCGGATGAATGTACTCTTCCCGGCACCAGTAACACCCATAACGGCGATGAAACTCTTTCGGGAATCCATGGTGAGCTGTGTCGTGAGATTCAGTTGGCGACACGTGGCTTGGCCATGCACTAGTCCGTGGTATATATGTTCAGGCCTGCTCCCCTGGGTTCTGTAATTTTACCCCCTAAAGGGAGATGAGAAGACGCAAGGCTGTCTGCTTTCGTGGGAGTGATCCGCCACCGAAGGACTAGTGATCGTATTGGCGCGGTAGGCTAGCCATCACCCGGCAGGGATTGCCAACACCGCTCTTCAACTCAGCCTTGCCTCATGCAAGCTCATGCATGTAAGCATCTCATGTGCACGGCAAACTGACGAGGCTGGCAGGCAGCAACCCGTCCCGATCATGCATTTCCACGCCAAGTATATACCAATTGGGCGCCAGGCCGTTTATTCAAGTCTATATGATCCAGTCTCGACAGCGGAGCAGGGGGTCTAATTTTAGCCACCCTCAAGCCAAACGACCGCTCGGGAAATATCGCATCGCTCATGGTAGTCCTCACCAAACGAAGAGCCGAACACCCAGACATTTGGACTGAGCACCATGAACACGCTTGTTCCATCCATGCGTGTATCATCGTCAGAAAGCCTATGCACATTGTGTGCTCTCATCATTGGGGAAGCAATCTCGAACTTGGTCTGCAGCAAGGTTTCCTGGGTCCCGAAATGCCACTCTCGGAGCTGAGAGTGCACTCGGACGGAGATATTAGCCGTTTTGAGGAAGATTACCTTCAGCCTTGCTTCTATCCCGTCTGTCTCCGCTCGCTGACGGAGGATCCGACCAGCCGGGCCGGTCAGAAAGCCTTGCATCAAAACGTCGCAAGCCTCATTCACCATCGGCGACGCAGCGTCATTGGCTCCACCAGCCGCGAACATGCCGCTCGGTGGGGAGCCGTTCCGCTCATATGTGCGGATGATCAAGCAGCGGTAGTGGTTCGCAGCCTCCTGGTTCTCTGTGGTGAAGCCGTCAGCATTAGCCCGAAATAGCGGGTAGAGTGGTTGTGGCAGCCATACTTTGCAACATTGCGTTGTACGTGCTCTGCAGGGCTTCCTGCTGAGCCTTGTGGAAGAAGAAAAACGGACGGTCCAGAATCCTGGCACACAGGTGATGATTGAGGAGGGCAGTAAGCAGCATCTTTGAGGCTCGAGCCGCCGCCTTCGCATCGGTAGAGTGCAGCCTTCCACGGACCACGCTTTCTTCTCCTCGCACCACCGGTGCCATCTCCTCCAAAGAGAGATCTTCCGGCACCATTTCTGAGTGCACGTCATTAACCCACCCGTGTACACTTTTCTCTAGATCCTCCAGACTTCTCGCTATTGCACTGTCTTGCTCTGTGAGGAAGTTGTAGATCTGAGGTTGCCCTTGATGTACTGGAACACTTTCTTGTGGCTGTGCTGGCAATGATGGTGGCGGTGGAGGTGGTGTGGGCAGAGGCCTTTCCACTTCCTGTTGAATGGTATTGCTTGCGGCGTTGGCTTTCCGATCTCTACGTGCAAGACGCTTTTCCAGCTGCTTCACCTCTGCTCGCGCCGCATCCCGCTCCTTTCGAGTGTTCTGAAGCTCAGACTGTAACATGCTGAGCTGCTGTTGCTGGTCTCCAGCACCAGCGCCTCTGGGGACATCTTCAAGGGATATTCTGTCCGGGCTGACAGCAGATGCCGCGCCAACTCCGGCGGGGACGTGCTTGCGGTGTCCGCTACTGTTGTTGATGGAGCTCGTGTCGTCACCACCGCCAATCATTGAAGCTGATGAAGCGTGAGGAGTGGCTGGCCTAGTTGCCTGTGAGGCCTTGACATAGTCGTACGCTGCTGGGACGCCGAAGTGCATGTTCGCTGGTTGGGAATTAGTTGGGAAATTGCCAGTCCTCACGATATCGTTGATCGAGTCGTAATTTCGATATACTTCCGACTGTCGATGCTGCTGCATCGTCATGCTGTTCCGCCGGGCGGGCCAGGGCTGCGCGAAGAGCAACCTGGGGAGTTGTTGCGGTTGCTGACCGCTATCTGCTCCTCTGTAAGGGCTTACAGACCTAGGCTGTTCATCAAAGTGACAGCTGGGAGTATCGAACGTGGCTCCATCTGTGCCGTTGTTGGTGTTCTTGTCCGGTGCCTGGTCGTGGGGTCTGACCCAGGTCAGTGGTTGTTGATCCCCACTGCCGCCTTCTTTCATGACATTGTCCTTTCCCAGCCTTGGCTGCTGGTCGACGAGAGCTGGCCCTAGACTTTCAGCCGTGCTGTTCGTAATACTCCCGACATTGCTGTTGTCCTGCCATGGCCCTGGCCCTGTGAAATTCGGCACTGAGCGAGGCAAATCTGAATCGGAGCGTCGAGCATGACGTGTCCTGTGTGCTGCTAAGCTTGGCATCTTGGTCTGCCTCTGCCGCGGGACGCTCCTGCCGTCTCCTCTCGGGATCATCTCGTCGCTAGAATGATGCTGGTGGCTCGTTGCGGTGGCGGATCTCTTCGACCCTCGGGACTAATTTTCGCGGCATCAGCCATCTCCTCTCCACCAGTACATCGCATTCTAAGGTTGAAGGCTCACCAAGTGATAAATGTCCCTAAGACTGTCCTTGAGCTTATTAGAGCGACGTGTTGCTCTTGTTTGCGAGGCCGGCCTCGGTGTAGAAGACTTATGTAGTGTCATATGACTACCATCTTTCGCGCTCGCAGCTCTGTGACGCTGGGTTTTCCGCTGCTCAGAATCTGGCTTGGCGCCCACCGTCGTTGCTGCCGGACGACCGCTGGGGTTGGGAGCAGGAAGACTGAGCACGCCAACTCTCTCTATCCTGGAGAGCGCTTGTGGATTTGCAGGGAAAGAACCCCCTGATGCTGCCATGTCTGCCGCCGGACGGAACGTAAAGAAGGCGGCATTCACTTCTATTTCGCCTATTTGAGAAGATGCCTCCGGAAAGGCGGGATATCGATACTGGTGGGGAGCGAGGAGCTGACGGTCACCGGTGCGATTCGGAGGGTGCCGGCCAACTCTCAGCCTTGCTGCATGTCAGCCCAAGCGGGGTCAATCCTGCAGCCGTCCATTTGGAGCCGCAGAGGCAGCCACGCGACGCAACAGCCTTCAGGCAGCAGCTGTGCAGGAATTTCGAAAACGTCGACGTGTCACAGTTGCCTGGACTAAGCCTACTCCACCCTTGTTGATGCAGTCCACAACTATAGGTTGCGGAATTATCCGCTGGTGAGGCTGACTCTGGATCAGCCTAGCTGCATTTGCTCATCAGCCTCGTTTGGGAGCCTCCCTGCAGAATGCAGCGAGGATTGCACTTAACAGGCGAAGAGCAATGAGACAAAAGCACTTGCCCGCCTAGCGTGGTATACTGCAATCCGGACTTTGCCTAGCATTGAAAGTCATAAGTGCCCAACCGAAATCAGGAGCACCTTCACCATGGCGAACTCGAGCCGAAACAATCAGAAGCGGTTGATCATCTGTATTGACTACGGCACCACATTCACCGGTACAACATTTCTCCCAGTGCACCATCAGACACAAAGTGATAACAATCTACCGTAGGAATCAGCTACGTCCTCTCCGGCCAAGAACCCCGTGAGATCCGTTACATCGACAAATGGCCCGCCGGCAAGAACGGGGTCATACACAAGGCGCCCACGGCCATCGCATACACTGAAACAAGACCCTCCAACCCCTTCCTCGACAACCCCAGCCATAGCCCCCTCTCCACCTCGGCCTGGGGCTACGGCGTCAAGTCTACCGTCGACTCATATACCTGGACCAAGCTCCTGCTCGACGACCAGGCCCGGCCGTCCCAATTTGATGACCCGACCCTGCGCGATGCCCGGAAGACAGGCATGCTACGCCTGCCCAAGGACAAGAGCGCTCAGGCTGTCTGCGAGGACTATCTGAGAGAAGTGTATGCGCACATGCTAGTCACTTTGCACAAGCGGTATTCAGATGACATACTGAACGCGTGTCCGATGGAGTGCTGGCTGACTGTCCCCGCGACGTGGTCGGACGGCGCAAAGCAAAAGACCAAAGCGGCGGCGAGGGCTGCGGGTTTCGCATCGAGGGAGAAGGACGCCCTTTACATTATTGCCGAGTCGGAGGCGGCGGCGTGGTACGCGTTGAGCGAGAACTTGCCGTCGACGAGCTTCAATCCGGTTCAGGTGTGTTCCGTCGGCTAGACTAGACTTATGTTGACTAACCCGTATTTTGTAGCGCGGTGAGAACATTATCGTTTGCGATTGCGGTGGTGGTACGGTGGTCAGTTACCTCACCTACTCCTGTAGATGGGAACATCATGACTCATTCCCGAGGTAGGACATTACGGCCTTGTCCGTTATTGAACGCGATCCCCACCTTAAGCTCAGGAGCCTCGGTCCTCCTCTCGGTATAGCCCCCTTGGCTCCGATCTCCTCCGCAATACTGATAAACCACAGGTGCGAAGTGTGGATCGACGTTTATCGACCGCAATTTCAATCAGTGGATGGCCAACACATTCCGCGATACATATACGTCTCTACCCGAGCGTAAAAGAGGACCCAGCAGCGGACTTATGCAAGCATTTGAGTCAGCGAAGAGGTCCTTTGGTGATGAAAGTGAAAGAGGCTCCAGCAGAATTGAGATTGAGGGTGCTCACTTTGAAATTCATGATAGCGAATACTACGACTATGATAACGCACTTGTTGTCATTACAGAGTAAGTACATTTTGAGTAAGTACTACCGAGACTTTGTTTACTTACGAGCCTGAACAGCGAAATCATGCAGTCCTTCTTCGATCCTGTCGTCGACCGCATCATAGACCTGCTCGATGTTCAGTTCATTGACTTGGAGAATCGGGGTATTCGAAAAATAGACGTAGGTATTAATACGGTTCATGGGTGTGCAGCACTAATGTTGAGCAGCGGTTACTACTCGTCGGCGGGTTCGGTGACTCGACATACCTCAACACGCGCCTAAAAGAATGGTGCAGCTCGAAAGGGCAGACACAGATGACGTGTCCACCAGACTGGTAGGCCAGCGATACCCCAACATGCACCTAGCACCTGTTGATTATATTACAGTATATCGGCCGTGTTCCGCGGCGCAGCACTCCGCGCGCTGCTTGGACCAAAGATCCAAGACCGCCGATCCCGGCGGCATTATGGCTACTCCACGCGGTGCCCTTTCCGCAACGGCTACGATGATGAGAGCAATGCCGCCTATGACGATTTCAGCGGCGAGAAGTTCCGCGATGGCTGCATGTACTGGATTGTAGAAAAGGTAAGTTGCAGACAGACTTCTTTTACACGTTTCCCGGATGCTTACCACATTAAAGAACACCGCTTTTGCGGAGCTCAATACCCGCTTCCAGCTGTACCACAGCATCCCTGAGGGCAAGCAGTCGCGGACACTGATAGAGCTGTGGAGCTCCACAGACGACAGCGCTCCGGAATTCTTGAACAAATCCATTATGGAAAGCGCGGGCAAGCTTGTCATTGACTATCCAGAAGACGTTCTACGTACGGCAAGCTCACAGTACAGCACTACACTTCGAAAGCAGGTTCGAAACGTGCAGGCAGATATTGAGGTAGAAGCCCGGGCGGATGAATCTGTTTTAGTTTTCAAGGCATTTGCGTCTGGGAAGGAGATTAGCGAGACCACGATTCATATTGATGGGTAGTGTGCCGGCGCAGAGGAATATCGCAGGAAAGACTACTTGTCGGGCTCGAATTTTCGGGTAATCTATTATAGACAGACGTACTATCTATAGTATTAGAAAAGAATATCAAAAGTATCTACGATAATTAGACTATTATATTCTATTTTATACTACAAAAATAGTAAATTTTTTTTAAATGTAAAATAATTCGCTGTTTTCGCTCTAGAGCAGCAGTGGTTCGTCGATTACTAAATACCGCCTTACACTTCCCTCCGGAGGAGCAATTCATCGGATTTATCACGAGTCATACAAGCCGCTCGGACTCGATTCCCTCTCGGGTCACCCCACAGTCTCTAGACGGTCGGGCAACCAGACCGGCCACCTGGGGAGCACAGTCAGACCATGTCGTGCAGAAGCAGTGCGTGCTCTCCTACACCTACTCCATGCGGCTGTTCTCTCAAGACATGGCGCGCCAATGACGACGCCGAGAAACAAAGCGGCATATCGTATAAGTCGCGCAAGCCGGCGAAAAAACTGCCGGAGCCGCAGCAAAGTGCCGACGTCGGAGTGTTTACGGCAACAGGTGGCTCCAGTTCCCATATCGGGCGCGTGATGCGGGTTGTGCCGATTGACGAGTGACCGCACTCCGCGCTCGCTATCCCGATTGCGGGGTGCAGCCGTTCCGCAACAGGAAAACTGCGGGGAAACCGCGGCCGTAGATCCTCCGCATGCTGAACCCTGCTCACACAATTTTTACGTGATTTTCAGGCTTTCCATTCTGTCGGCAATATGCCGTCGGAGCTGGGCGTAGAAAGCTCGAGCTCCATGTGGAGTCTCGGCCGCTTTTCGTAGCCGGTGGCCGGCTGTGTATATAAAGACGGCCGTTGCGGCTTGAGGAGTTTCGGTTTACAGCCGCAAAAACGTCACCATGGCCGCCACTCTCCGGGTGCTTTTTGCCCTGGTCGCATCCGTCCTGTTTTGGACCACCGCGTCTGCTATCGATTCAGGCCGCTGCGAAAATGCCCGCTACGAATCTAAGCCCCGGCTGTTCGTCCTGTCGGATATCAGCAACGAGCCTGACGACCAGATGAGCTTGGTCCGCCTCCTGACCCACGCCAACGAGCTCCAGATCGAAGGCTTCGCTGCAGTTACTTCGGTGTGGAAAAACGACTCCCTCGACCTGGACACCATCTTCCAGGTCATCGGCGGCTACGCGAACGTCACGGACAACCTCAACAGCAACGTGCCCGAGGCCGGCGCTTACCCCTCTGCCGAAGAGGTTGCGTCCCGCATCTACGCCGGACACCCTGTCTACGGGCTCGCCGCGCTCGAGCTGGAGCCCAGCAACGCGTCCCTTGCTCTCGTTAACGCCACCGATGCTTCTGAAGACCCGCTCTGGGTCAGCTGCTGGGGTGGCACGAACGTCCTGGCCGAAGCCCTGAACTACGTCCAGAAATCAAGAACTGCGGAGGAGACGGCAGCCTTCGTCAAGAAACTCCGCGTGTACTCCATCTCCGACCAAGACAACGCCGGCCCGTGGATCCGAGCAAACTTCCCCACGCTCTTCTACATCGTCTCCATCCACGCCTTCGGCGAGTACAACCAGGCAACATGGCTTGTAAGCAATTATCTTCAGCAATAAGATATCAAATTACTAACCCGAAAACGCAGGGAATCTCCTCCGACGTCGACACCGGCGGCCCCGACAAAGCCATCGTCTCCAACGACTGGCTCGACGAGCACGTCCGCATCGGGCCGCTAGGCGCCTACTACCCGGACATCGCCTACATCATGGAAGGCGACACGCCCTCGTACCTCGGCCTCCTGCAAAACGGGCTTAACGCGCCCGAGCACCCGGAATGGGGCGGCTGGGGCGGCCGGTACAAGCCCGTCGACGCCTCCGGCCTGACCGGACTCTACAGCAACGTGGCGGACCTGGCCGAGGGCGAAGACGGCAACGCGTGGTTCAGCGCGCAGGCGTCCATCTGGCGGTGGCGCAGCGCGTTCCAGTACGACTTGGCCGCGCGCATGCAGTGGACGGTCAACGCGACGGATGCGAATCACCACCCGGTCGCTATTGTGAATGATACGTGCGGTGTTGAGGCGCTGGAGGTCGAGTATCGGTTTGGCGAGTCGGTGGTGCTGGATGCGTCGGCGTCGTGGGATCCGGATGGAGATGCGCTCGAGTTTAACTGGTGGCACTACCGCGAGGCTGCGCAGACTGTGACGAAGAAGAACCCGCTTGTGTCGCCTAATGTCACTTTCACCAATGTCGACGCGTCTGGAAGCGTGGTTGATGTCAGGGTAAATAGCAATATCGTAAGTTCTGGAGTTTCCGATTGTTTCTGGGGCCATCTGCTGACATCTACAGACCGCGCACATTATTCTGGCCATTGAGGATTCCAGGCCTATGAACCTCACGTCTTACAGACGTATAATCCTGCAACCAATTGCATAATGTCTTAATGAAGCTGCTTTCGGGGAGTAGAGCGTTATATAGCATAACGATTCATCTACATGAAGCATCACGATGATGATCAGTATCAAATAAATTTATATTTGCATCCTCCCTTCCCGTAGTGTAATAACTTCTTTACCATTCGGCGGGCAGTGTCTAACCGCAATTGGCACATTGTTCTACTGGATTTGCCAGCACGGATACTGAATCGTGATACAAATGCTTATATCAGGTCAACTTCAGCTCTCCGTTCGGGAAATCTTTCTCGACCAATGCTGGGTCCTTGAACCGTTTACTCCAAAGATCAAGTATATCAGCAGTATAGTTCAGGTAATGACGGATATGCTAGAATCAAAACTTTCTTGTAACCAGCGTGGATAAGACCCACAATGCGGAATTTACGGAACTACGCTCATTATCTTGGCACGCTTTGTAAGCACCCTCCCTACTATTGATTGATCACACCTTTGAACTAGCAATGATACCTACTACCGCCCTTAGCGCCTCCCCTCCCAACAATATAATCCGTCTGGACTAAATCTCTCACCTGACTCACAGTAGCCAGCTATTAATACCAGCTCATGGCCACTCTTACATGGTCTACGCCTCAACTGTCCCCAACATGTCCGATTCTCTGACCGCAGACCAAATCAACCACTACCTCGATTACATCACCTTCCCACCGCACCTCCGCCAGCGCTTAGGCCAACAACCCGACCTCGCCTTCCTCTCTGCCCTCCTAACCCACCACGTCTGCGCCTTCCCCTACGAAAACCTCGATCTCCATTATGCCGCCCACGATCCGCCCAGAGTCCCCATCGACATATGTTCCATCTTCGAGAAGAGCACCGGCCCACGCGGCCGCGGCGGATACTGCATGGAAAATAACATCCTCTTCAACCACGTCATCCGCGCCCTCGGCTTCGACGCGTACCTAACGGGCGCGCGAGCGCGGCCCCGCGTGAACGGCGTCCCCGTCAGCACAGCAGGCTACACCGGATGGTAAGGAGCCAGCCAGCCACAGCCAGCCCCTCCTCCCCTCCTCTCAACGCAAGCACACAACTCCATGCCAGCCGCTCCGCTCACACAGCGCTCCAGGATGCATGTCGTCAACATCGTGACACTGCCCAGCGGCTCCTCCTTCGGCGTGCAGGCGACGACCAAATTTATGGTCGACGTCGGCTTCGGCGGGGACATGGCAACTGTGCCGGTGCCGCTTATCGCGCTTTTCTCTCCCATAATCCACAACAACATCGGCACGCAGGAGATCCGGCTCGAGCACGGGCGGATCCCTGGCATGCGCGCGCCGGCGGACCAGAAGGTGTGGATATATCAGGCGCGCAACGGGCCGGACCAGCCGTGGTTCTCTGCGTTTTGTTTCAGCGAGACTGAGTTCCTCGAGCAGGACTTGGAGGTGCTGAATTGGCATACCAGTCGGGATCCGAGGTGTTTTCAGACGAGTACGTTGTTGGTGGTGCGGTTTTTGATGGGGGAGGGGGAGAAGAAGATATGTGGGAAGGTGATGATGGTAAATGATCTGGTTAAGGAGAATTTGGGAGGGAAGACGCGGGTTGTGAAGACGTGTCGGACGGAGGGGGAGAGGGTGGAGGTGTTGGAGACTATGTTTGGTATCTCTTTGACGAAGGAGCAGAGAGAGGGGATTAAGGGAAAGGCTGTCGAGATAAAGGAGTAGCAGCCCAACAAAGTAGAAACCACCGCTTTTCCCCTACTCCCGCCTCTCCAGCACCCCCGTCTCAACCAACCCCTCCACAAACCGACACGTCGCCCGCACAGCCAACCTAGCAACCGTATCACCCCCCTCCAGCCTTGGATCAAAGGAGCAAATAACCAACGACGTCGGCTCCGTCTTCCGCGGCAGCATCTCCATCACCTTCAACGCGTCCTCCTCCAAGAAGCCCCCCGGGCTCGGCCAGTCATTCGCGCGGCCCAGCGACTCATCCAGCACGTCCAGATCGAAATGCACATGCGTCTTCCTCTTCTGCCCCTCCCCCCTCCTCCGCGCCTCCAGCACCGCCCCCAACTCCTTCGCATAATCCTTCTTCGCCACCGCATCCCCCCACACCACCGGCACGCCAACCTTCTCAACCACCGCCCGCTGCTCGTCCGACACATCCCGCAACCCACAATACACAAACCCGTCCAACCCCACCGGCGCGTGCCCCGGCACCGCCGCCATGAGCGCGTTCCAACTCCTCCCCGCCATCATCGACACGGCCATGGCGTCGAGATAGCCATTAACATTCGTCTCCGGCGTATCGAAGTCGTCGTGCGCATCCAGCCACACGAAGCCCAGCTGATCCTCCCCCTCCCCGTCCCCCACAACACCAGCAGCACGCATCCCCGCGGCCACAGCGGCGCTGGATTGGCAGTTCCCGGCCAGGACGATGGGGAAAGAGCGCGCGCGCACGGCGCGCGTGACGGCGGTGGAGATGCGCCGCAGGACTTCGATCATGCGGCCGACGTCGCCTTCAAACGAGTCGACAGGGCCGATGTTGGTGAAGTGCACGGCGGGGCAGAGGCGTTCGAGTGCCGTGGCAATGTTGTGTTGGAGGAGGCGCAGCGGGCCGCCGCCGACGCGGTGGTCGTAGAGGCCCATGTGGTAGGGGGCGATGATGAGGGTGATGGATGTGGCGGGCGGCATGGCGGGTGGAGTGATTTGAGGGAGGGTGATTGGGAAAGTTGGTTGTGTGGTTCGAGGTCGTGAGGATGGTGTTGGTGTTTTAAACGGGCGTATGACGTAATAGTTGACGAGGGCGGAATATGTATTCCTCGGACGCAGAGGGCGGCGCCAAGCAACAACTAATTAGTAAGATAACAACCTTGTCGCGGCTTCTTCTCCTGCGTGCTATTTGTAAGCGAATTTTGATTAGGTCGTCTAAGCGCCTATCTGGATAGGCATTTTTCAGTGCTATCCGAGTAGGATTTTTTCCAACGCAGAATGCAGTGCTATGATATATCCACAACGCTCGCTGGATGGGCCAAGCCACTGCTAAAATATCCTTTAGATTTAAGCGATGACAGGGAGATGAGGGAAAGTGGGATGGAAATGTGTACATGGCTTTAAGATAGTTATTGTCACAGCAGTAAGACTCCGGTACCAGGCTGTGTCGAAATCCTCGTTCGCATGTACGTACCAGCACAAAAGAATACTTCTATGTTAGCGAAGATTCCAAGGTGGCGCTATTGACTGTGGATTGAATGGGCTATGCCAAGGAGGCGGCTTGTTTGGGTGTTTAAGCACTGCCAGGGTCTCGGACAAGTATGACCACTGCTTTTCTCGTCACTTGTCACCGGAGGCGCACTACAAAGCAACTCTGTGTACATCGCCTTGTTGATGATTGGCCATTCCCTTCACAAGGGTGAGAATTGCTCAATATCTCCTTTGATTTCAACGGACATTTTCACAAAAGACTCATGTTGTTCGAAGGTGCACTTGTAATTCTCATACAACTGTGGCAGAGCGAGGTAGCCACCACTGCCAAAGAAAGACTTCGAACCATTCATTCGGTGTAGCTACAGCTAACATCAGAAAGTGACGAGCGGCCTCTTAATTCCTTCTTTGATTCTATTGACCGCCTCTCCCGCCGCCTTCTCGGCCATTGGTTGGAGGTGTTACTTGATCCCTTTCAGCGTGACCATCACGTGTCGTTTCATTTTCGCTCGTCCTTCTAAGGTGGGATCATTTCCGTTCCATTAATGCTTTCTGTGCTAAGTGGAAACTTAGACGAGAGGGAACAGCTTGCAAGAAATGTCTTCAGCGATTGCCAGGTTGTCGAGGGACTCTCGGTTTTGCTCGATGCTCTTCCTCAGAAGGTACATAGGATACAAATTTGGGTTTTCTGGTGCACATTTATGGTTAAGACCATGCATAAAGTACAATGGCTTACGGCAGAAATTGGTGCCCTACAGAGCCGGGGTTCAGGGGTGTTGAATGTTCCAAGACGTCACCGGAAAATAAGCCGCGGCAATTGATGAAACCAGCCGGGCGGTATCCGAGGCACGTAGTTTGTCCCAAGATACGATTCTCGTGGCAAACCGGTAGTCCATGTGATCCCCCGTTGTCAGTGCCCAAGGCTGTCGGAGGACAGCGAACCATAGTAGAAGTCAAATAAACACAAGGGTACTAACCTACTGTCCACTGTTCTTCCAATAGCACTGGGGGATCTGCGAAGTTTAGCTCAGCTACTTGCGGGGCGAAGAGCGAAGGTTACTTTCCAGATTACCTTATGACGGGCCGGCTATCCTTAACGCAATCTGTTTCGGAAAGGACCCCGCTTATCGTCCAGCAATTACCAAGGCGCAGCGGGCCGCTTGACAGCTCGCTTGACGCCATTTCCACCATCACTACCCGCACCCCGCGGGGACGCGGAACCTCCCGGATGCGTGCCATCGTTCCTTTATGTATATGCATCCCCTCGGCGCAGTCTCGGCGCAATAGGTGGGCTAGCGGCGACTGTTTTAGAGATGAGCTAAATGTTTTAGAGAACGAGCTAAATGAAGCTTACGGGCGGACCAACAATCCGGATCGACCAATGTCATGGCTCCCCCGTGGGGGTTCTAGAAACCGTGCCTGGCAACACCTCGTGCCTTGGCAACTCTAACCTCCAGCTGAAAGCTCTCATAAACGCCCGCCAGCTGCGCTGCGGAACCTCCAGAGTACACCTCTACAAGCACCTATTCCTCCACAACCATCCACCAGCAGCGAATCTGCCACTCTATCCCATCCGGCTTGACCCGGGAACTCCGGCCCATCATCATCCCTTGCCCGCTTTTCCCCATCTCACCTCCCACCAGCTCCGCACGAGCTGAACCAGATCAACATCATGACTCGCCACAAACGCACGCCCAGCAAAGCCATCGTCGGCAGCCCCCTCGCCGCCGTCCTGCCCACGGACCTCCCGCCCTGGTACCGGCGCCGCAACCTCCTCCGACTAAACTTCTGCCTGCTCTCGCTGATCCTGTTCTCGTCGGCGAACGGGTACGACGGGTCGCTGATGAACGGGCTGCAGGCGCTGCCGCAGTGGAACGCGTTCATGCGGCACCCGACGGGCGCGTGGCTGGGTTTCGTCAACGCGGCCTCCGCCCTCGGCTCCATCGTCCAGTACCCCGTCGCGGCCTGGGTGGGGAATCGGTTCGGGCGCAAGGCTGGGGTGTGGGTTGGTTATGGGTTTTTGGTTTTGGGGGTGGGGTTGCAGAGTGGGGCGGGGAGTGATGGTGAGGGGAGCAGTAGTGATAGGGGTGTGGCGATGTTTGTGCTGGGGAGGTTTTTTGTGGGCTGTGTGAGTGCGTGGTTTATGGTTACGACGCCGCTGTTGATTGCTGAGACGGCGTTTCCGACGCATCGGGGCGTGTTGACGTCGATGTTTAACTGCGGGTGGTACGTTGGTGAGTATAATATCCGTATATCCCATAATCTCAACCACCTCTCTTTCTTCTCCGATACTAACACGCACCCCATAGGCTCTATGCTTGCCGCATGGGTCACCTTCGGCACGCAAACCATCCCCAACTCCTGGTCCTGGCGCATCCCGTCCCTCCTGCAAGCCGCGCTGCCGCTGCTCGCGCTGCCCGGCTACCTCCTCTGCCCGGAGTCGCCGCGATGGCTGGTCTCGCAGGGCCGAACAGCCGAAGCGCGTGACTTTTTCCTCTACTACCACGGCGACGGCGCCGACCCTTCTTCCCCGCCCTCCACCTCCTCCACTACCCCCTCCCCTTCCACCTCCCTCGCCGACTTCGAGCTCGCCGAAGTCCAACGCGCCCTCACCCTCGAACAATCCACCACCAAACCCACCAACAACAGCTACGCCGCCATGCTCCGCACGCCCGGCAACCGGCACCGCCTCCTCATCTCCATCACGCTCGGCGTCTCCGCGCAATGGAACGGCAGCGGCATCGTCTCGTACTACCTGCCGGCGGTCCTGACCACCGCCGGCATCCGCGCCCCGCGCACGCAAACCCTCATCAACGGCTGCATCCAAGCCTGGAACCTACTCTGCGCGACGTTCTCCGCCGTCTACCTGGTCGACCGTCTGGGCAGGCGTCCGCTGTTCCTGCTGTCGTGCGCGGGGATGCTGGCGTGCTACGTCGCCATTTCCGCGCTGGCGGGGGTGTATGATGGTGGGCGGGGGGCCGCGGGGGTGGGCGTCGCGGTGATACCGATGCTGTTTTTGTACTATGCGGCGTACGACGCGGCGTTTACGCCGCTGCTGGTGGCGTATCCGTGTGAGATTTGGCCGTATGCGCTCAGGGCACGCGGGGTGACGGTGACGATTGCGACGACGAATGTGGCGATACTGTTTAATACGTTGGTGAATCCGATTGCGTTGGAGGGGATTGGGTGGCGGTATTATATTGTGTATGTGGTGTTGTTGGTGGTTATTGGGGCGACGTGTTATTTCTTTTATCCCGAGACGAGGGGGTGTTCGTTGGAGGAGGTGGCGCGCGTGTTTGATGGGGAGAAGGCGGATGTGTCGGTTGGGCTGGGGGGAGGAGGGGGAGGGGAGGGCGGCGGGTTGTGGCAGGCTGAGTCGGCGGCTTCTTCGACGCCGTCGTCGTCGTCGGCGGGGGAGAAGGGGGTTGAGGTTGTGCTTGTGGATCAGGCGGGGTTGACGCATCGGCGGACGCATAGCGTTTGACGAGTTTTGGCTTGTTGGCCTTCTCTCGTTTCCACTTTTTTTCTCTTGCATGTCGTTTATCCTTTATAACGTGACTGGAGCACCTCTTCGAGGGGATCCGCTGTGCTGTACCCAGTCAGTATCTCCCCACTCTTACTTTCACTTGGCCCATGTATAAGACTTCAACGATTAAATAATTTCCACCTACCTCTCGTTTCAGGGTGTTGTTTAATAGGTTACTGTAACTGTAAGCAGCTGACCATATAATCTACCTAAGAGTTCAGCTGGACTGTACAGCATACACCTGATGTTTATGACAATGACAGGGCTGGTAGACTGTGGACTTGCAGAAGATAGAAAAGTGTTGCCTTTAACCGAAATTTAAAATGTAACTGGAATACAAGAAGCTAACCACGAAACATGTGTATACATCTCCAACTCGAGACAGACCTGTCCAGACAAATACCGTGTCCGAAAAAGGCACAACTATGAAATTTTTGTGTTGAACAAGAAATTGCACAAAAGAAAATACAACGTCTCTTACAACCAATTGACAAGGTTCTCGTTTCTTTCCAATGCGCGCATACGCCTCATACCTACTGTGAGAGACCTTCAACCCACATACACTACTTCGCCATCGCCCATACCCCCAGCCACGACTTCGGCCAAACCTTCTTCATTTGCATCCGGCGACGCGTCTATGACTATCCAGTTGGGGCAGGTGGTGCTCACTTCGGAGTAGTCGCTGCCCGCTCGCGCCGTGAGTACCCTCCTTGCCACCGCATATGTATCATCAACGCTATCGTCGGAAGATGCTGCCCCCTTCGAGACGAAGACGATGCGGGCAGGGCCGTGGGTCTTTACTTCGGCACTGACATTGCCTCCCACGGTAATGCGTATTGTCGCTGTCGGAGCCGCCTCCGGGGGCGGACTGTCCGTGGCCAGACTGTCAGACGAATCGCTGCCGGACGAATCGCTGCCGGAGGACAGACTATCGGAGTTTGAACTTTCAGACAACGAACTGTCAGAGAGCGAGTCGTCAGAAGTTGAGGATTCGTCGGGGGTGATGCGACGGCGCTTCCGACGGGGTTCATTGGCGTTTGCGTCAGGCGCAGCGTTCGGGCGCTTGCGTGTATGGGAGGGCGAGGGTTCCGATAGGGCTCGTTGGCGAGGGCGATTTCTCTACAATGACCTGGTTAGATACGCCGCATGGTGGATTGTGTACATACGGCTTGTCGGCAGGGCCCACATCTTTTGCAAAGAGAACCATCTTTTGCGTAGAAACGATACTCGGGCTTCAGAGTACGACAGCGCGGACAATATAGATTTGGAACTTCAGAGATGGGAGACGGAGACCATTGGTCTGGGGGTAGGGGCGGCGAAGACATGGTAGCGTAGAGGCGAAAAATGCTTTGGAATGACAGACGCGTGCTGATGCGACGCGACGCGTTAGATTCGGTGTTGTGTGTATCTAATTAAAGACGGGAAAACCATAGGCCGGCATGGTTGTACAAGCCGTTATTGGATGGCGTGGACATCCTGGTCGTGGCTTTGACGCTGTTCAAAGGTGCTCCGGGTATGTTTGCTGCGGATTCTTTCTGATTGTCTGTGGAAGCTTTGGAAGAATACGTAGTGACCGTAATTCAAAATAGGCTTCCCACGTAACTAATCCTGGATAAAGAACGAAGTGTTTCCTAATGGTGAGCAGAAAGTGCCAACAAAAGAAGCTCAGAACCCAAATACACCAATGCTTTCGTGTGTCTTGCTCATATGCGCGTACGTGTCATTCGAGCTCTGGAAGACCGCCATACAAAACCAGCAGATGTGGATTCCACACCCCACGCACATCATATGATTACAACCATGTGTCTTCTCAATTATGCTGTTGCACTTCGGGCACGCTCGGGCATCATGCTCTTCCCTCCATTTCTTGAATGCCGCCTCGCCATCACTAGCCAAATACTTTGCCTCCGCACAAGATAGACCGTCATGCGCTGCGACGTGGCACGTCGTACAAACATCCACGAGGCACTCATCGCACAGCACGGTCCGGCCGTCTTCGCTACACCTGTACACGCGGTCGCAGTCCGGTGTCGGGCAGAACTGGAAAACGTCGAGACGGGCGCGGATGTACGATGAGAAAGCTTTCTGCAACAGAGTTTCGAATGCTGCAGCAGGAAGAGCGTCGGATAGCTCTCGAAGCGTCATCACCTCATTGCAAGCCTCAGAACCGCCTCCGAGACAGCGGATCGGGATGCCTGTCCCCTCGCCTGCCGACGAGCATTGGCCGGCGAGGCACTCACGGCAGTACGTGTGCCCACAATTCCTGCGGATAGGGTCTTCGGGCGTCGTCCAACATACGGCACAAAGATCGTCCTCATCTGTGGGTGAGAGCGCCGCCATCCGGCGCTGCAGTTCACCCTCATCATCACCTGTGCCAGACAGTATCGCGCAGAACTTTTCAAACTCCTCGGTAGAGCCATGGAAGGTAACAGTTTTCGGTGTCCCCGTGATATCGATCTTAACGGCATCCTTGCCAAAGGTCTCAACGAGGTGTTTGAAGCCCCCGTGGAGACCTGAGCGAAGCGACTGTGGTGTCAAGGGGATGGTATGGGCCATGCTCGAGAGCTCGGACTTGCGCTTTCTGAGTGCCGCTTCAGCATTTTGCACGGCATTGGGAGGGCCGTAGATACGCAGGAGCATCTTTTTCATGTCGCGGTAAACAAGAACCGAGTGCTCTTCCATGACACCTTGAACGAATTCTCCTCCAGCTGGTTCAAAGAAGTAGACGTCTTGGATGGGGTCTTCCCCATCCATCGCGACTGTACCAGCCAGGATCTTTTCCACTGAGCCCTTTGCTTTGGCTACTGCCTGACGGTCATCCCCGTATATCCGCAGGGTCATGTGGAGAGAATGGGTGGGCGCATCGTAGCTTTTGATATGGATGTGGTGGGCTTCCCAAAGCTGTGCCTTCAACTCATCC
Organism: Lasiodiplodia sp. KE8368; assembly: GCA_023087525.1. NCBI lineage: Eukaryota > Fungi > Ascomycota > Dothideomycetes > Botryosphaeriales > Botryosphaeriaceae > Lasiodiplodia > Lasiodiplodia sp. KE8368. The sequence continues at coordinate 382,229 of JAJMYN010000037.1, forward strand.
ACATCCGACTGAACCGCTCGCAAGATGGACGCTTGCACGGATAGCTTGATAGAGACGATTGCTGAGACGTGGAATTTGGAGTTTCCCAGCTCCGGGAGCTTACGTCCGTTGAGTTGGTGTGCCGCCTTTCGGGCATCTTCGGCGTTAACGTAGCGAGCTGTAGCCTTCCCTTTGAGGTTGGTGTGGTCGTTGACGACTTCCCAATCTGAGAGCGGTCCGAAAGCTTCCAGCTCGCGTCTCATGATCCGTTCTACCATGTGGGTAGGGGTGTCATACGATGCAGGCCCCCACTTAACACCATTGGTCTTTTTTCCAGAAAGAGCATGAAATAGGTCCGGGGATGTTGTATCAACATGCAGGTTGCCCACTTGAACGGAATGTATGATCTGACCTGGGCCTCGATAGGCGTGCCTGGGAGGTTCCTGATATGTCACTTGCAGCTTTCTTCCCCGAATTGTCCGCTTACCGAGCAATTTGACGGCAGCAAGAGCGGCATCCTTCTTGTCAAAATGAATCCAAGCGACCTTCGACGGCTTGAACCACGCACAGTTCACGGTACTCAGCTGCAACCGCTTCGCGCCGGAATCACCATCCGCATGTTGTATGCGCGTTGCCGCCAGCGTCCTGCCATCCATCCTCAGCTTATGTCCAGCCTGGCGCAGGAAATTCTCCGCAAATGACGGGTCCTCGACCCTGATTTCCGCAACTTGTTCCAAGCCATCGGGGATCGGCTTCAGTTGAATACAGTCCGTACGAACGTTTGCGAATCCGAGCGAGGCCACAAATGCGGCTATGCGGCTGGCATCGACGCCGAGATGAACGTGCGAGAGCTGGATCGCCGAGAAGTCGGACCGCAGCGATACACTCTGCACTGTAGCTCCATCGCCGAAGATCACGGTTGCGCCGCTGAGCGCTTTGGCTAGCTCTCCGGTGTGGGTGAAGGTCGTTTCGGGGGTAGCTTGCGTCGTTGGAGTTTCTTGTGGCCGGTGAAACGGAGCAGGAGGTGCGGGAGCGACGGCAACCTCGGAAACGGCGGAATTTTCTGGAGCTTGGCTGATTTCATGGCGGAACCGGCAGCCCGATCCTTTCTGGCAAATTCCGCGAAGGAAGAAGGTACAGACTGGGGCACCGCTCTCGTCTATCTTTGGCGCTGTCGTAGTGGTTGACTTACCAGTGTGCCTGAACTTGCAAGAGAACCCATATTTGCATCTTCCTTGGGAGAAGAAAATGCAGATGAGCGGCTCGACGTGGTTTTGTGTTGTGGTTGGAATAGAGTTGTCGGTCCGTTGCGCGGGAGGCTGGGAGATTTGCGAGGCTGCGGGAACACCCGTAAGTTCCGGCAGAGGCCACGCGGGCTTTGCTTTTATATGCTCGAACATGCACGTGTCTCCCCTGCGGCAACCGCCTTGCTCAAAATAACGACATGGGACCATTTCTGGAAAGGGCGTCGGGTTTCAGTGTGTGGATCGTAATGGATGTGGTGCACACATTGTGGCGGGGCCGGATCGCGGGGCTGAAGCCTGTGAGGTTGAATAGCTAACTTTGGTCCATCCACCGTTGCTTAGATCGCTGGGAAAACTAGAAAAATCTTGGAAGATCTGATTTATGATAGCCGGGCGAGGATAAGATTTCGTTAGGCATGCGGAGACAGATGGAGGCGTATGTATCACAATGTATGCGGCTCTGTGAATGAGCCAAGGCAACTTGATTTGCTCCGATGTATTGACGAAAAGGCTGAACGAGAAGTAGGATCTGACATATTAGGCTTAGCGTGAGACGGGATATATACCAAGTGTGTGTGTGGCCCTCAGAAGTGCTTCTGATCCAATCAAACGGCCTTCGGCTTACGAATAAACTACCGATGAGCCCCACCTTCGACAGGTGCACGTGGCCACTTCAGTCGCTTCATGTCTAATTGTGCCGACCCCAAACGTGCACAAGGAGGCTATTTGTGGTCCATCCTAATCTTTGGCCGTGTTTGTGTTTCACCATCCGCGATGCACTATGCCCCAAGAGCCGAAGATCTGGACGTACCGTGTGCGTCAGCTTCCTCTCGAGTTTGGCAAGGCTGAAGTCATCTCGACCTTACAACGGCATCTTCAGCAAGACTCGGCCCCACCACAGGTTCGCGTATACTCGCTGGCTCAAGATCTCGCCTCTTTGCACACATCTCGCACGAAGACGGCAACGGTCACTATCGCCCCTTTACCGAAGAGCTTCAGGGGACAGACCAGATGGACGTTCGAAACAAGGTACAAAGGATCGGATCATAATATCATCATTGATTTGGATTTTCTGGACTTCACAGTCCTCAACGAAGTTCACTATGAGGAGCACACCTTGGAGTATGTGCACTATCTCGGGATATACTCGCCATCACGCTAATGAAAATAGCTGCATTGCAATCAGTGGCCTCGGAAGCCATCCCTTTGGTTCCTGGCAACATCGTGGTGGGAGTCCATTTATGTGGCTCAGGGATGCGATCCCTCATGATCTTCCTGGCATCCGGTCCATTATTTATGGCTATGACTCCCCGGTTCCAGAAAGCAACTCATTCCAACGTCCCCATGATATAGCGGCCAGATTTGCTAACCGCCTGAGGTCTGTGGGATTCGGATCTTCGCAGTCAAAACCGATGGTTCTCCTCGCCCATAGTCTGGGAGGAATCATACTCAAGGAAGCTCTTATAATCCTCGCAGGCATATCGGATCAGCAGCATTCTATTCTGGGGAACCTTAGATCTGTTATCTTCTTCGGAACGCCACACAAAGGCATGTCAACTGAGCAGCTCATTACCATGGTCAAACACCAGCCAAATGAAGACCTGATCCGAGACCTTTCCCCGGATTCATCGTACCTCTTTCATGTTGAACAGCGTTTCAACGGAGTTCAAATACCTAGAGAATTCCGAGTCGTCTCCTTCTATGAGACGAAAACAACCAGAACAGTTCAGGTTAGTGAATTTCACGCTGAACACTTTTCGAGAAAATATACTCAAAAGCTCTGAAGCAAGGAAATGATGGCACATGGTCAAGAACTGGCCCTCGTATCCGCATGGTGGATCGTCAATCTGCCATACAAGTCTGCTCTCGTGATCCAGAGGACATCTACAGCGTTGACGAAGACCATTCTGAGATGGTCAAGTTCCCTGCTGGTGATTTGAACTACAAATGCGTACTTGATTGCCTGGGAATGACTATATCAACCCTCAGCAGAAACCCTGACCAACGATTGGGGAGTGATCTTCGTGTTTCGGAAGACAGACACAGCAGAGGTGACGGTAACATCATTGGGGAGGCTAGGTCTTCTGCCGCTTCTACAATGAATGTCTTAGAACAAGGAAAACCATCATCTAAAGGTTTGGTTCCCATACAAACTTTATAGACGAATGCTTATTTGTCTCAGAAATCATTTCATCACTTCAACTGCAGATCCTCGATCGCAGGAGAGCCGAGATTTCGCAGCCTTACCAGTCCACATTTAACTGGATTTTCAACGAAGAAGCCCTCGGTTTCACTGTTTGGTTGCTAAATGGCCAAGGCGCGTACTGGATACAGGGTAAACCGGGCTCAGGAAAGTCAACGCTTATGAAACACATCACGCAACACCAGTACACCTATAGCATTCTGGATAGGTGGAGCCACCCTGAGAAGACCATCATAGCAGCTTTCTTCTTCTACCACCGCGGCTCAAGTATCCAAAAATCGTTCGATGGCTTGATCAGAAGCGTTCTGCTCCAAATCCTGAAGGCCATGCCTCAGCTTTGCGATTTCATCCCAAAAGAATGTTTGCCGCAGCCGAGAAGACGCCACTACGACTGGAGTTCAACGAACTTGGATAATGCATTGCAATCTGTTCTCGCACATGGAGATGCAGCTCGGAAGATCTGTCTGTTTATTGATGCGCTGGACGAATTCGATGGACATCTCGAAGTCCTAGCCGACTTCCTACAGAGTTTGATCAAAGGAGGGTGCAAAGTTTGTTTTTCGAGCCGGCCAAGGGAGATCCTCAAGAGGCATTTTGGATCTTTCCCCGGGATGGTCATTCACAACCATACGGAAAGAGACATTCGGAGCTACACCGTGGGAAGACTAGCCGCTTTACCCGGCCTTCAACACCCGAGTCGTCTGACTGGGGGGACACGCAATGCAGTCAATAACGCCGTGAGAGAAATTAAGCAAAAAGCGAACGGAGTCTTCCTATGGGTGAAGCTAGCCTTGGATCGAATCGGGCAAGACGGAGTTGTCGCTAGCACTCTTTCTGAACGGCTCCAAGAAGTTCCACTAGAGTTAGAGGATTTCTATGCGTCAATAATTGAGCGCACTCCTGCATCTTTCCTATGGGAAACGTATCTTACCCTCGATGTCATATTTCGAGCCCACGAAGAACCATCGGCACGCGATCTCTTTTGGATACTCAAGGCAGTTCGATGTCAGACTTTGGCTGAATGTCTCGAGATAAGGAATTCAAACGGTTTCTCGCAGTTCTGTCATCATCTGAAGGAGCATTGCGGAGGTTTAATTGAAATCTCTGAGCCATTCAATGAAGAAGATCGTATTGGTCTCATGCACGAAACCGTGCGAGAGTTTATTGGCGGGCAAAGATTTCAAGAACTTATCGTTGGCAACGCATTCGTGTTTAACGCCCAGAACGGATACACGGAGCTTGCTAAATTTTATCTCTCCGACCTGAAACGTCCAAGGGGGAGCATTCATCTTCGTCCGGATCATTTGAAGATGTGCAGTCTTTATTCCAACCTTGCGGAATTTACGATGGGCATTTGTCAATCTCAGTTGATCGATGAGCTAAGGCCATCTGATCTGAAGGAGGCATACTATGTACCCTTCTGGGAACCTATTCCTAAATGCCCAACTTCACCAGTAGACTTTGCTATCCGCTCCGGACTTGTTCTTTACATAAAACGGAAGCTGGCAAATAGCGAAGAACTGGAGTCGTTTGCTCAAGAGGCCCTCCAAAGTTTAGTCAGGGCTGCTACTGAGAAGGAGGTGCTACATCAAACTCACAAAGCGCAGAAACGTACGAATTCGGATTGGTGGTATGCGGATTATGATCCTGACTTCAACCGTATTGCGCAGATGATCCTCGAAAGAACAAACTCGACATCTCTCATCTCGACAGCATTCAAATCACTGCTGCTTACCCAAGGGAGACAAATTGTGACTTACTATTACACTGATCCCATTGAATTTAGGTTGAGGATTTCCGGGCTGCACCAATCAAAGAAAATTCTCGACTTAGCTCGGATATTCCTCGACAAAGGACAGGATCCAAACTTGGAGATTATTGAAGATTCAATGTTCAAATGTAGTCGATATGGAAGGCCGAAAATCCCAAAACCATTGCACCTTGCCTTCGACAAGATGGCCGATCTTCTTTTGAGCTATAATGCCGACCCCAATGCCAGAGATCGATTAGGAAGAACACCACTGGATGTAGCTATCCAGAGGATAGCAATTTCTCGGCTGGACCACCGAGTGATCATAGAGCTCATGGATATGTTGATGGAGAGGGGGGGTTGCATTACCCGGGTCGGATTTAGACTCTTTCCCGAATGCCTTATCAACTACTACAATTTTCACGGTTTCTCTGAGAGGCTACGTGACCTGCCAAGGAGGTCAGTCGAGCATGGATTCCTGTCCAAGTTTGACCTTCATGTTTTCCCAGTCTTATCCGGGGTGGACCGGCATCTTCGAAGGTTTATAGAACACTACAAGCGGCACGGTAATGACTACCTCTGAGGTCCTAGACTTTTTTTCTTAGTATTGAATTCATCTTTCATTCAAAGTTAAGAAATATTTTGTTATTGAAGAAGGTTCTACAGGAAAATGATTGAAAATATTATTTACGCAGAACCCTGACACTTAATGCGTACTTAGAATCAGACATCAAAATAACCATTTAATACCCGTGTTCTTCCTCGGTGAAGCCAATACGCTCACGGACGAGTGTTGAGAGCTCAGTAGTGCTATAGAATGCCAAGCCTCATAGACGTCGCCTGACGTTCTTCTCTGGAGCATACAGCATGAGAACAGATGTGTATAAAGCTGAGATTTAGGCAACGACCAGATCTTCCCCACATCCAACAAAAGCGGAAGACGTTGCATGCAAATCTCAGAGATCACCGAACAATAATTGCCCATATTAACGTGAAGGTTCCCGGTCGATCTCCGGCCCCCTGGATGGATCCATCTTCCTCTAGTCAACGCGCCATGACTTGCATTTCCATAGCGCGAATCTAGTGTGGCCATCACCCGCTGACTGAAGTGTTCCATGTGAGCAAATATTGAGGTCATCTCCTCAGTTGAATTTTCAAGTGAACAGTAGCGCATACATTTCGAAGGATTCTGAATGCTTTTTGCCCCATCCCGAAGGACGAAGGCTCCTTCCTGCCCTATGACGATGGCATGATATGAAACTTGGTTGTTTTCCAGGATCGACAGCAATGAGGGTTCTCGAATTGCTTATTGCTTCTTTCCTTCTGCGAGCAGCCACATCCGTCCAGACTCGATGGGGCGATGGACGGCTGTCCCTGTCGCATGCTGGCCAGTCGTGCGTTGGACTGGGGATCCCCGCCCTGCAAAGCTGACACGGCAAGGCTGAAATCCAGAATCTTCGCGTGCCACTGCAGCTACCCCACTCGCTACCAAGGCCGCGGTCTAAGGTCATCTTGATCAGCTGCGAGACATTCAAGTCACAGGCGTTCGAAGCTAAGTGTTGCAGGTCAGAAGATGTAGCGGTTGGATGAAGCTCGCAGCATCGCCAGGTAGTACCTCAGTGCAGCTCAACCGAAAATCGCTCAGCCCTCAGCCAACAAAAACAGGCAACGCGTCGGCCTGTGCTTCCAGACCCCGCGTTGCTGTGGGCCACTGCGCGGCCATTTTCCTTCTCTCGGAGCAAAAAGTGGTCTTTCTCCATGGACACGGCCCACGTCTTCATCCAACGTATGTGTACAGAAAACCAACGGTCTGCCCACACCGAGGTCCACGCGCGTCAGCACTTTGATCGATATTAGTGCTGACGTGTCAGGCTGCGCATACCCATCCCTCCGTGCCGCTGCATGCGGCCGCTCTGATGCGCATTTGACAGGACGGGATGTCATGCCAATCGCACGGCCTGCGTAGCTGCACGCTGCGGTCCAGGGAGAAACCATGCCGTCCGTCGGTTGCAGCTCTCGCTAAGCAGCACCAGGCGTGGCGCATGGCTTGCAGAGCTCTGGACCATGCCTCCTTTCGACCACACACGGTGACTTCCAACGTCACAGCGCAGGCCGGCGACCAACGGTAAGTGGCGGTGCTCGGCGTCGACATCGTGACCTTGCCTCATCTCTGCCTGCATGCCATGCTACCTCGCCAAAAAGGAACCCTTGGACCCCGCGGCATCCGAAACCGCTCTCGATCGACTCCACACTCGATCCGGGCGGAGCGTTCAATATTTGTCCGACTGCATAACTAGCTCCGCCCACCTTTGGGCCGAAAAACGCTCACATCGCCACGCGGCCCGCGGTGTACAGTTACTCCCGAGCGAAGTGATCATCGGACCGGGCTGCGGGACGGCTCGGCTTGCCACGAGCCCAGACGCTACCGGCGTCGCGAGTACATACAGCAGGATCGCGAAGGTTACGGCAAATTCCTCGTTCCTGCGGCTCGTCAGTCATCAATCTGCTGCTGCTGTGCCCACCAGCTTCGCCACTCGTGCCGCAAAAGTCAAACCCCTATTCATAGAAGCAAATATGTCCATTCTGTACGCCCGCGCATGTCTTGAAACCCAGCGAGCCGCGCCCGTGGAATTAAGGCTTGGCCGCGAGCCGCTCGGGATCTGCAACCTTAAATTAATGAACGAGGAACAACGCTGATGGGTGTGGTGGAAATTGGTGGTAAATCCTCCTCGGCAGCGCCGCCGGGCTTCCGCGGTCCCAGAATGGAGGATTTTGCGCGTAGGGCGGCGGCGCCTCGACCGATCACAAACGGCAGGGCAGGGCAAGTCGTATTCGCCAACACAGCTGACGGCGGGCGGGGCGCCTGAAGATTTGTTTCATGGACGTTGCCCAAGGAAAAAGCGTTCGTGCAAGGCACGCACCCACGCAGCAATTGGGAGGGTTCCTGAAAAAGCAGGGGAATATGGCGGAGACAAACTTTGGCGGCTGAGACTTGCGTTCTCGCGGGCCACGCGCTCGCACGCGGCTCTCGTTCAATTGCGTCACGCTCTGCCAGCTCCCGGTGTCACCTTATGCGAGTCTCCTTTTCTTTTCCGTTCTCTGCCTTATCATGCCGGCCTGTCGGCGCTATGCCTTGGCTGGTTGGTGGAGCTCGTATTGGCGCCGCTCCCGCGCATTACTGCTTACCGGGACAAGGCTTCTGATACAGGCTGGAAGCGTCAGCGTCTGCATTCTCGAGGAAAGGATGTGCGCTGCGGGCTGTGAGCTGGCTTTAGCCCCCTCAGGGATGGCCAATCGATGTGGAGCCTGCCGATCTGCCGATTGGACGGGGAAGCGAGAGCAGCGCGGGCAAATCCCCAACTCTCAGGCCTCGCCGCATCATCGAGCGAAAGTCATGGCGCCAACCCTCCGAGCTGGCCGTCACCGCCACGTGCATAGCACATCCCGTTCAGGACAGCGGAGCTCCTTTCAAATCTTTCCATCTTCCAATTGGCACCGCCGGCCAGCTCGCGAAATCCTCCGGTTGGACCCCCTCGGCAGCGCCGGGGCGATGCAGCTCTCCTGACAGCGTTACTTCGCCCGTCCTTGCGTTGAGCAGACAGCGCCGCCGGCTAAGCAGCGGAAAAAGGAAGAAGTGCCACGCCCTGTCTGCAAGCCCCAAAATAAGCAGGGCGTCCGCTGCTCTCTCACTCTTTTTTGGGGCCTGCTGAGCAATGCCATCATCGTCAGCGGGCTGCTCTCTGCCCACCCTCTCCTGGGGCCATGGGCAGGGACGCAGGGCCCCAGCTCGCCGGGATCTTCGCTTGCGAGCCGCGCGGGAGGCTAACTGTGTGAAGGTGCGGTGACCAGGTTGAGGTTTCAAACACATCGAACACGCGGGACAGGCCCCCATGCACGAGGCCCCAACTTTAATAAAGCCATGGCCAAGCCCTATTGACTAATTCCAGAAGGTTGAGCGCGGGGCGTTAAACTCAATTGTGATAGCACCTGGTGGCGCTGTCAGATCACTGCCATGGACACGCCTCGCTCCGATGCACCCCTCTCAGCGCCCAGCACGTTCTTTTTATAAAGCTGCCCCGGAGCCTCGCCCATGAATACTTGCTCAAACGGCCTCAGGGACAGGTAAGTAAGGTACGTCGCAGAGCCGAAGGTCAGTCAAGAAACCAAGAAGAAAAAAGTCTCCGCAATGACTCGCCTTCCTCTTGCGCTCAGCCTTGCGGCCACGGCGCTGGCCAAGACCGTCGAGGTGGACTGGGATATCGGCTGGGTCAACGCCGCTCCGGATGGCTACTCGCGGCCCGTCATCGCCATCAACGGGCAGTGGCCGCCGCCGCCGCTCCACGTCGATGTCAACGACACCATCATCGCACATGTCACCAACTCGCTCGGCAATGAGACGACCAGCGTTCACTGGCACGGCATGTGGCAGCAGGGCACGCCCGAGATGGACGGTGGCGCCGGAATCACGCAGTGTGCCATCCCGCCGGGCGAGTCCTTCACCTACGAGTTCACCGCGTACCCGGCCGGCACCTTCTGGTACCACTCGCACGACATGGGCCAGTACCCGGACGGGCTGCGGGCGCCCTTGATCGTCTACGACTCGCAGAACGAGAACCAGCCCCACCCGTCCGAGCAGTACATCCTCACCGTCTCCGACTGGTACCGCGACCAGATGCCCGGCCTGATCAACAGCTACCTGACCACGCCCAACTTCGACGGCCGCATGCCCAACCCCAACTCCAGCTTGGTCAACGAGGGCGGGTCGACGTCGATCAGCATCCAGCCCGGCCAGCGGAAGTACATACGCCTGATCAACATGTCCGCTCTCGCTACCTACTACCTGCAATTCGGTAAGTCCACGTGCCTCTCCGATCATTGGTTGATTAGACTAACACGTGCCTCAGATTCCCACAACATCACCGTCGTTGCAATCGACAGCGTTGATGGTAAGTCATTCTTCTCAGCCCTGCGAGCCGTCCCTGCGCTGCCAAGCTGCACGAAGGCCGGTCGACCGAGCCGCAGCTGCATACGGTCCCACGCACGAAAATCAACCTTCTTTTTCTAGTGCTGACCACTGTTACGCAACCTACTAGTCGAGCCGCAGAGCTGGGAGGCACTTGAGGTCGTGCCGGGCCAGCGGTACGACTTCTTCATCGAAGGGCTCGAGAACCCCGACCGGAACTACGCCTTCATCAACCAGATGGCCGTGCTGGGCTTCCAGAACGTCAACCAGCTGGTCTACGACGAGGCCTTCGGTGCCGCCGAGGCCTTCACCCTGTCGACGGCCAACCTCGGCTCCGACTTCGAGCTCGTGCCCGTCGACGAGGAGCCGCTGCTCGGCCCCGTCGATCACACCATCACCATGGAGGTCAACAACCTGAACATCGACGGCGTCGGCTACCGGTAAGCCTCCTTGCGCCACAATCCCATCCCATTCCCATCCGAGTCCCGCTCCGTTCCACCCCAGTCCCCCCACCCCAGTCCCGTCTCAGTCCACCTCAGTCCCCCAACCCCGGCCACGCCCTCTCCGCCCCCACTCCACCCTACCCCTAACTAACCCTGTCCCTCCCACAGCATCACCCAAGGCCCCGATCCCTACATCTCGCCGCGCACCCCGTCGCTCTACACGGCGCTCAGCACGGGCTTCAATGCGACGGACCCTGCCATCTACGGGCAGACCAACGCCTTCGTCGTCAATGCCGGCGAAGTCGTGCAACTCGTCGTCAACAGCAACGACCTGGTGACGACAAACAACTCTGGCCGCGGACACCCGATGCACTTGCACGGCCACATCTTCCAGGTGGTCGGCCAGCTGTCCGAGCACTGGGACGGCGACGACTCGTCGTTTCCCGCCGTCCCGATGAAGCGCGACACCAGCGTCTTGTTTGCGGGCGGCAGTCTGGTCGTCAGGTTCCGCGCTGATAATCCGGGTATTTGGATGTGTGAGTAACTACCCTTGTTCGCCTTTTGATGATTGGTGGGATGGGAACACAGGCTGACTGTATGTATGACAGTCCACTGCCATATTGAATGGCATCTCGACGCCGGCATGGCCGCTACGATCGTCGAGGCCCCCATCCAGCTGCAGCAGCTCGGCATCGAGATCCCGCAGGACCACCTCGACTCGTGCCGTGCGATGAACTTGTCGACGTCGGGTAACTGCGCTGGCAACACCCAGAACTTGGACGACACGGCGTCGTGCCATGTGTATGATACTGATCCGTGGGGGTGAGTGATCTTTCGACCCTTCTTATTTGTGATTGATACTGATGCCTGTTTGCAGCGCGCTTATCACTGGACCCGGCACCCCTGGGAATGGAACGAATGGAACGGTAACGTGCTACGGCGCCGCCTGTTAGAGGCGGTTTGTATTGTTTAATTTTTAATATACGTATCCCGCTGTATGGAGCGGCGTGTTGTATGCGAAGCATATTCTCGTTGACATTCGCTGTGTCTCATAAAATTGCTGAGGGCGTACCGTCGTCTCCCACTCATGATGCAATAACTCTTACGAAAATGTAGTCCAATTAGTGATGGGGGGTAAGACGCGGTCAGCAAGCCAAGGAAGCACGTAAGCGTGGTAGCCAACACTTGGATAATGTGAAGCCGGAACGAGTAGATATCATTAGCTCAAAATATTCCAAATCAGTAGGAATCCCACTCAGATGAAATCCAATCATCGTCCAAAATTCTTAATTGTTCAGAACGATCGACTTGCAACAGTCTTCTATGCCAACATTATCCAAGACGGATCTTTCTCCTCGTCATCTGTAGCAGGTTTAGGTCAAATACCAGTTCCCCATCCCTATTGCGCCCCAGCTTATTCATCAACTTTCCATCAAGATTCTCCACCAACCGGCGAGTATCAATTCTCCCAATGCGCTCAACCCAAGTAGATTTCTCTTCAACCAGCATGATAAATTTCCACTCCGACTGTTCCAAAGGACATAGAAGAACACCAGTGAATGATTTGCCGCGGAGTGGCTCGAAGCTCTCGCCCTTGGCTTTCTTTCGTGCGATAGTCAAGATGTCTGCATTCAGAAAAACCCGCGTACCGTCCTTCAACTCCACCTGAGCCCAAACCATCCCGTTTCCCCATCGAGGGCCCATCTCTTCACCCAGGCACAAGCTCACGTCGACGGCCCACACATCAAGATGGATGAAAGGAGAGACCAACTCGGGGTGTTCTTTCAGATGAGGCTGCCTTGCGAGATCAGACAGAGCCAAGACCGTACCATCTCGCATTTCTACCGAGACAGCAACGCCGATGTCGAATTCTTGTCCTTGCGCGTCCCAGCCCGGCACCACATACGTCAAATAATGCGAGATCGGACCGATCCATCCGGCCCACGACCAGCTCGGGAAACCAGATCGTCTCCGGAGCCGCAGCTCGGGATCGGGCTTCGGCGTCCAACAGAGTCCGAACGCGAAGGCGTCCGACAGAGACGCTTCGACGGTCGTTTCGCCCACCGTGATCAAGGGTAGCACTCCCCACACATTGTATGTGGGATGTGTGGCCTGCTCAAACACTTCCAAGATTCCTGAAAAGGCATTGATGACGTCGGCAGGCTCGGTGAGAGATCGGGCGGTATATTCGGAGAGGAGTAAGGTGAGATCTGACTCGATTCCCGTTATTGTAGACGGCAGCGACTCGGGGGGCGGCAGGTCGAGCTGCTGCCGCAGGTGGCGGACTTGAGCGGGCACTGTCTCGGACCCCTCGTAGGCTGAAGTGAGAGCGCAGGTGAACCATGCCTCCTGGTCCGTGAACACAAGGCATCGCCGCGAGAGCAACTTCTCTTGGTACGTCCACCCTCTCGTGTTCCACACCGAGCCTTCAAGATCGCTTGACCACGCCCGCTTTTTCTCTATAAGTAGGTGGCGGCCTATTTTAGCGCAACGCTGCGCTTGTCGGGAGATGCTTCCCGCTCCAGGGATGCCATAATCAGCGTTTGTCCCGGCGGCTGCGATAATTGTGACCTCTGCGTTGTGATATATACGGTCCATCTGCCGTATAAGCGCTATTTTGTTCGGATCGTTCTGATCGATACACAGCTGATCAACCCAAAGGTATTCATAGCCGAGTTTCTGAGTAATTGTCATGGCGTCGTCGATGGTTCTAGGTAGTATCTGCCCCGTGCTAGTTATTCCTCCCCAGACGTAGCTCAATGCCACGTACTTTGTTCCAGCAGTAGCGGCTTCTAGCCGACGAGAGGCACAATTCAGGACCAGAAGCTTGTCGACGGACGCCACCTTCCCTGCTCCACAAACATTGCCATGTTTACAAATGCAATGAGTAAGGTTTTCCTTGAGCGCTTCGAAGTCGACAACAGTAAGCACCTCGGGCCACCGTATGTAGGGAAGACTGAGGGCATGGGGTTTCAAAGGCTGCCACATAAACCTGAAAGACGCCGGACCTAATCCGGGCGCCTGATCAAAAGAGAACTCCTCAATGGCTCCTGTGGAAGGATCTACCACCCAGAAACCGTCATCCAAAGGACGTGGAGCCACTGTGAGAAGGGAGCAGAAAGCGCAGTCTGCATCCATTTGAGCCATATCACGAACGAACTGAATACCGCCGTCCCCTGGTTCTTTCTGGTTGAAAACAGTGTCCAGATCAAAAGCCTTGCACCCATCGCAGAGCCTGGAGTTGTCTAAATCAGAAATGGCATACGGCGTGACGAGAGCTCTCCAGTCGTCTATGCGAGTCATATCCCAGGTGTGGAGGTGGAATTCCGATGTAATCCAAGTAGTTTCGTATGGCTTATTGCGGTGTTCAAGCCCCGCCCGGAGGTAGCTCCCCGCGAATACTGAAGAAGGATGTGAGCTTTCATCGAGGTCCGAAGCTTGGCGCGAGCCCAGATGCACTAGATCCATTTGATCCTCGAGGCTGGAAGTCAGCCTAGCGTAAAGTGCCGTGGAAGCCAATCTTCCCTTACGAAGATAGAGTCGTAAGGTTGATAGGCCCGTACAGGATCGGCAAGAAGGCAGTAGTCGGAGCCCGATAAGAGTCCGGTGTATAGGAAGGCTGCGAAATGCACAGAAGGCAGGACCTCCGTGTGGGAAAATGGACGGCAGGCCGAGCGAGTTAAGTGAGCTGAAGATAATGCGAAGGTCAGACCTTTCAGCTTTCAGCTAAGGCAAGAGCGCCACTAGTGGGGCAGTGAAAGAGACGTGGCCAATCAAAGACCTCTGTGTAGCGCCACAGCCTTGCATGCTCCACGCTGGAATGATTCCGCATTTTGTTACAGCCCCCTCTCGCAGCCGATGGCTAGCGCGAAGAATAGCAGGGCTCTAGTATATAACGTAACTATACCCTAGCTCCTCTACCTTAGAGAATAACATATATAGGTAGTTAAAGCTATCGTCCAGACGAGAACGTCGAATTAAAAATTCTACATATACGTCCGGATAATAGCTTTAATTACCTATACTGTTAGTAGAAAAAATAAATCCACGCTAGCCATCGGCTGCGAGAGGGGACTATACAAAACGTCATCGGTTTGTACGCACGGATGCTCTTTATCAAACTAAGGCTCCTCGATTCTTAGACCTTTTTTACGAAGCGGAGAGGAAAGTTTCTTAACTTGAATATATATAGAATGAAAGACTTAAATGTACATTGAATGAAAGAGAAAGGCTAACTCCATAGTATAAGGCTTTTACAGAAGTCCAAGCGGCCCGTACTGGAATTAGTTCCATATAGAGTTTCATACAACAATACGAGTTCTCTGGTTAATTCCAGTTCTCGTAGGGTTCGTCTCTTCTGGTGGTACATCGGATTAGTCCATAAACCAAGAATGCGAAGCGCTATAGTTTGTAAGTGAGGTAGATAAGTATATATGCGGCATTCAGAACGTTGTTGGCCAGTAGAACAGCTCTGGTGTATTAGAACGCTTCGACAGCGGTGCTTGAAAGATCTTCGTAAAATATCTGTCATAGCCTTCACCCATTGTGCGGCAAATGATAGGCTAATATCCAGCAGTATCAGGTATCATACCCTACTAAAAAGATTTAACCTGGGAGATGTATTCGTAGCTTTCCCAGTTGACGTAGCAATGTGCCTTCATGACCAAGAAAATGCCGGTGGTTGAGAGATGGGCGTACTCGGCAAGATAATGAAGAGACATACCCACACAGATATGCTCCCTGGATGGCCATATTGTTAGAACGTCGATGGGAGGTTCGTGTATTGTCTAGTCTCGCGAGCGAACCAGAAGTCGGCTCGGCCTTAGTTCCGTCGGGCATTCGATACCGCGAGGGGTATTCTTATGGCACAGACAAAGCCGAGGAAGAAGATGACCTGTCCAATGTTAGCAAGGTATTCCAACTTATTCCTTCAGGAGGGAAACGAAAAACCGCGAATCGAACAGAGAAATAGCAGAACTTACCGCAGCAGCATAAAACGGCAACCCCATCCAGCCCTTCACCCACCACGACCCAGACTCGCCTCCCTCAACCCCCGACGACAGCCTCGTCCCCAGCCCAAACAGCGCCGCAAACGCCATCTCCCCCGTCAACACCGCAATCAACTCCAACAACGCAATCCCCGCATAAAGCTGCCCCATCCTGCTCCCAGTCCCCTCGCCCTCTCTTCTCCTCTCCCCTTCGTTGTCACCACCATCACCATCACCCCCCACCGGCCGCCGCTGCGCAAAATGCGCCACCAACCCCCTCATCGTCTGCGTAATCCCATTCCCCACACTCGCCAGCACCAACCCGACCACCACCAGCGCGACCGCCATACCCTGTTCTCCTCCTCGTCCACCAAACACACTCGCCCACCCCACCATCGCACTCCCCGCCGCCAGACACGCGAGACTGCCGCGCGCCACCCACGTATCCACCGCGACAGCAGGGACTCGGCGCTTGGTAGCAGCCGCGCCGGCGAGCGGCAGGACGAGGAGGACGAGCAGCGACATGAAGGCCTTGACGGAGAGGAGGTAGCCGGCAGAGGCGATGGGCCAGCGGAGGGTGCGGGAGGCGTATTGGAGATACAAGTGGTACGACATGAGGGCGAAGGTTTTGAGGAAGATGGTCAGGAAGCAGAGGAGGAGGGGGGTGGGGGCCGGGGCATGGGTGGGGATGATGTGGAGGAGGGTGAGGAGGG